>JARJHM010000166.1:0-491746 GCA_033356055.1 Carex pumila
TGATGTTTATTTGGGTTCTTAAGAGCTACACTCAACAAGAATGGAAATTAAAGTACCAATTGAACCTTGATAAAATTTATTCAGTTCTGCAGCCTCATTGGAATGTTCTTACTATCTACTCTCGCATACTTCACTTGGGGCATTTTGCATTTCATCCAGAGAAAGACATCCTTTTTATACCTGTAGGATTATATGATTTCATGTCATTGGATATGAGCACAGGAAAAAGAAAGGAGTTGATAAACATGGGTGAGCATATAGCGATGGGTCCTTGGGCTTACATGCCTTGTTACTTGGTATGATTCAATCTCCATGGATGTCTCTTCTTTTGCAGATAACATGTTTTAACTTTTAAGATAAGGCAACTCTTCCCAAAACGGCACTGTAATTTAATTCTGCTGTGATCTGGAATTTCCAAATCTTATGTGCCTTCAAAAATTGATTATTAGCTGCCGAATTTTGCTATTTAATTGATGTTTTCCTTTTGCTTCTTTATGGTTCTTACCTGTCAACGATCCTTTTCCTCTGATAACTTTGGTGTTAAGTTACATCTGATCTGCAATGAAGGCTCTTGTTTTTACTGTAATAGCAATATTTAGACTATGTGGTGTTGTGGTATTATTTACTATTTCTGCGACTGGGAACTATATTTGATTGATAATCCTGAATAGAACTTATAATAATTCAAACAATAATGATAGTAATAATAATGAGTAACAATAATAATTAATAAAGTATCTTCCAAAGAGTAATTATATGTTTAACTGAAATTACCAATATAATATTCTTCAATATAATTTATTTGATATTATGTTGAATCTATCTTTAAATTGTTGGACAAACATGACATTGTTTATATATAGTGATAATAAGATCGAATATAAGCGTGATGTCAAGTATTTATAACAAGTATTTTGAAATATTAGAAGTTGCAAAAAGATGAGGTCTAACATCTAATTTTAAGCTCTTATCATAAACATAAGTTTATTTTCAGTCGTAACCAACTAAAAACAAAAGTTTGAAAATCTAATTATTACTCATCGTGCTAGAAAATATTCACAAAATTTTTGATAAAAAAATTAGAACGATCAATGACTGCTATTTTTTTGTCCATATAAAGTTTAAATAGGATAATAATATTCAAAATATAATCTAATAATTAAAATGAAATTAATTATCCGCTATCTATTGATGATATTTTATTCCTATCCTATTTCTATGTTTTTGGTCGATTATTCTTTTGTGCAAGACTAAATATGTTTTTGATTGACATTGTTCAAATAATATTTCTGTAACTAATTTGGATGTTTTCCAACTCTTTTGCTAGAATTTTTTTGACATTACGCAAACATACAAAGTGCTCCCACCTCTTAGATAACATGCACGTCTACTGCATCGCCACACTTGTTACAAACAGCTCTAAGATTATATAATTAGTATTGAATCGGATAAACTGCTATAGTCACACATTATTGCATAATTAATGGAAGGCGCAATAGTAAATTAATGAGGAAACAGAACGGCTACTAAACCCTAATAGAGGAAGAACAAAGATAAGAAAATTTTAATTTGATTAGTCTTGAGGGATGTGAAAATTAATGACCTTTAGCCTGCTGTAAGGAAGCGCAATTGAAAGTCTATTTATTTTGACGGTTTAAAACACGACGTGCATAACAAATTCAACTTAATTGCTTATATAGTTCTATCGGCTTGAACATTCATTCTACTAAGATAACTCAAAATTATTCTATCAGTAAACAGTTACCAACCGATAGTATAAATTTGCACAGATTTCTTATCATAAAGAAAAACCGATACAAGAAATGTTAATTTATTTAGAAAGTTGCCACCACAGCGTTGGTTTATCGGCTTCGCACCGTGATCGGTTTAAACTGAAAGAAAATAGGCGTTAGGAGATCCCATTTTCTTAGTAGTGTGTGGTGACGCCTTTTGATTTTAACACGTGTCTACTGAGGAGATAATTACATGAAGACATAAATTGCTACAAGGTAAACAAGCCTCAAAGACTAAAACTGGTGGGGGATTGCTTAACGGGTCGAAGCAAGTCAATTCGGATTTTGAAAGAAGTTATTCTATTGGGCCAAGCTTTTGGGCCGAGTTCAGTTATTACAAAATTTTACGAGAAATTAATGAAAAGGATGAATTCATATATGGAAAGTATGAAAATAATGAAATAAAATTATGCGAAAAAGTACGATAGGTCTAATTAATATAGAAAGCTCATTATACTTCATTTGAAAATGTTTCCTTAAATATTAATTGCTATCAGTACTATTTATATATCAAGGTCTTTGAAAATTAGGATCTAAAATGAACACCATGGGAATTGGGAAGTACATATTGGGTATATGTCAAAGACTCTTCTCGAGTCCATTTTTAGAATACATATTTTGTTTTCCAAATTAAATAAGGAAACTTGAGGAATTGTTTTCTAAATTCTCTGTTCCAGCTGCCTTCTCAATTCTTTGTGACAACGTTATATATACATGCATAGTAAATCGTAAGCACACACCATCGAAAGGAAAAAATAGCATCAATTAATAATGGATCGCCACATGTAACATTATCTCTATATTTGTGTAATTTTTTTCTCTCCTAACTTATTTTTTAAAAATAATTCTAGCCTACATCTTATGTCCCATAAATATTATGGCTCATTTAAAAATAAAAGCTGTTCTTTTTTTATAAATGTTAACCTAGTTCTTTGTATGTATGGCCTAACTCGTACATGTGTACGTGTATATATACTATATTATGAAAAATTAGATCATTAATTGCACAGACCCCCGGAACCCAAATTCGTGGATTTTATTTGAACCTCCTCTTATACTTAGAGTACTTCCGCATAGGTTATGTCCACCCCATATCGCTGCAACAAAGAATTAAGACTCAGTAACACTTGCAAATGAAGGCTAGGTCAAACATCATATTATTTGTAAAAATAAAGTACCTCATGATTTTTCTCCATATTATCCAAGTTTTTCAATGCGCGGCATCCGGCATGGCCAATACTAAATTCCTTGCTCCTTGCACCTGTCATTAAGCTTACAAATCGGAATCCCAAGCAAATGGGCAACTTCATCCTTTCTTTTCTAACAACGGAGAGAAAATGTCTCTCTGTATGAAAAGCTCTCTCCGTTGTTTAAGAAAAGAAAGGATGAAGCTACAGCAAGCTATTTTTATTTCTCTTTTTTATTTATTTTTCTCTGTTTTTCTTTTCTTTTTGACAAAGGAAGAAGATGAACTTTGGAGTGGGAGGAGTAGGGTTGGGGTGCGTGGGCTGAGAATTTTCTCTGTGAAAGCTTTATATAAGTCATAAATTAGGGTTTCATGGTGCAGCAATATTAATGTTGGTTTTGTCTCAACTCTCCATTTCTTCTTTTGTCCTGATTAGTCCTCCAATATATATATTTTACTTCTTATTTTCAATAGCTTCCTTGGAGAACAGAAAAATACTCTTTTTTTAAATAACTTCTGAAGAGATTTAATGAAAGTAGGTGAGCTTCTTGAATCTTGGATAATAAAGAACAACTGTAAAAGGGTTCTTGAAACTAATGCAAGGGCTGAATTTCAATTTTCCAAAATTCAACATTTAGGATAAGGCTAAGGTGCTATGGGTTGCATACAAGGCCAGTTCTAAAGATTTTGAGGCCTGGGGCGAAAGAAATTTTTGAACCCTTTATATATACCTGTGTTATAAAAAACGGGCTTAATGGCCTATTATATGCTTGTTTAATTGTTAATGGCTGTCAAACAGTTATGAATACACTTATCGGAGGTCTATTAGTGAATTTTTCCGATTAATTGGCCGATTATTCTCGATTATTCCCAATTATTTCGTTTGTTCTCGTTTGATCGTTCATTTTTTTTCTATTTATTCCCATTTATTTTCGTTTATTCCAATGATTGTTTTTTTATATTGTTTTTTTTTTCTGTAACTGTGTTATAATAAGTTTCATAAACATGTATTATAATTTTATTTGTGCTTGGCTATACATTCAATTTTTTTATATATATTTTTTCTTCTTACTTATTTTGAATTAATTGATTAATTTACTTACTAATGTAATTTTTTCAATTAGTACATCATGTTCATATATTAAATTAAGTTGTTATTACAAACTAACTTTAGTGATTTTATGTTGCAATGTTTCATGTCTTTCAAACAATATATTGTTAGTGTTTGAAAATGCTTAATTCTCGAATTTATTTTTTAATTAAATAAATGTGTTACTTATACATGTAAAGTGTGTGTGTATTGTTAAGCGTAGTTTCATGTTATAATAATAGAATTAAGTTAAATTAAGTTTATTTGATGAGTTAAATAAATTATTTATTTAATAAATTATGAATATATACACATAATTTTAATGAAAATACAAAATTGTCCACATAATTCTGATTAATCGGTCGCATACCGATTAATTGCTTGACAGTATCCCATTCGTTCGACAAGTGCATACCGTTATTTACAATACTGATATACACAATTTTTTATTGATATGTCAATAGATCATACTTATTTATAGAAAAGTTTGAACCCTTTGAATATTCAAAGTTTGGATCCTAATATTTTATTTATTTTTAATATATACAGATTAATATTTTTAATATATGCAAAATATTTTTGTTTCTTTTGGGGCCCCATAAATCTTGGGGCCCAAGGCGGACGCCCTGGCTGTCCAGCACCAGGGCCGGCCCTAGTTGCATAGAGAGCTACGGTGTTACGGCTCAATATTCGAGTTTTTAAAATTCAAATGGTCAATTTGAACCGTTAATCTTGATCTCCATATTAATATGTGTTTGGAGACCAAATTTTACATTTTTTGGAAATTTTTTACTATTTTTTTAGATAGGTAGAAAATTAGTTAATCTAAAAAATTCTTAATTGTACTAAATTTAAAGTTCTGATCAAAGAATAATGTACACATTTTGGAGCTAAATTGGTATAATATAATATTTGCCTACACAGGTGGCTTCTAATTAACTTCCTTTAAAAATTCTAAACAATTCATGATAGAACAAGTGACAACTAGGAAGGAATACAAATTAGAGAATTAATTTTGTAGTTCAGACTCCATATTTTCTAGTTTCATCTGTCCATTATTAGGCATGATGCACAGCATTTAACAGTGATGTATATTGACAATAATGCTAGACTGAATTTCAAGTTTTCAAATCAACCTTCACATTGAAATGTGAAATCAATCTATCTCACTTGTCAGTTTCTGTAAACTTTCACTTTAATCATTCTCTCTTACATCTATGCATAAACATGAAAACAAATTCTAATTCTAACAATCGTCACAATGTATAATTTTTAACTCTCTACTCTCTATTTATCATCATTTATCATCACCAGTTTGGATGAAAACAGAAGATATGAAAAATTGACTGATTATCAGTTATAATTAAAAATATAAATAAAACTAAAAGGAAACAAATAATAACGTGTCATATGTTTTTAATAAGTACTTAAAAATAATAAAAAATAATTATAACAATGCTTATCTTGTATTATCAAACCCTATGAATTTCCTATATAATAATGACTTCATTCATTAGACTACACTAAAGTTCTGTACAAAGTTGAAAGTTTTATAGAAAAAGGAAATTGTTTATTAAGTTTACATCTTTTCATTAGAGTAGGAGCTAGTAAAATTAGAGTGCAACTACAAACTGACAAGAGAGAGAGATTTGACATTTCAATGCATGTCTCTTCCCCCAAAAAACTCAACTACTCCCTTAAATTTCTTTAAAACTCCTTTTAAAACAGTGTATTTGTCTTTAATTTAAATTAAAAATACAATGAACAATCGTAAGATTTTGAAGGAAGATGCTTATAACAATTTAGAAAACATAAACAACACCCATATTAGAAATGCTATCTTAGATAAGCCAAACAAAACATAAACAATATCCTGTAATTTATTTTTATTCCAAAATTTGCTATTTTAATTTTAGATATTCTTTCAACCGCTAAAATGAACTTCTTATTTGCATTTCTTCTTCCGTCCTCTCTATTTTTAAGAATTAAAGTATTGTTATAATTTCTTTGTAAACCGATATCATATTTTGTGGTGGAGTGACTTCCTAAATTTCTAAACCAAATTTCACTCTGAACCAGACAGACTAATAATTAATAATATAAAACTGTTCAAATATATTCAAAATGTGAAGTTATGAATTTTTTTGCGATTTCTAATTGATTGAAGGATTGTAATTTCTGGATATAGTAATATTTCTCCTTTTCTATTTAGATTGTTTTTGCATTTCTAAGAATTAATCAAGGATAATAATTGTCTTCATCTGTTTAGGTTGGATTTGCGTTCAAACCTTTTTTTTTCTATTTGTAGCATTTTGAATTTTATTCCTATTACTAGTCACATACAACTGGGTCCTACAAAATTAAATTAATTAAGGAGCCCATCCACCTCATAGTAACTCGGTCCATAACATTTAGCATGTACATTGTCATTAATAAACACATTGTAATAAACGAAAACATAGTACAAACTGATAAAGAAATTCATGGAATGCCCGGTGCCTTCTAGAATTGATTGATCTCGATTGCTACTCTATCCATAATATATTTATTCATGCTAGCCAACTTCCTTTTGATGTCTATGTTAGAAGCCAAAGTAGCAACTCTAACAATTTCATCGACCTCTTCACTGCTGTACATTTTTTTCGTATCTCTAGTATTGCTAAACTATCTGGCCCAACATATATGGTTGATTTATTACGAAGTGTTGACTTTCTTTGCTTCATAGATGTGTTGCCTAATTCATAAGGTTTATGATGAGAAACATCAGATACACTAGCATATTTCACATTATTTAGTAAAGTGATAGTTTTCTGTATTTAAAGTTGGAAAAGAATAATTATGACATAATAGCTATCAAACCCTATGCAATTTTTACTTGCTTTGATAGTTTCAAATGAATCTTAAATTTAAAAGAAATTAAATATAATGTGATTGCATCTGGTACAATTTGTGACACTAATTGCTATGCAATTTTAGAACTCAATTAATATTTATGCTTGAATTAATTAAGCTTGGAATTATTCATTAATTTGGAGCATTTTATTATTTAATATTTCATAAACCCTACGAATTTGATAATGTGCACAAGTGGCTTAACTCGAGTATAATTGGAACTTTGGAAGAGATATTTTGTCTTGGGACAAGATCACCTCACTAAGAATCTAATTGAGAAGCATGCCGAGTAATATATTTATATGAAAATTTCTATTCTTATTTTAGGAAAATGTTTTTGTATTAAGATTGATTCATTTTATCACGTTTACCATAATTTTTCTTGTAGTTCCAAGCTAGATATATTTCCTTCCAATTCCATCTTATCTGCTCTAACATAGCATAGGATACATCTACTTAGATACCAGATGCTAGGATGCCAGAAGACCTGTAAAAGTGTACAAGGTCCAACATTGTTAGGAACCTTCCTTACAAAATTAATACCAATTACAAAATTAAGCATACGCAAAATATTGCTGTCAATTATCAGGTGAAAACAATAAGCCCCTATATATATAACAAACCAAATAAGAAAAAATATCCCAATTTTATATTGTCTTTATTGTGATAATCTTGTATGGGCAAGAAAAATTATGTCCAATTTTAACCACCACCCACTAACAGCAAATGGTATCAGATTAAAATTAACGGAAATTTTGGGAAACATGGGATAAATAAGTTTCAATAATTTTTAGGAATTGATCCCAGAAAACAAAATTTATTTACATTTGTCACAGTTAAAATACTAATATATGAATGACTGCTTGAAACTATGCAAAACAAAGTGCATATCTTGGTAACTATATGACATAGTTTATTTGTACGGGTAAAGAAATACCTGAATAGAAGGGGAGTAGGAGATCACCGTATCGAGTATATGTGCTGCTTCACTAGCCCCTTTACCTGTCAGAAGGGAAAGCTGAGCTCGAAATACTTCACCTCTTTCCTGTCAAAAGCGAGCCTGAACAAGAAAAAACATGGATGGCCTATTAAATTTGAAAGCAAATATCCATGAATATTCATTTTTAAATATTAAGGCGACTAAACTCCTTTGCAAAACTAATATCATGAGATTGAATTCATGTTGAAAACTTCATGAACCAGATGAAAGTGGAGAATGCCATCAAAGAACAACCACCATGCATCTAACAAACTCTTTTAAAAAAATATATTTTAAAATTTAACAAAACCTTCTTAACACATGATAACTTCTGCAAATAAACGGATAGCTCTTCTCTTTGTAAAATGGGGTTCTACAAAGGGAAGTTGATGGATAGGCATAAGAAAAACAAACCAAACGCTTGAAGATGCTGAAGAGATGAAAAAAAGATGGACCTACAAACCTTTACGTGATGAGTGAATATAATCTTATATATTCATGCAAACATCTAATATACTGATTGACAATTCCTTTTCTGTCATTAACCTCACAAATACTTCTCTTCTTTATTTCTTTTTCTCTATTTATTTGTATTTTTTTTTCCGTTTTGAGAAATGCAGGAGATGAGCTTTGGGGTGGGGGAGTGGGGGATTGGGGTGGGCTGAGAAATTGCTTTGTCAGGGTAGGCTTTATATAGGACATAAATTAGGGTTACATGGTGCAGCAATATTAATGTAGTCTTTATATCAACTCTCCATTTCTGCTTTTGTCCAGTTTTTCCATTCGGCAGTATGCATATTTTTCCGAATTTTTTATTTATATCCAAAAAACTAATTAAATTTCTAAAAATAAGTAAGTTGGGCAGAATTTTGAAATCTACTCAAACCGGAAATCTTTTTTCCGGTAACTCAATCTAAAACCAGAATTTTTTTTCCGGTTTTAGAATTCCAAAACCAGAGCCAAAAAAAAAAAAACAGAGAAACTGTAAAACTTTTTTTCCGATTTCACTATTTATTTTATTTTTTCAGATTTTTTATTTAAATAGTAATATTTATAATGCCTTGTACAATTACTTTTTATTTACGGTTTCTTTTTTTTTTTTAGCTGCTAGTTTTAGACTGAATTACTGGAAAAAAAAATTAAGTTTGGGTAGATTTCAAAATTCTACCCAACTTTGGTTATTTTTTAAAATTTAATTATTTTTTTTAATAGAAATAAAAAAATCCGCATATTTTCCTTCTTATATTTTCAACAGCTTCCTCGGAGAACGTACAGAAAAATACTCTTTTGTAGATTAATTATAAAGAAAGGGAGTTAATAAACCAAAACACAATTATGACAGCTAATCAAACAATATATATAGTGTTGTGACAGAAATTTTTGTTACAATCAAACAATTATGAATATAAACAAAGTAAACTTTTTGATAACTTCTCTATAATTAAATAGATTGTATATTATGTTAGATACAACTTAAACTGGGCAGTGTTATTTTGAGCACAAAATTTAAATCCTAATATTCAGATCTGAGAAATATTTTCTCTTTTATACAAACTTAATTTCCCCGCAATAAATTATCTCTATAATATTTGTTAATTGATTAATTATGCAATTAATAAAAGACATATTAGATTTTAGCTATACAAGTGGTCAGTCTTGTAATATATGGAAACATAAATAATGAATGCAATCATTTTGATCACAAAATAAATTAATTTGTTTTATCGTAAAAAGTAATATATTAGAATTAGAATACAATAAAAAATTTCCTTCAAAATGGAATTATCTATAATCATTCACAAATAAAATATTTAGAAAATTAGAAAAAAATTAATTAAATACAAAAAATAAGTCAATGACACCTCAAATGAAGAAAGTTCAAAAATTGAACATGTTGTATTTCTTTTTATAATTTTAATCACACAAATTTGAACATACAAAATTTGACCACCTCTCATATAGTAACATCATACATGTAATACAGAATATGCAACAGAAGAAAAGTCTTTTTTTTTTTTTTCTTTTGCTGTAGTTGACATAGATTGTACAAAATAAATTGAGGCAGATGGAAACTTGGAAACGATGTGAAAACTTGAATAAGAGTAAATCGAAGTTTGCAGGAAAAACTGACAAGTGAGAGAGGTAGATTTGACATTTCAAAGTAAATATTTCTTTGAAAATTTGAAAATAACTCATAGCATTAATTAGTTTTAGTACTTTTTTGATGTATCACAACGTTCTACAGAGAAGCCCACTTGCTCAAATTAATATCTTAAAACCCCACATGTTGATCTCTATATTTCACACTCTCAATTTTATAATTTTTCAAAGCAAGAGGAAAACATTATTTTGTTACCTCTCAATTTAGGTGATAGAAACAAGTTATGCACTGCAAACTAACCCTATAATTTAAATTGACAGATAAAAAAAAATTATATTTGTTTTGAATAACTTTGAATGTATCTGAAAATTTCTTCTACATACACTAACAATGTACAACAAGAGTAAGATTGATTGCATATGCATATAATATTTATATCTTACATTATGTAATGTATCTTGATTCCAGCATTCCAGCATTACAATTTCTAATAACAGTAACAATGAAATTCAATTACAGATCCTGTATTTATTAATTTATAAAAATATATTAATAAAGTATGAAAAGGTTGTTTCCGATAATAATAAAGAAAATAGAAATAAAGATACATTCTGAGATTTGATTAAATCAATTTTTACCAGTAGGGGAATTCATAGAGACTAGAGAAAACTAAAAGACAGAATAGCGCTCAATGCTGTTTATTTTTGTCCATTAATTAATTAATAACGTAGTGCATTTTTATAAGTTTGCTTTCAGTCTTCAGCCTCATTATAACATCACAGTAATAAAGGGGGTGCTTTAATACCTGGAAACAGGAATTTGAATAGTTAAGTACATTTTGAAAAGACATTTATTGTCTACATTTAAGTCAAACATACTGTGATGTACCATTGACCCACTTGTTTAGGTTTGCTTCTCTCTCTCTCTCAGTCTCTCTCTCAAATACCAGTATTTGTTAAAACATCATATCTTTTGGAAGCCAAAAAATGTCTGATATGATAATAAAGGGGGCACTTTAATAAAAGGGTCATAAATGTCATTATAAACACTTTCCAACAAAGATTATGAGTTAAAAAATTAAAATCTTTCAAACCAGACTGGTTTTTCTTATTCATCTGAGAATAGAGAACAGAGGAAAAAGGTTTTCTTTCTCTTGGGACATGCCTTACGTTTGACTTGATTGTATAGATTTTGGGAAAGAAAAAACTAAAAAATTGATTGTAGAGAATAATTATTTCAACGGATAACTACTGACAATAAATTGAAGGCACCACAAGCACAGTGAATGGCACGGATCGATAAAGGGATTGTGCATAAATCCATGGTTCCGAAAATCGGCCGATTCCGAGTCAACTCGGAATCGGTGGTGTCCGGGCCGAGTTTTACCCGATTCTCGTGCCCGTGCGAGTTTTTCGGCTAAACTCGGATGAACAGTGCCGAGTCAGCCGAGTCAGTCGAGTTTTTTCCGAGTTTTGTCCGATTCTCACTAACCTGTGCGAGTTAGAAGATCGTTGGTTTACAATTTGGCCATTTGGGAAAAATAGCGAAGTGTTTTTGGAGAAGAAGAAGGCGTGCTGTTGGGAAAGGGGTATAGTTCATTTGATTTTTGAGTAGACTTGTTTCACTATATTATTATTCCAACACTTCTAAATATGTTGCATGGTTCACAATAGACCAGGTTCGGTTGTATAAACTGACTACATTTGTTTTCCTATTATATTTCTAAACTACGGTGCTTAGCTGCTCCCAATGTAGCGGGTCAATTTCATATATTTTCAAGAACTGCCACATTAGTGGTCATAAAAACACACCATACAAAACAAAATACAAACTAGTGGATTCTTACATATGTCCACTGACTTCTTTATTTCCTATAATTTTTCTTTAATTTAGAATATTATGTATATGCTATATATTACTTATCGACTAATTAGTATAATATTTTGTACGCTTGTATTTAATTATACTAGTGGATTACATAGGTGACATTCTTTTGTCTCAATATATTTGAACAAATTATTTTTTTTCTATTTTTTCCTATAATTTTAATATAATAAATTTTTTTCATTTGTTTTTCTATTATGTGTGAAAATTCATCAGATTTTGATTTCTATTTCATGATCAACTTATCGATTCTACTTGTGATTCCGATTTTAAAACCATGATTTTATCTTGACCTTCCATCGAATTGTTTGGAAATAAAAGGAATCTTCATTTTAAAGAAAGAGTGTGTTAGCAATTTTAGTATTTAATAAGAAAAATATAATTATAATAAAATAATAATTAATTAATAATATTTTTTTGTCTATTTCTAATTAAAATTCTGACTACACCACTGTAATCTAGCTTACCAATATCTGAAGTTCACAAATTATATAATTAGTGGATTATTTAAGTGTAATATTGTCTTAATTAATTTTTATCAATTTTTTTTTTCTATTTTTTGGCTACAAAACAAGGCTTCTGCCAAAAAAATCTGAGTTACCGATCCGATTCTTCCGATTCCGGCCGATTCATCTGATTCTGACTCGGCGGTCAAAAATCCGATTCCGATTCCAATTCCGATTTCGAGTTTCAGAATCATGGGTAAATCTCAGCCACTTATTCTAGATCAAACGGTTGAAAATTAAAAGCTTATTCCTCAACTACTATGTACCTGCATATTGAAACAAAAGAAAGTTTTCAATTTCCAGTCGTTTCAATTTCTCTACAGTAAAGGCAATAGTTGACTGGTCTTAAGTGCCAAACTGGTTTACTTTTCTAAGCCCACCTTATAGTAACTCACTCCATGAAGGTTCCATAGAAAATGTAACAGAAGAAAAGTTTGACTTAGATTGTAGAGAATAAATGAGGCAGGTTGGAACGATGCAACAGCTTAAAAGAATAAATAATAGAAATTCTTGATGAAGATATATTAGTGACCTACTATGTGAAACAATAATAATTGTTGTTGTTTGAGAAGTTTGATAAATTTTACTAAGCAACTCAACTTTTGGATAAATATATTTTCCAAAAAAAAAAAAACAATTATGATAAATTATTAGGTTTTCTTTATATTTGAAAAATATTTGTTCAACAATGTATATTTTTGTTGTCTATTTTTCTTTGTAAAACTGCAATCAGAAATAGTTTTGTTTAAATTTTGTTTCAGGTGAAAAATGTAATATGCAGTGTTGCACTTGTGGGAAATAGTTTTGTTTAAATTTTGTTCTATTTAATGCAATTGAAGTATCTTGTCTGTAACTCGTTTGTGAAAGAGCTGTGTCATTGGATTAGGAGGTTGTTCATGATCTATTGGTTAGATTAGGTAAATCATGACTAATTATCACTTTTTTACCATGAATGTTTATTAAGTCATTACAAAAATTACATTATTATTTATCCATTACAAAATTTACCAAACATAAAGTATTATTACTAATTATTAGGTTATTTTTATCAATTACTTTTTTATTATTTAAATCATTTTGCTTCTTTTTTTTGTCCATTTCAAGAATGTTGCTTGTCAGAGGAGTTTTAATGAAACTTTAAGAGAGTTATTGAGGTTTCTTGGGAGAAGAGAGAACTGTAAATTAAATTCAGATTCCAGACTATTCCTCATATACTGTAGGATGCAATACCTGAGGATACACTTTCAATAATCTGGGTATAGAAACAAATGATCGGATCCGCCATCATGCCATATTGCCATCTAACTTTTATGCTATTTGTCTAATATTTTTTATAAACCATAATTAAAAAAATATTATTTTTTTATAAAAATTATAAGAATTGAAATATCATTTCGGTCCGAATATTTTTTTTTCAAGAATCGAAATAGCAATTTGGTCCGAGATATTTTCACAATTTTTCTACGTATTTTTCCAAAATCTGTGAAAATGACTTAGACCATTTCAGTCCTAAAAAAAAAGAAACGGGACTGAAATGACATCTTGGTTTTGATGATTTTTTTTTAAAAACAAAACAATCAAGTTGGTTGGGTCAAATTTTTATTTTTATTTGGGGTTTCTTGTCTAATATTTTATAGAGTAGAACTAGGGTGTTCTTAAGTTCACTAAGCCTCTTCGTAAACTCAACTCTAAAATTTATTAAATTAATTTTAAATAAGAAATTCGAACTGTTGAAATCATTCAATTTATGAGTGATGCATCTACATATGAAAATTTTAAAGTTTCAAATTAAATTAGTATAAAGTAAAGTAGTCAAAATTAGAAAATTTATAAATTCATTTTAAAGAATTCATTTTTTGAATATCTTTTGACCACTTTACTCTATACAAAAATAGTTTAAAATTTTATAATTTTCGCATAGAGATACATTATTCATAAAGTAGAAAGATTTTAACAGTTTAAATTCGTCATTTGAAGCTAATACGATATATTTTAGAGTTGAGTTAGTAGAGAAATTTGGTGAATTAAGTAACACCCTATTTCTACTCTATTTTATATAATATCAATTTGTATAAATTAAAGAACCAATGATGTATAGGACTGCATGGTTCAGCTGGCGCTCAGAGTAGCTTCCAGTTTGTGTGCACATGGCGTGGCGTGATGTTCGAACTGCTGCTACACCGATGGCGTAAAGCTGGCGTTCTAGGGGAAGCTATGTATGTAGGAGATTGCTTATTTCCGAAGCAGCCGGGCAGTGGAGTTGAAGCGGCAGGTACGTGCATTTGGTGCAGGATTACATGTGGACTTGTCTTGAAGGTGGGGCTATTTGTAAGGAGGACATTCATTTATTCATTTCTTGCACCAATTTCATCTGAGATCATTTGGGAGCCAGGGACTTGACTACACATATACATTTACATTAAAACACGTTTTAAAAAAAAATACATTTACATTGAAAACGCGACTAAAATATCCTTAACTGCTCCCGTCAAATCTCTCTTTTGCTCAACCACTGTAATTTGTGAGACCAAGTAACTTGCAAGAAACACAACCATTAATAATTAAGTTCAATTTTGCAAATCATAAGAGCGCGATAGAATCAGAAAAATTATATTTTAAATATTGATTCAATTAATATCCTAAATATTCACTAGTGGAGAACATACAATTAGTGTCGCCTTAAAAAACCGACACTAATACTATAGTATCGGTCGTTTACAAAAAACCGATACTAATAATATTAGTGTCGGTTATTTAGATATAGGCGACACTAATAACTGAGAATTAGTATTGGTCGTTTATAAAAGGCGACACTAATACATTAGTATCGGCTTTTTATAAACAACCGACACTAATACTTAACAATTAGTGTCGGCTATTTATAAATAGCCGACACTAATGTATTAGTGTCGTCTTTTATAAACGACCGATACTAATTCTCAGTTATTAGTGTCGCCTATTTATAAACAGCCGACACTAAAGCTAAAAAAATTTCATTTTAAGTCCCACACACCTCTTTCAAACGCACGCCTAGGATTTAAACATTCACTTCGCTTCACGCTTCTCTCCGATCTGATCTTCTCAGCTGCTTCTTCTGTGCATGCTTAACGAAAAGCGCTGTAACTTTTGATCCGTCCGTCGGATCGGACTGAAATTTTGACAGGAGCTCCACAAATGAATCTCCAGCCCGATCCGACCGTCGGATATAGATTTTTCGAATTTTCTTTACAATTTCAGAGTTTTTAGGGTTTGTATGATAACAATATATGAGCAATTTGGATGATATTTTATTTAGTGAGTGTTATTTGTAAATTATGATGAATTATTTGATATCTTTGTTTTATATATAGTTTAGCAAAAATATATGATGAGCATTCCAGAACAAAAATTTTCATTTTTAGAATTTTCTATGATTTATAGTGAATTTTTGAAATTTATTTTAAAAAAAAAAAAACATTAGTGTCGGCTATATATTAAAAAGCCGACACTAATACTTATTAGTGTCGGCTTTTTATTAAATGACCGACACTAATACCCATAAACAGCCGACACTAATTCCAAGTTCTCCACTAGTGATTGATTTATTTTTCTCAAAATTATTTCAATAATATAATACAGATTTAAATGTTTCCCAAAGTTGGAGGGTCAGTAGATATTTGCTAACGGGTTACCCGTGACCCGTTCCGGGTAACCCGTTAGGGGTAACGGGTAGGGCGGGTAGACGGGTAGGACGGGTACGGGTACAACCCGCAACGGGTAGACGGGTAGTTTTCCCAAAACCACTACCCTACCCGTTTATTACCCGTACCCGTTGCGGGTTGACGGGTACGGGTATTCCGGGTACGGGCGGTTTTTTTTTTTTTCTTTTCTGTTTTTTTCTGAATTTTTTTGCTTTGAGATTCGTGCCAAGTTAAAGGACATATCCCGGATGGAGTTTAGATATAAGGGTCCGTTTTGAGATTCATGCCAAATTAAAATTGATGACTCAGATCTCATTCTACTTAGTCAGGTATTGCACTGGATCTGAATTCTATAGGGGTGCCGCCAAAAAAATTTTGAAATTCAAATTTTGTAACGGATCAGGTACGGGTACGGGTAGATGGGTACGGGTAGGCGGGTACGGGTACAACGGGTTTTTTTCAAAATTATGTTGTCCGGTCCGTTTATTACCCGTACCCGTCTACCCGTTTACCCGTTTACCCGTTTGTACCCGGGCAACGGATACGGGTACCACGGGTAACGGGTACGGGCCGGGCAAAACGGATTCAACCTCTAACGGGTTTAGCAAACCACTAAGGGTCAGCAATGGATGAGGTACTGTAGGAGCTCAATTAGCAAAAGTGGAATTGGCTGATTACTCTTATTTGGGGTTTTTTTATTTGAAGTTTGTTGTAATAACTTTCATTGTTATTTTCTGATTTGCATCTGTTGCACTGGACGTGTCCGCATCTGCTGAAATCCTCTCAGGATTTCAGCCGATATGAATTTTGCACTGGACTGGTACTCTATAGATTTTGCTTTGGTAGCCTCTAACAAACTTCTTAAAAAAAAAAAAAAAAAAAAAGTTTCCTCGAAGAAATCAACATTTACGATCTGAAATGTCATATCTCTCTCTCAGTCTCTCTATGTTTTGTCAGTTTTCATGCATCTGCCACTATTTTATTGTTCCTCCCACTATTAAGTAAAATATCTTAACTTTATATATAATTTATTCTTTTATTAAATCGATTCTCATTTTTTAAGTCATTACAAAAATTACATTACAATTTATCCATTACAAAATTTACAGAAATTAAATTATTATTGCTGAATATTAAGTTATTTTTATTCATTACTTCTTTTATCATATAAATAATTTTACTTTTTTATGTCCATTTCATGAAACTGATCACGTATGGCTTTGTGCATGTATCAAGATAGTAGTTGAGTTTTCTTGGAAGAAGAGACATACATTGAAATGTCAAATCTCTCCCTCGTCAAATTTGTAGGTGCACTCTCGTCTTACTTCTACTTTAAGAAAAAGATTAAAAAACTTAATATTTGAAATTTCCTTTTTTTCTATTAAACTTCCAACTTTATATAGAACTTTATAGTTTTGTCTAATGAACGAAGTCATTATTATATAAGATATTCATAGGGTTTGATTATATAAGATGCTACTGCAAGATGATTATTATTTTTAAGTTCTTATTAATTAAAAACATCTTATACGTTATTAATTTGTTTTCCTTTAGTTCTATTGCTATGTTTAATTACAACTGATAATCAGTCAATGTATCATATTTTCTTTTTTTATTCAAACTAGTGATGATAAATGATAATAAATGGAGACTAAAGAGTTAAAAATTATAAGATGTGACGATTGAAAATATTGATAGAACTCATCAACTTAGTTCATGTACACTCTAAAATATGCATTTAATTCAAGTGTTTAATTTTCATTGTAAATGAATTAAATTCTTATACATGTGAATAAGTAAAGCATATAAACCAATATATACTGGCAAGCAAACAACATAAACAAAACATTGAAAATTTGTGCATGAAGCAAACAATATGTGTTTGCAAACACATTTTAAAATATATAAACCTGCGTTTACAAACATTGGAAAATTTGTTACAAACATATAAACTTGTGTTTACAAACACATTTTAAAGCTTATTCTTCAAACATATTTTAAAGGATATAAACCTGTGTGTAAACCAAGTAAACCAATATATACTGGCAAGAAAACAACATTTTAAAGCATATAAACCTGTGTTTACAAACATTGAAAAATTTATTACAAACATATAAACATGTGTTTACAAACACATTTTAAAGCTTATTCTTCAAACATATTTTAAAGCATATAAACCTGTGTGTAACCATGTAAAGCTCTATTAAATAACAATGAAATTTGAGATTAGCTCTATTCTTTCGTTTCTTTATCATTGTTGCAAAGTTCTTGACTAAGCTATTTTTTCAGTTTAATCTTAGAAGTAATAAAGAAATAACTAAATAGTGGGGTTCAAATGCGTTTAGAATCTAGCAAATCTTAAAAAATGTTCTTCTTTTGATTTGATACTTTGTTTGTGTACTTTGTGCATAAAACAAAATTTTGAGAAACAATGCCAATTTCTAAGCATGTAAAACTATATTAAATAACAATGAAATTACTACTTCGAAACAAGAATTGTTTACAAAACAATATAAACATGTGTGTAAAACATATAAACCTATGCAAGTAAACCAATATATACTGGCAAGAAAACAACATTTTAAAGCATATAAACCTGTGTTTACAAACACATTTTAAAGCATATAAACCAGTGTTTACAAAAATTAAAAAATCTGTGTTACAAATATATGAACCTGTGTTTACAAACATATTTTAAAGCTTATTCTTCAAACATATTTTAAAGCATATAAACTTGTGTTTACAAACATTGAAAAATATTCATTTAATGGATTACTTGTTCAAAATGGAGACTGTATTTTTAGTTATTAAATATGAAAAGCTATTAATTTCAATAATTAAAATTAGAACCAATCCCCTATCGCGTCCCCGAGCTAACTGGGTTTAAATTGTACTTTAAAGTACGTTCAAGTAAGTAGTTAATTAATGATTAGAGAACCGTTAACTATCTGGGGGACTAATTCGGGGATTGGTGATTATAACTGTTTCTAACAAACTATCCACGAAATTAAAGCGCAATACAAAAGCATGAAAAGCTAACGTTTAAAGCAATCAATGTAAAACTGTAATGCGTTAAAATAGCAATTCGTTAATTAATGGCAAATTAATAAATTACCGTTATTAGCGGATGGTTAAACCCAGTTAAACCAGTTCGGGGACGAGCTCGGATTTGGTGGCTCGGGGTACAGGAACATTTCTCTTTATATTATTTTAAAAATTATATTTATCTCAGACATATCAAAAATCTTTTAAATGATGAGGATTTGAAATAAAAAAATGTCAAAGTATCTTCTTTAAAATCAGATAAAAGATTTAATTGAAAAGAAAATGTTATATCTCAATAATATATACAAGATTTATCAATAACAAATAATAATTGAAAAAAATTGAGTATAACACTAAAGACAACACATAGATTCCACCTCATTAAATCTCCCTCTCCTTTTTCTCTTCCTTCCTGAAGAAGAAATCAAATCCACTGTTGGATTTCAAATCCGTGACAAGTGGCCTCCACTTCCCACCAAATTCAACAAATCCCTCTCTTTTGCCTCTTCCTTCTCAGAGAAGGCATAACCCCTTCTATGTTTCTCTCTCTCTCTATATATGTCTCTGTTTTTCCCTCTCCAGCTGCCACTCTTCCGCCCCTTCTCTTTCGAAATCTCTCATTCACCCTTGTTATTTTTTGACTCTTCAAATCAGAAGATGTGGAGCTTTCCCTTTTTCATTTATATATTTGTTGTTACCACATTATAAATTGAGAGTTTATCAATTCGTTTCTGTAACTTTATCGTACGCTTGCAACAACCAATTACAAACCAGGATAAGTGCAATTGTTTGTATAATCAATTTAAATTTTTATTTGTGGCTGAAGCTATGAGGGGAGTGATATTTTCCTTTCATCGGTCGGTTTGTACCCCTGACCTCTAGAATGGACTTTTACAAAATGTAAAGTGTTTTCGTTGGTCGTTTTAATAACATTTGCATGAATTTGAATTTAATCATATAATAATTATTTGTAAAAAATATTGTAATTAGCCTCTATCTTAGCTGTAAAATAAAAAATAACAAAAAAAAGTTATTTTAAAATATTGTTCTGCCTGTCCAACAGTAACCCAATTAATAATAAAACCGCCTAAAAACAGGTTTCATGATGTTAGTTTGCGTGTTTTTGAAAATCACAGTTTTCCAAGTTATTTGCTTGAAAACCAAATTACCATTTATATTTCTTTATTTTGTAGTTTTGTTTTAGGTATTATTTTTACAGACTTAATACCCATGTTCTTAAAATAATATGTTGAAGTCATTTCGATAATAAAGCTGATTAACCATATGAATGTTTTTTAGACTTTGGCTTAAGTATGTGTGTTGATGTTAGAGGCTTGGCCTCCTAAATGTGTATTCTGTCCCAGTCTCTTTCAATTAAATCATCAGAATCTAATTAAGGGATGTATATATATATATATATATATATATATATATATATATATATATGAGGAGGGATCAAATGACACCATTTTTTGGTGACATGGAATGACACCGTCCATTTTCAAAGTCCAAACAATCGATCCAAACCGTTCAACTTGATGAATATATTAAAATGTACTTATAGATCAAATTTTACATTTTTCTGAATTTTTTTTGGGTTTATTTAGAGGGGTTCAAAAATTCAACGGTCTGAATATAGCGATTTTGTTAAATACTTAATAAATAGTAAAAAAATTCAGAAAAATGTAAAATTTGATTTCCAAGTTACTCTTAATATATTCATCATATTGAACGGTTTGGATCGACTATTTGGATTTTGAAATTTCGAAAATGGACATTGTCACACAATGTCACCAAAAAAGTGGTGTAATCCAATCCCTCCTCTATATATATATATATATATATAGAGGAGGGATCAAGTTACAACATTTTTTGAGTTACAACAAGTTACAACAAGCTTTTTTTAAATTTTGGAAGTCCAAATCGTCGATCCAAACCGTTAGATATGATCTCTACAATAAAATGTGCTTGGAGACCAAATTTTATATTTTTTGGAATTTTTTTACTATTTATTAAGATGGGTACAAAAACTAGTCAAATTCAGACCATTGAATTTTCTACCCATCTTAATAAATAGTAAAAAAATTCCAAAAAATATAAAATTTGGTCTCCAAGCACATTTTATTGTAGAGATCACATCTAACGGTTTGGATCGACGATTTGGACTATCAAAATTAAAAAAAAAGCTTGTTGTAACTTGTTGTAACTCAAAAAATGTTGTAACTTGATCCCTCCTCATATATATATATATATATATATATATATATATATGACATATATATGTGTTGGGTTTTGACGGTTCAAACCCATTGATTAAGTATGTTGGGGTTTTGACGGTTCAAACCCATTTATTTGCTTAAGGTGCGGAAAGAGTAAAACAAAATTTTTACATCTAACTTAAGCTCAGGATTAAACGGGGTATGTCAGGAAACTTTCCAAGGCGGTCCACCTTCAGTATTCCTTTGGCATCAAAACCCAATTTAATCCTTTTACAGATCTACTCCATGATTGATTTCTAAAACTTTAATCTACTTACCAATTAAATAGATTAATATAACATATTTATACCTTGTTTCCAAATCACAGTTGGAATGCAGACCGAGCGTGTAGAGCTACATCACGGAAGGAATCGACTCGTCTCGGAGCATCAGACGTCTGATGCCTCTATCGGTTATCCACCAGGACTAACCAGAGAGCGGTTAATTTCTTCTGCCAGAAATACCGTAAACCGCGGAATTCTGCAAAAACACTATTCACGGGGAAAAGACGAAAACCCGTAAACACGAATTTTCGGTTACTCAGTTTCATCAATGAGCAAAACTGAAATACCGCGAAATTCGGTAAAACACTATTCATCGATCCCGTAAATATACTCCACAACAACCCGCAAGATTATACGTTAACTACGTATAACTTTCTTTTCTCAACCGAAACACTATTTGGGAGAGAAACCGAGAAAGAGAGAAAATACCGATTCGATTCTGCACGAAACGATACAAGTGAATTAGTGATTTTTCTCTCTACCCCTCCACCTCTATTTATAGGCTTTTGAGGAGGTTCGCAAAAGACCGAAATACCCCTCAACATATGCCTATTTACAAGATATGCCATCGAATGGATAAGGATGATGACATGTGGATAAGATCGATGACGTGTCATCTGGATAGGATCGATGACACGTCATGCGGATAAGCACGAACCTGAAAAGACCCGAATGCCCTCGGCCCGAACACAAATCATGTTCGTATAATTATTCTGAACAATTATATATATTTTTCTGCGGTTGTTTGTTTCGGTATCGATGACGTGTCATCTGGATAGGATCGATGACATGTCATGCGGATAAGGACGAATCTGAAAAGACTCGAATGCCCTCGGCCCGAACACAAACAATGCTCGTATAATTATTCTGAACAATTATATATATATTTTTCTTGCGGTTTGTTGTTTCGGTAATTTATACAACGTGTCCTGCACATTTATAAATTAACCGGTTAACTTTTATACAGCGTGTCACACACGTTTATAAATTAACCAATGTTTTTGCTTGTTATTTTACATAACATTTATAATTTAATTATAACACGTATAATTAATTATAACCATCTTACTATTGATCATAACCAATTTATAATCAATCACAATAAGATTCTCCGATTAACTCCTATATGGTGTGACCCAATAGGATCTGTGTTATGTTGGTAAATAGAGTTAAAACTGTTTTAACTTCTATAATCATGGGTGGCGTCTGGCAACACATCATGACCATCCAATTACACAGATGATGCTGTACTGTACAATACCACGATCCAGTAAACAATTTACTTGTGTCTGTTCTTCTGTCTCATAGCTATCAGATTAGTTTCAAGGTAGATGTGTGTCATCCTTGTAAACTTAATATTTTCTTGATCTTGAGCAGATTATCAAATATGATTACTCTTGTAATCATACCGCGCGCTGATAATCTTACTCTACCAAGGGGCCCAGTGATGCTATAGCTCGTATAAAATACGAGGGACAAATAGTATTCTTGGTAAACTATCACTTCCTCAGCTAAGCTATACATATGGAAAAGCTACCGTTATGACTGCTTTTTACGGACAGCGGTGGATAACAATCACACATACATATTTCTCAGTGGGAATGATAAATACCTCATACTGTAGAACGTGACACTGAATGAAAACATAAATGACACGAACACAATTCTATTTAATGTTTCATTCGAGGTCTGTCAAATACCATGTTCCTAGAACATGTATCTATGTGATTAAAATGACATCTCGTGTCAGGTGGTTTGTAAAACTTAACCATCTTTTAATCCACATACTAACCTTATAGCGGTAATTAGTGTTCCTGCTAATTACCTTGGTCAGTGACCTTTTAAGATTAAGAGTATATATCATCTATATTATGGAGTTTCACAATTTCAGTCATGAACTCGAAATGATCCATAAATGCAATAATACTCAAGGCAACAAAATGATATTAATCATCCAATTCATGAACAAAGCTTTATGATAAATTATCGTATTATTGACTTCTAGATTATTACAAACTAACAATATGATGCATATGCTAGCTAGGGTATATATGGGTATGTATGAAAAGCTCATATATAGCATGCACATGCAAATATAATTATATCAAAAGCTCATATATCCCACAATTAATTTGCTAGTCTCCACATATAAAGAAAAGCTTCAAATAGAAAATGTATTAAAACCTAAAAGAGAGATTTAGGGTTTATAAAATGAGCTGAATTAGAGCCTAAATGGTACTCCATCTAACATCAAAATTGAGAAAAAAGATATTCAATCAATTAATGGACCTGAGAAAAGAAGGGTGAGATAGTTGATTAATGCCCAGTAAGATAGCTGCTGCGCTAAGTAATGGAGGCGAAGTCTGAGAAAGAAAGAAAGACGATTCTATGATGAATCGGACTTAGAAAAGCCTTTAAATGCACTATCAAGATTGGATCCTAGCTTAGAACTAATCCAGATACTATCAGGATCAGTTCTAAGCTAGGAACCGATCTTGATGCTTGATAATTAGAATCAGTTCATAGCTTAGAACAGATCCAGATACTATCATGATCGGTTTCAACTAAGAACCGATTCTAATACTTAATAATTAGGATCGGTTCTTATCTTAGAACCAATCTTGATAGTATCTAGATCGGTTCTAAGCTAGGAACCGATCCTATTAGTTCATGAACTGTGATTTTATTAGATTTAATTATCAGTTTTATTGATAAAACCAATCCAGATAAGTATTAGTATCGGTTGGTTCGTACAGCCGATCCAAATAGGCCGATCCTAATTTCAGTTTTTCCACTACTGTTATCAATCAAATAGTCCCCAATTGCAGAACACATGTGCAAACTATACACATAGATGGTCTAAGTAGATCCGAGAGAGGGGAGAAGACTCGCTGGAGAAGGAAAGGAGCAGGGCTGGTGGTGCGGCAATGCGGTGCGGAGCCAAGGGAGGAGATGAGTGGGAGAGGTGCGATTTAGATTTAGGACTGAAGAAAAGAAATGAAGTGAGAGAGAGATCGCGAGGGTTTGGGCTTTTAATCCACTGTTCTCAACCAATTTACCGTATTTTTTTTAGTTCCAATATATTTAATCTGTACGATTTTTATAGCATATCCAATGGTATGAAATACAAATTAAAAGGGGCCTTTGAATTTGTAAAGAATGGTAGCCTATATATATAGAGAGAGAGAGAGTGAGTTGGGCTACGGTGCGTCTTGAAGTAAAGCGAGTGTTTTACTTCACACTTATATATTTTTTGAAAATTTTTTGCTATTTCTTTAGAAGTTTTGAAAATTGTTGCTTTTGATGGCCCAAAATTTTATAGAAAACAGCTATTTTCAAAAATTCTAAAAAACACCAATATGGAGATCAACTAAAATTATATTGTTTGGCCTCATAAATTAATTTTGTATCAGTATCGTGCAGCTTGAATATTATTTAATTAATATTTCATTAATATCTTGGGGAGTTATAAGTTCCAAGTTGATTGACCTAACGATACAAGTAGCTCATGTAGGTTTGCTCTTTAAATAAATAAAATTACTAAGTTGAAATAACAAAGTTAGATCCCGTTAGTCGTTAGTTTTAGTGGACAATCGAAACACCAATCATTTCCATCCGCTACGCTGAGATATTAATTGCCTTTGGCCTTTTCACAAGAGACGATGCGTTCAAATATTTAAATCTTACAAAACCCCTATTAGTAGTTACTGATTGATGAGCCCTACATACAAACTTAAAAGTACCTACGGATCCCACCTCATATTGTAGTAACTCACTATAGGAAGGTTATAAGAGGAAAAAAAACAAAAGCAAACATAAATGTAAACCGGTGTGCATGGTATTCGAGGTCTGTTAACTCTGAACACAACTTGAAAAGAGTGAGAAAATTGAAGAAACTAATTAATGAAACTTTATTGTGTTTCAATTAATGCATATCTAGACATTTGGATATTTAGAAGTGAAGAGGGCCAACAGCTAGTGCATCAACGAGACACAAAAGCGAGAGATCATGAAACGGAGTGGCAAATTGGTTCCAAGAATGAATAATTTTTATGTGGAGATGGATTCTTCCTTGATGCATTCAATGGTAAGTTACACTGTATCATTGGTATTTTTACTTTCATCCTTCAAAATTTTAGTTTTTCTTACTGGTCACTAACAAATTTTAGTTCTCCTTGCATGCATATAAAATCTCAGAATATTCCTCAGAAGTTCACAAAAATGTTCTTAGGATCCATGAGCGAAAACATTGAACTGGAAGGGCCAAACGGAAATACTTGGCATGTGAAAATGATGAGGTCCACCAACACATTTTCTCTACAATCTGGTTGGAAAGAATTTGTTACCGCTAATAAAATTGATGAAAATGATTTTATTGTATTTACATACAAAGATAACTCCTCTTTTAAAGTACTAATCTTTGATCGGAGTCGATGCGAAAAAGTCGCTCCTTTTTTTGCAAAAAATATGAACACAGAGCCGGAGAAGGAGTCAGAGGAATCTAATGACAGTTCGACACGAGTGATGACTTCACCTCACCTGGAGGTTGAGAAAGAAATCATATCACTATCCTCTGGTAGCAGTGACACTGATGAATCTTCTTACAAGATTTCAAAGCGTGCCGCTCAAGCGCACATGACTGAAGAAAGAGTTTGTGGTAAGAGGAAACAAACATATATGTATACACAAGCAGCAACACAGACTTCTACAGTTCTACTTTAATTATAATTTCCAAAATACCCTGCAAAACACAGACTGCTAAGTAGCAGTGTTCTGGAAGTTTCTAAACAACATCAGAAGTTGAAATAGTACATGAGCTAAAATTGCTGCAGGATTCTGCAAAAGGATAGTCGCATGCTCGTCAAAATCTTGACTCAATCCGATACTCTTTCAAACAAGGATTGTAGACTGGTACGTAAGCATTTTTATTATTGTCACCCTTACTAAAATTGCATTGATGGAAGCAAGACAAATTACATAATGGCAGTTTATAAATATCTACCACATATGCAATCAATCTTTCTATCTTATTGTACTTTTTTACTACTATGTACCAGAGGTTACCAGTTGGTTTTGCGTGCAAAGTTCTTAAAAGCGAGAAGAAGAAGATTACTCTGTTACCTTCCAATTTAGATAAGAGAAGCAAGACATGTACTGCAAACTACTACTTGAAGAATAATAGTTGCAAATGCATAGGTAAGGGTTGGCGTGAATTTGTATGCAGCAATGGAATGAAGCAAGGGGATCTTTCCCTTTTTGAACTAAGAAAGCATGAAAAAGGAGGAATTCTGACCATGGTAGTTCATTTCAATAGGGGGAGCAGCTAAAATATATTTATAGAGATTTCAATTTGTTCACCAAGGACATAATTTACAATTAAATTACTGCTTGTTACTACTCCTAAAAGTAGCAAATCGGGTGTAGTTTGCAAAGGCCTCCGTGCTATATATATGCATCTATAATTCTAGCTCATGTGTTGTGTTGTACAAATGTGATGGTAAGGCATATGCTTTTGTACGGTGTGAAAAGTAATTTGTTGGAATTCTCAACCATGTTTTTTTTTTTTTTTTTGCTTGCAAACAAGGCATTGCATGACGTTCCCCTTCTTATACTCCATTACACTAAAGATTTCTATATAGAGAGCTAATCCTAATGAAAATCAACTCAAAGAGGGTATGTATGACCTGTGTACTGCCATCCTTCATTTCTTCCTTTTTCGCTAAATAATCAGCCAACTCATTGTGACCTCTCCTTATGTGACTGCACACATATTTTATATTCTCCTTCAGCGCTTTCCAACATTCAAAAATTTCTGTATAGCCCCCCCATTCTACATTTACTGGTGGAGATATACTTGTAACTGCCTTTGCAAGATTCTCACAATATGTATATAACATGCACTCATTTTTACCCATTCTTTGAACCCCTTGTAATGTCTGCCATAGAGCCATTGCCTCTGCATGTAGTGGTCCACTGACCTGAACCCTCGCCGAGTTGTAGCATAACATCTCAGGACCCTTGTTAATCACATAAGCCACACATCCCAGCCATTCATTCTCGTATGATCATCCAAATGGCACGACAACTCGAACTCTTCATGTTTTTGTTCCTGTATTTGAGTAATATTTTTTGAATTTAGGAAGCAAAGATTAAAGTTTCGGCAGATACAGCTGCTAGGTACTTTCTGAACTGATCCTCTGTTGGGTCTTTTGCTCCATAAGTCTTGTCACTTCTTACCCGCCAAAATGCCCATGCAATTGCACATAACTACTACTACTGCTCATTAGTTGCTGTTTGAGAAATGCACGTTAGAGTCTCTTCAATAGGTTGATTAAATGCATGTGACCTGATGGGCAAAAGTGACCCAAACCAACATCTTCTATCAAATAAACATAAGAACATAGATCCTCCTGCTCTACACCACACACATAACATACCCCATCAGTTCTGATCCCTCTAGATGCTAATATATTCCCCAATGACAATGCATTATGAATTAGTTTCCAGACAAATAATTTTTTTCCTCGGCAGCACCTTTTTCTTTATCTGAAATATCCCTCCATAATTTTACTCTTGATCTATTGGTCACCTCCAGATCTACTAGGCAAGTGATTATACATTTAAGTACTTGTAAGAAGGAAATATTACTAAAGCCTTGGTATTCAACCAATTTTACCCGTGAAGCATACTATTCTGGTACACAAAGTGGGAAGGGAGTGAATGGTATCGAGAGGGAACAAAACTGACGAATTTCTTCAACCCCAAATTGGGGTGTAGTCAGAGGAAAAACAGGCACACCGTGAGAATATACGTAATGTTAAAATTACATCACCGACTTAGAAGAAAAAGCCCAATAAAAATTTGGAAGAGGCCTAACCAAGTCCATTCTATAAAACTCTAGAATTTTCTTAGTCGGTTATAAGAGAATGTAGTAGAAATCTCCTTTCTAAGATTTTACATTTATAAGTCTCTAGATTTTTGTGTACAAAATATAGTCTAGAAAAGTCTTAACCGACTTTTGTAGTAGTATAAATAGATGGTAGTGTATTCGTGTAAAAAGAAAAAATCAGAACACTATCGTCTTTAGAGAATTTTATATTTATCCAGGCCACAGATTATCTGCGGAACACTATTTTTCCTTACATAACATTTATTAATAAAAAAATATATTTTATGTGACATCTCAAAACTTTTGATTTCTACGGCACCAAACTTTTGATTTCTATGACTCAATCAGGCCACTACTAAATTATAGAAATTACTAACTCGTGGGATCCACTGGAATGATAAGCTTCTATTGGTTGTGGGATCCACCCTGTTTTGATCTGAACTACACGGTTTGATATATTGATCCAGTCTCAAAAAATTCAATAACCATTAATGATGGAACCCAGCTATTAACCATTAAACTTCTGATTTCTTCGGCACCAAACTTTTGAATTCTCAAACTTTGAGATATCTTATAGGACGCGAATTCCAAGTCAAAAGAAAAGAAAAAATTAATAAGTTATGGTGCGGATCCCAACCAAAAAAAATGTTTGGGCTGCAAATTGAATGTGCGAATATTAGTATGGGGTCGTAGATTCTGTACGGACTTCATTAATTAGGGCTGCTAATTGATTTTGCAGCCTAAGTATTCATAGAATATATTCCTCCAAAATAAAAGTGTTTTGGTTTTTTTTCTTTTTTTATGTTATTAATAAAAATTTTTATTTCCTCTGTGTGGAACTACATGGATGGAACCGCCTGCCTTTTCTTTTTAAAAGGTAGAAGGATAAGCCTACGGACATTTCCACTAAAAAAAGAAAAATAAAGGGAAGAAGGATCCCTCCAGTACTGCGCGTGCAACACTCTTTTATTCTGACATTGTTATACGTACCATAGTAGGAATTATCGGTATCGTGATCGTGATCGGGATCGGGGTATCGACTGGTATCGACTGATTCGGATCAGAAAATCGGACTTTTTCGCTAGAAGCTTGTTTTACACTACAACAAAGTAGACACTTTTTGCGAGAGAAAAATGGCATTTACGACGGCCGTCCGTCGCAAAAGGTATCGTCGCAAAAAGAAAAAGCTGAATAATGAGAGTAGTCCGTCGCAAAAAGTCACTTTTTTATTCTCGCAAAAAGTGTCTCATTCTTGTTGTGTTACACTAAAAAAATAGAAAAAAATTAATAAAAAATTAATTTGTCAATTAGATAAATGATTACAATCAAATAATCAACTAATACAATATAATACAAGCATTAAAACTATAAACACACTCTTTCACTGTCAGAAACTATGTCGTGCTGGCTGGATCACTTAATCGTCGTTTGTATTATGATAAAAATTGAAATATTGTTATCCAGAACAAAAAAAGAAGACATTGTAGAACCAAATGAAAGATTATTAACATCTTCAATCACGGGTTCATATTTCTCTATTTCAGCATAGTTGATACTTGATACTCTATTTAATCAATGAATGTGACGAGTTTTCAGCATGTGCATAGTTTATACTCTATTTAATCAATCACGGGTTCAAGTTTTCAGACAAATAATGACCAGAATCACACCAAAATAACAGAAATTGGATGAAAAACAGAAAATCCGTGAATATAAGCTCAGTATCAGATCGATGTCGGCCGATACCAATACATATCGGTATCGGCAGATAATTCCTACTATGGTACGTACAACATACATGATTGCACAACATAATGCATGGAATAATGACGAACCACCGGTACAAACACAATTTAAATTGCATACATAATATTATGAAATAAAAGAAAATGATACAACAAGATGATGTATAAATATTAGGTGCATGTATACTTAGCTTAGTGCAGTCATTGTTTGTAGTAGCTAAGCGCACTATATATGGTCTGAATAAAAGTAAGGACAAACAATAAGATACCGCCCACGACGGAGATGGTTATCCATGGATTCGAGCAGTAGCGTCTCTTGAAATCTGCATAGCATTTTTTTATACCGGTATTTTTGTCATGATGGGACTGCACATTTGACATCAAATTGGAAAGATCAACCGACATAGGGATATCATTGGAAAGTACATGAGTTTTGTACCATTCTAGAGACCTCAAAACATCCTTGTTGTCCTCTATTCTTGGGATGATATGTTTGTCTCGCAATAGTTTAACATCTTCTTCTGTTTTTGCCAAGCACAAAATGCATGCAATATGGGCCGTGACGGAGAACCCACAAACCATGCCATAGTCCCGTTCAAATGCTAATAGTTGTTTGTAAATTTCATCTTTGTATTGAAAATGGGACCTGTTTGGTAATTGCATAACTCCAGATAATATATCCTTATAGAAATGCACATCAATGCCACTTTGGGCATGCTTCTCGAAAACAGTCGCAGATAATTGCAAGCCTGTGGCACTCGGTATATAGAAACTGTCCATCTTCATAGGGAACCATCCATCTATTTTATGGAACTTCCCTCTGGGAGTTCGAGACCAATGGAAGATGTGTAGTAGATGTTCGAATTCTAATTCTGGGTAGTCGGTAATAGGAAGTTTGGATTCGTGCACTCCTGGATAGATGCCCTTAAAGCATGAGATCGCAAGTTTGTGGATTGGGGTATTCAGCCCACTGCTTAAGTTGGAATTTTTATATACAGCATCGACAACAATCAATGGTATCTGGTTGTCCATGGTCAACATGTAACGTTCGATCTCCATTCGTTTATTAAATATAAACCTTTCTAAATATTTACTCTCTTTTATGAACCTTTGATCTGATGTACTGTCGTTACATTCATACAAAATTTTATATAGTTTCCGATAACTATCTTGATTTAATATAACCATGGAAAATATTAAGAAACAACTATTGGCCAGTAGGTTTTCTATGAAACGTTCCCTATTTTCAGTAAGAAATTGTTCATCGAACCCATCATAGCACCTCCATTCGGCAACTTCCTTCTGTTGGAATTTTTCAAGGAATGAACCTACGTTGAGATCAAACGACCGCTTCATAAAGGCAGCGAATTGCCACCTTATGGTTTCAGGTAAGAAATTTTTAGAACATTTCCAATTACCATATATTGATGGTATTTTTTCAATTTCTGGTTCCTCGGGTGGTATTTCTTTAATTTCGTCTAGTAGAGCTTCTATGTTCACAACCCAAGCATTCCCTTCTTTTGATGCGGGTGACATTTCATCTACTGGTGGTACGGCTTCATTACTCATTTCTGACTCCCTTCCGGCTGATTAAGCCACAAACAAGCTCAACCTCTTCTGAAATAATATAGAACGTCATTAAATATTATTAAATATTGAGCATTTTAGATCCTAACCAAAAGTGAATCGTTGATTAGATAATTTGTTGCTTAGTTTGACGTGAAAACTGATCAATTTAGAGATGTAAAATAACAGGCACCGAAAAGAAAACTTCATAGATAATTCGCACTTAAATAACGGCCATGCAATAGCAATATGAGATGACGGATTAATTATATATATAATTCATCAGACAATATATGAGATACCTTTTTTTTTTTGGATTAACGTAAACTTCAGTCACATTTTAGTATGTAAAATATGAGTACTTGTATATAGAAGAGGGTTCAAATGCACTATGGTTTTGTGCTTCAACATGATATTTATAATAAAATATGTTTGGAGATCAAATTTTATATTTTAAAATTTGTTTTTACTATTTGTTTAAATAGATGCAAAATTATTGTTTTAAAAAAATTATGGATCATCCAAAAAAGTGATATTGTACCTATCTAAATAAATAGTAAACTTATTCTAAAAAAAATATAAAATTTGGTCTCCACATATAATTTATTATGAAGATAATGTTGAGCGGCTTGGATCGACTTTTCGGACTTTGAAAACTAAGATAAAGGATGTAGAACATAACTGTAGCACAAAACTATGATGCATTTGAACCCTCCTCCTATATAATAGTATTTTCCGTTTTGACGAAATTGTGTTAATAAATATTTTATTCTAAATATTAAATTGCCATTTGACTAACAGAAGCATTAAGCCATTAAATTTAAAACGGCTAAAGAGTGAAACGCAGTGTTTAAGCCTAGATCAAAATTGTTACAAGCGAATCACCATGCCTAACACTATATATAAACTACATGTCAGATCTTCATTTAATCGTAAAATTCAACGGAAATTAAATCTTACTAATGGATAACGGCCAGAGTAACAGATATATGACCATTTACTATGAGCTGAAAAGTGAAAACGTTCAGAAAAAAACAAAGCAAACAAAAAAGAAACACACATACACATATTCTCTCGGATATATTGAAACTAACAAATATCTCAACACAACATTTCACAAACAGATATAGTAAGCATACACTGAATCTGTTGGGAAAACTTACCGATCGGAGAATCTACTAAGATCCAATTAAGATTAGGAGAAAGAACAATTACTATAAAATAAAATATGCTGAGAATTAGAAAGAAAATATAGAAAAGTACCAAAGAGGAGAGGACGCTTGTCTTGGTCTCTAAGGCTTTTTCTCCAAATGACGATGAGGAGAACTAGAAAACATAGGAGATTTATAGTGGACAAGACGAGACTACAGATCCTCTGCTTCTCACTCTTAAGTCTCTCGGTGTAGCAAGCTGTGTAGATTCGACTATTACAAGTCGGATCAGAAAATGTCCCAGTTTTTTAATTGTGAAATCAAGGCACAAACATCTAATATTTAATCTTTCTATACTTATATATATTTTTAGAATTTACAGTCTTTTATGAAAAAAAAGTTCTAACTTGTTGTTCATACAATATTGATCTATTTTTAATTTCGGATATTTAAGCAAAACTAAATATTGCTTGTTGACTGTGTAAAGTTATTAATCTATAACTAGCATAAACATAATTAAAAAAATTATAATGTTTGATCGATTAAATTTGCCTATGAACAACGCATTACATGTAGCGACTCTAAACCTGCCGCAAAATGTAGAGTCGAACTCTAATATATATTTTTTAATTATTGATATTTTATATAAGAAAAAAAAAACTCATAATTTCTATGTATTGCATTTTTGTTCATAAGCCCGTAAATATTATGCGAATAATTCCCGACATATTTTATAAACAATGGAAAAACAATTTAAATCGTGTATCACTTTGAAGAGTTGCTAAAAATAGATAGTAGTAGAATTATTGGTGAGCCATGCTATTTATTAACTCAAAATATTTTTGAATTTATTTTGAAATTGGAGAAAGTTTAGATTAACACTTGCGCTCTGGTTTCAGCAATTTTTAAGATCTTATGAAAGATTGTAAGTCGTACATAGTCTAAGAAGAAATGGTGCTCTATTAGTTTCTCATGACTATGATAAAAAAAATATATAATGTTGTCTCAAACTTCAAATTTTTGTTCTTTTTCTGACGAAAAGACTAGAAGTGGAATGGAATAACATTTGAAGTTGTATATTATGCTTTTATTTATAAATAATATCAACAACGGCCTGGGCCCACCCATGAGCCATGAATGATCCATACTTCTCGGGACGTCAACATTTTTATAGCGTAATATTCAGGGGCAGAACTATAAAATTTGAATGGGGGGCTAATCTATAAAATGTAATATGTGAAAAAGACAAAAAACAAAGGGAAAATTGATTATTTGTCACTCCAAAACCTTCAAATTGTAAAAATGTCATTCCAAAATTAGAAATTGTAAAAATGCCACTCCAAACTTTATTAATTTGTAATTTTGCCACTCCAAAAAATTTAAAAATTTAACTAAATTTTTAATATACATAATTACTAATTTTAAAATCAAAGGAGTGGCTACACGTGAATCTGCTCTTGATAATATCATCTGCTAATGTTACATCAAACAAATCGGATTTGTAATTTGTTGACTTTGTCCGAAGAACTTTTTGTTTTCACATTGACACGGGGGGGGGGCAGTCACTAAATTATTAAAAAAAAGAAAAGAAGAAGCCCGAGCTCCCAAACAAATAGTATCCATCCTTCATTTATGCACGAGCTCGATACTCTAGTTTTAATAAAAGCACGACCAGACTTTACTTGTATAAAATTAAAAAAATTATATACGTGTGGAGGGTATTGTTCTACGAGGACATGCAATTGAACCAGAAAGTAGGGCAAGAACCTAATTAAGTGAAGTCCGAAATTCTTGGGCTAATTACAAAACTCCTTGCACCAATTAAGACGAGCCTTAGCAAGATCTCTTGATACATAACTGCACAAGTGATTACATTTTCAAATTGTGTGAGAGAGAGCTGACACTCAAACGGAGAGAGTGAGTGAAAGAAAATTTGTGGTGTGCCAAATTGACGAGTACGAATCGGCTGCTTTTTTGTTTTTTTTTAGAAGAACCGGAACCTGTTTTTTCCACATTCAACCAGTCAAATTTTTTTATGCACGAATCTCGATGAGAACAACAGCTGGATATGAGAAAAGAGGTTTCTTCTTTTAAAAAAGAAACATCAAATTTCATTTCTTGGCAATAATTGTAATACGTTTAGTGCTTCCGGGTTATTAACGTAGTCACGGTTCAAGCATATATATATATATATATATCATATTGAGTGGCTTATTATATATTATATGATTTGTTATTTCAAATGGAGGAACATGTCAAATGTCATGAATAAGATAAATGTAAAAAGTGAAATACATTGGTGGCCCCAACCACACTTATTAATTAAGATTCCATTGCTGTCATGTCATTGCACGTTGCAATCGCTGCTTATTTCATTCAAGCATAGTGAGTAGCGGTACGTAGCAATAATGATTTTTTGGTACAAGTAGTGGTAGCAATAGTGATGGGTCTGATTGGAACTTTCAATCAAGCATCACCTGGGGAATTTTATTTCTATATTTCGTTTTAGACTTCATGAAGGATTCCAATCAGATTTTTTAATTGATTAAGAGTAGGCTTCCTGTTACGTTGAGTGTTAAACATCAACTAATGATATTTATTTTCGAAGCAAAAAAATCAAACATCTCATACATAAGACAACAACACCACATGAACCATTAATTAATGACACGAAATATATAATTCAGTTAATGTTCATGTCCACCGATACTCTTATATGTATTTATAATATTAAACCGATACTCTGCTGCTTTAATTTGTGAGTCTAATCAAACATTTAATCATCAAACTAATCTCGGGTGAAATTAGTATTCCTTGCTAATTATCTCGATTAGAACATTTAAAGTTGATTACTTTTATTTTGCTAGTTGCTTCATAATCTAACTCGAGATAAACAATTCAGTAATGCAATTTAAGGTAATAAATTGATAAAGTCAATCAATCATATGAACAAGAATTACATGTTTGTTATTTTTAACCTGTAGGTTTTGCATTTAGGTATCATTAGAGTATTAATTATACCCGACAAGGGTATACCCTACCCTACCCGCCCGTGCCCGCCGCCCGGGGTACCCGTGCCCGAGCCCGGGTATGGGTCGGGTACTCGGGTACACGGGTACGGGCAAAAAAAGGGCCGGACTTGTTTTTTTGGACAAATACCCGACCATACCCTTCCGACCATACCCGTACCCGACCTTACCTGTACCTGACCTTACCCGTACCCGACTTTACCCTACCCAATAATTCAAACCCCAAATTCAAATTTCCCCCCCAAATTCAATTTAATCTCTGTTTTTAAAATTCTGTTTTTTAATTTCTGTTTTTAAAATTTTATTTTTATTTCTGTTTTTTAATTTCTGTTTTCAAAATTCTGTTTTTATTTCTGTTTTTTAATTTCTGTTTTTAAAATTCTGTTTTTATTTCTGTTTTTTAATTTCTGTTTTTTAATTTATGTGTTTTAATTTCTGTTTTTTAATTTCTGTTTTTTTAATTCAGTTTTTATTTTCCATTTTGTAATTTCTGTTTTTAAAATTCTGTTTTAATTTCTGTTTTTTAATTTCTGTTTTTTTATTTATATTTATATTTATATTTTATTGTTTTAAAGTAAAAAAAAACATAACAAAAACAAAAAAAATAACAAGAAAAAAAAACAAAAACAAAAAAACCAGAAAAAAACAGCAAAAAAAAAAAAAATACCCGTACCTGCCCTACCCGTTAAGGATACACGGGTACGGGTATAGGACGGGTAGGGTATGGTTTTTGAAAAATATACCCGAGATACCCTTACCCTTATACCCTTATACCTGACCTACCTGTACCCGAGACGTACCCGTACCCGCCTGACCATTAATACACTAGGTATCATGTAGAGACCAACCTAGTTTAATTTAAGTTACTCTACTCTGATACCACTTGGATTTCTCTAAAGACACCTAGAAGGCGTGAATATGGATCCTTTTTTAAATTATTTACCTATTTGGTTCGATTAATTGTTTAATTTATGAAAAATCTTAAATGCTAATATGTGTAGATAAATGAGATTAGAGATACTTGACTCAATAATTGATTATGGAGTTCGGCTTAAAATGCTTACATCTTTTGAACTGCGCAACCTCTTTGTAGGTGTGCTTTTATTTATCCAATACGAAAGGAGTGCATGGTGGAATTGGTGAGCCCTTACAAATAATTTTTATATTGTTTATAAAATATTTTGTGAATTTTTAGCATAATATTTACGAGCTTATGAACAAAATGCAATTTAGGTTCTTGCAATACATAGAAATTAGAAATATTTTTTTTATCTAAAATATCAATAATTAAAAATATATATATTAGATTTGGACCGTGTATTTTGCGTTGTTCATACGGAATATTGATTGACTCAACATTGCACTTATTGATTAATATATGCAATCACATTATTTCAATATATGCACTTATTGCACAACTATCCAAAATATGAAAATGATTGTACATTTATTTATTTTTACTACTTACAAATATTATTTCAAATTATACCAAAACATAAATATACTACACAATATTTTGAAAAAAAAAAGTGAAACTTATTGAAAATATAATATAATTTAATTTAATTTATTTCTCATATTTTGGATAGTTTTACAGATTTTTGGACAATAGTAAAAAATGTAACAAATTATCAAAATTTTAGAAAGAATAAAAAAAAAATCCGGCACACCATGCCGTGTTGTGTTGTTAAACATGTTGTGTTTATGTTCGATACTGTGTGACACAATATAGTTTGACATGTTTAAATTTTTTAGAGTACTAGCAATACTATGTAATTGACATGTTTGACATGTTTAAAATTCTCTTAAGCAATACTATGTAATTGAGCAAATACTAATTTTTTTTTTTTTGAGTAAAGATTAAAAGTCAAACCATCCAACTATCTAATATACACTAGAAAAAAGAATATTGAGGTATACTTCTGATTTGTTCACATATTCTGATGACCCGGATACAAGGACTATTCAGACATAATTTTGTCCAATAGAGCAATCCAAGATGTAATTTATTGCAGAAGGACATTGATCAACTGTCAGCTAATATGACAGCTGAACAAGATGATGTGATTTGGAAAGGCTCCACATCTTGTGAATTCTCTATTAAATCTTCATATATATTACAATATAAAGATTGGGCCAACAATAAAAAAAACCGGTTTAGAACAAAAATGGAAACTTACAATCCTACCGAGAATGAAAGTTTTTGTATGTCTGATGTCCCTTAATAAAATCATGACAACTGATAATCTGGTGAACAGGGGCTGGTGCTCAGTTAGTGGATGCTTTATGTGTGGGAATAACTGAGTGTGCTCATCATCTAAATAAAAGTAATTAGTAAGAAACAAGAATTACATGTCCCAATCGAGATAATTAGCAAGGAACACTAATTTCACTTAAGATTAGTGTGATTATTAAATGTTTGAACAAACTATCACTAATTAAAGCAGCAGAGTACCGGTGTAATATCACAAACACATATAAGTGTTTATATGGCATTTGATTGATCATACATGAACATTAACTGAATTATGTATATATATCGGTAGTTGATGTTTAATGCTCAACATAACAGGAAATCTAATCTTAATCAATTAAAAAATCAGATTGGAATCTTTCATGAAGTCTAAAACGGAATATAGAAATAAAATTCCCGAGGTGATGCTTGATTGAATGTTCTCATCTGTTAATTGTTATCATTTCCAATCAGACCCATCATTATTGCTACCGCTACTTGCACCAAAAAGTCATTATTGCTACTCTTACAAAAAATGAATAAGCGGCAATTGAAACGTGCAATGCCTTATCAATTGTTGCTACTCTTACAAAAATTCTTACCAGAAAGTAATTATTGCTACTCTTACAATATTATTGTTTTTTTTTTTTTTTGCGTGATGCAAAATTATTGCTACTCTTATTATCAAAATTAGAGTATTTATACTCGGGCGGGTACGGGTACCCCGGGTATACCCGTCTCGGGTACGGGTATACTCGGGTACAAGGGTATTCGGGTACGGGTATGGCGGGTATAATTTTCAAAACCCATACCCTACCCAAGTTATACCCTTACCTGTGTACCCTAGACGGGTAAGGCGGGTACGGGTACGGGTAGGGCGGGTAGGGTATTTTTTTTTTTTTTTTTTGCTGTTTTTTGTTGTTGTTGTTTTGTTGTTGTTTTTTTTTGTTTTTTTGCTGTTTTTTTTGGGGGGAAAAATCAGAATTTTTGAATTTTGAAATGAATGAACAGTAACTCGGGTATACGGGTACAGGTACTAGGATACTCGGGTACGGGTAAACTCAGGTAGGATATGGTCGGGTATTAGTAAAAAAAAACGGGTCCGGTCCGGTTTTTGCCCATACCCGTGTACCCGAGTACCCGACCCATACCCGACCTCGGGTACGGGTACCCCAGTCGGCGGGTACGGGCGGGCACGGACGGGTATACCCGAGTCGGGTTTTATTAAAACTGTAATCAAAATTATTAGAATAATATAACAAAGAACAAGAACACAATCACTTCCATGAATCTCTCTTTACTCCCTTTGTTTATTTCAATCAAATATATTTTTTCTTACATACCTCTCTTACCGTTATAGAGAAGGCTTTATATTCTTACATACGATACATGGCTCACTTCTAATATTTTAGAAACAAATCATACTATAGAATAAACTTAGAAGTCAATATCACACTTTCCAAATATAATAATTATAGCAAATACAAAAGACGATGCAATCTAGCCGTATATCCACCCACAATATTCTGTTGATTTATTTCTTCATCTTGCTTCGGATTAGATGTGAAATCTGTTGTACATATCAACTTGTAACTTCAACACTTATCAATTGTTGCTACTCTTACCAAAAGATCATTATTGCTACAAAAAAATTTGTTCATATAATTGATTGACTTTATCAATTGTTGCCTTAAGTTGAATTACTGAATTGTTTATCTCGAGTTAGATTATGAATCAACCATCTAAATAGAAGTAATTAGCAAGGAACGAGAATTACATGTCTTAATCGAGGTAATTAGAAAGGAACACTAATTTCACCCAAAATTAGTGTGATGATTAAATGTTTGAACAGACTATCACAAATAAAAGCAGCAGATTATCGGTTTAATACCATAAATATATATAAGTGTTTATATGGTATTAGATTGACCATACATGAACATTAACTGGATTCTATATTTTTGTTTTATTAATGGTTCATGTGGTGTTATTGTCTTATGTGTGAGATATTTGATTTTCTTGCTTTGAAAATATATATCAGTAGTTGATTTTTAACGCTCAATGTAACAGAAAGCCTACTCTTAATCAATTAAAAAATCTGATTGCAATCCTTCATTAAGTCTAAAACGAGATATAGAAATAAAATTCCGGAGGTCATGATGCTTGATTGAATGTTCTCATCTGTTCAATGTTCTCAACTGTTTTTTTTTATTTCCAATCAGACCCATCATTATTGCTAACTCTACTTGTACCAAAAAAATCATTATTGCTACGTAGCGCTCACTACTACTACAAAAAAAAAAATTCCATCGCCCCTTTATCATTTTATGTGCTTCCGCACAGATGGCACTCGTCACGAGTAGCAGTGCTGTAATTATGTTGAACTTTGTACCATCGGTTGGCGTTCAAAAAACCGATAGCGCTGATGCCCCCCTCTTTGCCATCGGTTAATTTTTAGCCAATCGTTGGTTTTGATTGAATCTTTCACATCGGTTGGGCTATTAAACAGATGGTGTAGATGTGGTGATCTTTACCATCCATGATGTAGATGAGCCGTCAATATTAGTTTGATTAGTACCAACTGTGTTCCTTGTTGAACGGATGGCGATGTTATCAACTGTATTCCTTGTGATGTATTTATTACATGTGTCATGAAGTAACAAACTCAATGGTTACATGATACGTACACATCTCATCATCAGACCATAGTAACAAGGTTCGCGTTTTATTCGCGAATAAAACGCGAATAAAACGTTTTTTACATATTACCGAATCGATTCGCGAATAAAACGTTTTTTATATTTAGAACAATACCATCGATTCATATCTAGTAACCAATTGGTGCATATTGGACCTAGGTTAGTGTCTTAGATTCAAAATATTACCATCGATTCAATACAGTAAAGAGTTGGTGTTTATCTATCCAATTACCAACGGCTTATATAAATCAACAGTAGGTATATGTGAACCTCAAATAGCAACGGTTGGTTTATCTTAACCGATGTTGAAGACACATTTACCAAATGTGAGACAAAATTAAACAATGTTGTAGTGTTGCCCATCTACACCAACGGCTGACTTGAACCAAACAATAGGTGTTAATTAGTGCTATTCTTGTTCCATCCAAACACATCCATGTGTTTGGATGGAGCAAGAATAACACTAATCTGACAATAACATTATTTTTTTGCGCTATTTGATATTTGGATGGACCAAAAATAACACTAATTTACTATTTTTTGTTTGTCTTATATGGATTAGCTCACTATTCTACTAACCCAACCAAAAATCAAGTTAACTACTATTCTCAAATTTGAGATTACCTCTATTCTTACTCTATTCCTTGTTTCATCCAAACATACGTATTTATCGTTTTGCTCCTGATTACAAACATCATCGGTTACACACAACAATACATGTGTATTACTCTTTTAAAATAGCGGCAAGTCGGCAACGCTTTTAATGGACCTAACTAGAACCGACATTTTTATTTTTACTCATTTTTAAAAATATTTTAATAAAAATAATCAGGATTTTGAAAAAATTTTAAAAATACCCAAACTTTGGAAAAAAATCCACAGCCCGGAATTAAATTCGGAACCGTGGAAAAAATCTATGGCCTGGAATTTTCATTTAGAACCGTGGAAAAAATCTATGGCCTGGAATTTTCATTCGAAACCGTGAAAAAAATCCACGGCCCGGCCGTTTTTTTTTTTTTTGCACGGCTAGGCATTAATTGGCATGTATGCCACGCAAATTAGAAAAGGAATTTAATGCATGCTGGCCAAATTCAATAATTAAGAAATAAAGAGGCGTGGTGGTACCAAATGAAAAGTAATAAAGTATTATATTATCTGAGATCATATAATTTGATAGATATTGATTTATTTAAGTTTAATAAAAGTTTGGCAATTTCTTTCTTAAGTTATAATTTGAAATATTTGTTTATTAATAATATTTCTTAGTTATTATAAAATATAAAATTATTCTTTTTATTGGATATGCTTTCTTTATTTGCAGGAATCACAGAAGGGTTAATAATAATAAAGATATATAATTGTTAACATTTTTGATAAAATACTTTATTACTTTCCATTTTGACACCACTACGCCTCTTTATTTCTTAATTATTGAATTTGGCCTATTTAATTTCTACTTTATTTGCTCTTCAGCTCAGTCCGTTGTCTTCATCAATTTTAAATTACAAAAATTTAAATAGTAAGTGGCTAGCATGCATTAAATTCATTTTCTAATTTGCGTGGCATACATGCCAATTAATGCCTGGCCTTGTAAAAAATAAAAAAAAAAAGACCGGGCCGTGGATTTTTTCCACGGTTTGGAATAAAAATTTCGGGCCGTGAATTTTTTTCGACAGTTCCAAATAAAAAATCCGGGCTGTGAATTTTTTTCACGGTTCCAAATTTAATTCTGAACTGTGAATTTTTTCCACGGTTCTGAATTAAAATTCAGAACCGTGGATTTTTTCCACAGTTTAAGTATTTTTTAAAAAAGTTTCAAAACCTTCATTATTTTTATTAAAATATTTTTAAAAATTAGTAAAAATAAAAATGTCGGTATCTAGTAATAACTAACTCAATGATTCTTGCTTTGGTATTGAAAAAGTCTTAATTAATTCGTAAGAAGGGAAGAATTATTTCCGCATCCAAAAAATATCTGTTAGTACATGTGAACAGCTGGATGCATGAAGATATGCGATCTGAAGTAGGTCAAATGAAGTGCATTAAACAAATGCATTTAGTACACCTCGAGAACTGTATTTAATTTGAACTAATGAATACAGACATACAAATGAGCAGTTGCGTTCACGCAATCTAAATATCTTGTGATCAACTATTTTAATTAAACAAATGTATTTAGTACACTTCGAGAACTTTATTTGATTTGAACTAATGAATACAAACATACAAATGAGCAGTTGCGTGTGCGCAATATAAATATCTTGTAATCAACTATTTTAATTAAATAAATGCATTTAGTACACCTTGAGAACTGTATTTGATTTGAAATAACTAACTCAATGATTCTTGCTTTGAACTAATGAAAAAGCCTTATTTAATTCGTGAGAAGGAAATAATTATTTCCGCATCCAAAATATATCTGTTAGTACATGTGAACAGCTGGATGCATGAATGCGATCTGAAGTAGGTCAAATCAAGTGCATTAAACAAATTAATGCATTTAGTACACCTCGAGAACTGTATTTGATTTGAATTAATGAATACAAACATACAAATGAGCAATTGCGTGTGCGCAATCTAAATATCTTGTGATCAACTATTTTAATTAAACAAATGCATTTAGTACACCTCGAGAACTGTATTTGATTTGAACTAATGAATACAAACATACAAAAGAGCAGTTGCGTGTGCGCAATCTAAATATCTTGTGGTTAAGTATTTTAATTAAACAAATTAAAATCAATATACACATCACCTCTGCCTTGAACTAGAGGTCTGATCTCGGGTAGGGGTAGGACGGGCCGGGTATACTCAAGTACGGGTAGAAGTTGGACACCGATATTACAGGTAGACGGATATTTCTGGTTGGATAGACGGATATTTTGGGCCAGGCATTCCGAATATTTTTTTCAAAAATCGTGTCATGTCCGTTCTATACCCGTGCCCATTGTACCCTTGAGGGCAAGGCGGTCCGTTATATATAAAAATTATTCTTGCGAAAATTTGTATGTTTATTCGGGTAGGACAAAAATTTGTATTTATTTATTTTTTTACACGAATCATTTTATTTTATTTTTAAATTCTCATTCTAATTATAAAGTTTCATAATTTATTTATATCTCGAAATTTTTAGTTTACATTTTAAATTGATAATATATTTTCTAAACGTTCATTTTAAATTGATAATATATTTTGTAAACGTTCATTTATTTTTAATTGGTACAATAAAATATAAATAAAAAATATCTTAAATAAATTACTTTAAAACAATAAAATATAAATAAAAAATTTCTTAAATCAATTACTTTAAAAATAATTATGAATTATTTTAAAGCAATAGATTAAAAAATAAAAGTTACCCTCCTCCTTTATTTCGGGCTTGGGACAGACTATATAAAATAACATAGGCGGAGTTCTAACTTTTTTATTGTTAGTAATTCTTCTTTAAAACGAATAATTTAAAAACTAATTGGAATGTTTAGAAATTCATAATTTAAAAAATAATTATAAAGATTAAAAGAGGTTAGAAATTTATACCGACACTACCTATCTAGAAGTTCTCATTCCTATACCATTCTTCGCTCTCTTCCGCACCGTCTGAATCCGAATTAGCCTCGTGCCGCGCCTCGGTACCGCTTTCTTCCATGTCGACTTCGGATGATGATGCTTCAGGCACATGCTGCTTGCGCTTTTCAGCTTGAATCTAATCTTTCAAGCACACAAGTTGTTACACTAAGGGGCAGCACTAATTGCTCAAAAACTGAAATTAAATTACAATTGAAAGTAAATAGATGAGTTTAGAGATATTTGACACGCGGGATGTTAACGGAGTTCGGCAAAACAAAGGCCTACGTCTCCGGGGCTTCGCAACCTTGAGTGGTGCGCCTTTCTATTACCCAATACGAAAGGATTACAACTTGTGAACCGTTGAGCCCTTACACACCAAGCGGGAAGTCAAACGGCCAACTCAAAGAGATGAGAACAAGGTCTCGATTGTCTAGAACACAAGAGAAACACTTAATAGATCACTCTAACCTAATATAGACCAAGATTAGTGAAGTAGGTTTGAGGTTGCTTGAGGGATTTTAAAATTTTAAGCTCTCACAACAATGGAGTAGGCTAAGCTCTCAGAAAATCGCTTTTGAAATGATTAGGGTCGGCTGATATGCTTTGGGAAGAGATCCCAATCAACTATTTATAGTGTCAGCTCAAAAATGAGCTATTTGACATAAAACGTTACCAACGTTTTATCAAACGTTGCAACGTTTTAGTTCAAATGCGATTTTAGGGTTTTAATTTTCTGACATCTCAGCAAAACGTTATAACGTTTGCAAAACGTTATGTAACGTTTTAACTTGTAAAAACTTGATCAAAATAGAAGTTCTTTGAAGCTTATCTTTAATTAAAACGTTATAACGTTTAAATTTGAATTTTCAATCTTTGGTATAGCTGTACTTAAAATTATGACATCCATAAAACGTTACAACGTTTCACATTGTTACTGTACAGCTGTGCTTCCGTAGTTCTGTAGCTATTAAACGTTACAAAGTTTGTATAACGTTATAACGTTATAACTTGTTTCTGCTTTTGATCAGTTTGTTGTTTCTGACCAATATAAAACGTTACAACGTTTTGAAAACGTTACCAACGTTTTATCCCAGTTTAGTCAGCCTCACACATACTTTACCAAGTTTCTGATTTTACAATTTGTATACTTGATAAAAGTCTTCGTGATTTCTTCAGTCCAAGCATATTATACTGCAGTTCTTACTCTTCTTGGACCTACATAATATCAAAATAGAAGAAATCGTAAAATTCAATAATTGTATGCTTTTGCAAATTAGTCAAATAGACGTAAAAGATTATTGTACGAATAACACAAGTCTCTCAAAAAAATGTGCACCCAATTTACTGCATTTTTCGGAGAGGATCCTGTTCGCCGAACTAAAACAACTTTCGGAAGGGACGGTTGACACGGGCACGAAAAATACGTCGCGGGCCATCATCACCAGTGTTGGAAAGACCCTTTGATGCCTCCTCCACCATGCCATGACATCAAGTCCATGTTCATTTTCGTTCATCATCGATACATAGGTCACTATCTCGCTTGTTATTTGTGGTTCGATCTCCGACTGGAAATCTACTAAAAAAACCACCACTGCTAGTGTTCTTGGAAGTGAAACTATTAAAAAATTTAAAAAAATTAGTGGACAAATAATGTATATATTATAAATAATAAAGATTAAAAAATACATTTATATTTATATTCATACCTAGGGGTGCATGGGATGAAAATGGATTTTGGTTGGCACTCATTCTTAAGTTGTATATGTTAAACATCTCTTCGAACTTCGAATCTACGTATGCCTCCACCTCGGTATTGTCTAAACGTAGATTATCTTTGTACCTTTGAACTACTTTGATCGTATAAAACTTCTTCTATGCCGGGTTGAGGCAGTTCGCGATAATCGCGACGAGCGGTACATCTTCCCAATATTTTAGAAACTTTTGTTTCATGGCATCTACGATTGGCGTGAGAGATTTATCGTGGATTTCATCTTGTTCCAACTGACAATACACCTTGGAGATGTCATAGAGATGTCTGAGCAACTGAAATGACATCTGTGAGTACGAGCAGGATAGTTGGACGGTTGCTGTAAAAAAGGTTCCAAGAAAATTGCATAGCCTTTGTAGTTGCTCCCATTCTTCGTTGGTGAGGTCCAATTGTAGTGCCTCGGGGGTGGAGCTTCTCAAAAACTCCCCTATGACAGCTTTGTAAGGAATGCATCGGTTCAACAACCTATAGGTAAAGTTCCAACGGGTATCTATATCCCAAGGTACTTTCAACTTGTCAAGTCCATAGTGGACACACAAAGACCCAAACCGTTGTTTTCTTTCTTGGTTTGAAACAACGTGGTTGAGAGCATTTTTAAATTTCATTATCAATAGGTTTACAGCTTCTGTTTTAAGACCCGCCTTCACGATGAGTTTAAGTATGTGACAACCACACTTTTGGTGAAACATTTCACCATTCATAATCAGGTTTAGTGACCGTGTAAAAATCCCAATTGAAGCTAGGTTGTTGCTAGCATTATCGAATGAGATAGAAAAAATCTTGTTATCCAAATTCCTCTTAAGGTTATACTCTTCTAAAACCTCAATAATGGATTTGAAAATTACATTTGCAGTGTGCGGGGAATTTAACACTCAAAAACTTAATATCTTTTTTTTGTAATAACCAATGATCATTGATCCAATACCCGGTAACACAAGAGTACCCAAGTCCATGTTTACCGGCAGTCCATATATCGGATGTAATTGAGACCTTATTATTTTGGTATGCAAATAGAGCTTTAAGATCATCTTTTTTGGAGTTAAACTGTTTTTTTATTTCACTAACCATCTTTCTATGATGGATCCTCTTGTACATTGGTTGACCTAACCCCCGAATGCATAACCGGGAAAAACTCATGCAACTATCCATACTTATTGGTTGTTCTTTATGGGTAATGTACCGGGCCAATTCACTAAGCATTTTTTATTCATCGAATTTTGGGTTGGTTCTGGTACCATCCGCATTCATAAGGGTTTGGATTTGTCTCGGTCCAGCCTTTTTATTTGGAACCTCACCCTTTCTTTCGTGCATTTTGGCATGTTTCTTAAAGCTAGTCATACCACTACTTTGTTTATACTCAAAAATTTTAGTGCAACCTTTTACTTTACATGCTAGAAATTGCATAATCTCCTTTTCATCTCTGGTAATGTCATAAAATCTCACCCACGGTTGATTGTATTCGGGAGAATGTCTTTCTCTTGTAGTCTTCTTTCCTGCTGGTTGTTGTGGCGGGACACTTGTCGAGGGAGGGACAACTTCTTCTTGAATTTCAGGTTCACTTGTTGAAGGAGTACCTCCTACAGGAGCAGTGTTTGTGAATTGACTTGATGCTACAGAAGAAGAGCCCATGCCTCCATATGTATACGGTGGTGTCGGTTGAAGTGTTTTCTTGTGGAATGAATACGTTTGAAGTATAATACGATGGCGGTGCACTCATTTGTGGGGGACCTGGGGGTTGTTGATAATTTGTTTGGAGCATTTGGTCCCTTCTTTGATAATCTTGTGGATAATTTAGTGGATAATTAGGTGGTGGCATTTGGGAGGGAGAACTATCAAGATAATTAGGTGGATAATTAGATCGTGGCATATCGGGCCAAAAAGTGAGGCCGACAATCTCGAGGCAAAATCTTCATCCGAGTCGCGATGAGGACTTGTCATATTTTAAACCTATTAAAAAAATAAACATAAATTACTTAACATATTTTCAAAAATAAATGTAATCTATTTAAAAATAAATCTAACAATTTCAAAAATAAATCTAACATATTTAAAAATAAATCTAACATTTTCAAAAATAAATCTAACCTATTTAAAAATAAATCTAACATTTACAAAAATAAATCTAACCTATTCAAAATAAATCTAACATTTACAAAAATAAATCTAAAAAACAGAAATTAAAAAACAGAATTTAAAAAACAAAATTTAAAAAACAAAATTTAAAAAATAGAATTTAAAAAACAAAATTTAAAAAACAAAAATAAAAACAGAATTTAAAAAACAGAAATTAAAAAACAGAATTTAAAAAACAGAATTTAAAAAACAGAAATAAAAAAACAGAAATTAAAAAACAGAAATTAAAAAACAGAATTAAAAAAATAGAAATTAAAAAACAGAAATTAAAAAACAGAAATAAAAAACAGAATTAAAAAAACAGAAATTAAAAAACAGAAATTAAAAAACAAAATTAAATATAACATATTTTTTAAACCTATGCAAAATAAATACGAATTTCAAAATTAAATCTAACATCAAAACAAATCTAAAAATTAAAAAACAGAAAATAAATCTAACCTATTTAAAAATAAATCTAACATTTACAAAATTAAATCTAACATATTCAAAATAGATCTAACATTTACAAAAATAAATCTAACCTATTCAAAATAAATTTAACATTTACAAAAATAAATCTAACTTATTTAAAAATAAATCTAACATTTACAAAAATAAATCTAAAAAACAGAAATTAAAAAACAGAAATAAAAAAAACAGAATTAAAAAAACAGCAATTAAAAAACAGAAATTAAAAAATAAAAATTAAAAAAAAATTAAAAAAACAAAAATAAATATAACATATTTTTTAAACCTATGCAAAATAAATACGAATTTCAAAAATAAAACCTAACATCAAAACAAATCTAAAAATTAAAAAACAGAAAATAAATCTAATCTATTTAAAAATAAATCTAACATTTTCAAAAATAAATCTAACATATTTAAAAATAAATCTAACATTTACAAAAATAAATCTAAACTATTCAAAATAAATAGAACATTTTTAAAAATAAATCTAACATCTTTTTTTAACCTATTAAAAATAAATCCGAATTTGAAAAAAAAAAATCTAACCTATTCAAAACAAATCTAATTACTTCACATATTTTCAGAAATAAATATAACATATTTTTGAAAACTATGAAAAATAAATCCGAATTTCAAAAATAAAATCTAACATGAAAACAAATCTAATTACTTTACATCTAACAAATCTAACATAAACTAAATAAATCTAACATATTTAATAAATCCAACAAATCTAATTACTTAACAAATTTAACAAATCTAACATAAAATAAATCTAACAAATCTAATTACTTAACATCCAATAAATCTATCATAAACTAAATTTATTCTACAAAAATAAATTAATCTAACATGAAATAAATGTAACCTTTAAATCTTGCGGAAAAATCTTGCAGAAAAATCTTGCGGGAGGTGCCGAACTTCGTAATTTCGATACCTTCGTAATTCCGTTTGCGTATTTGTAGAAGGAATTAAATTTACAACTACATATATTTTTTTAACAATAAATTTAAAATTTGAGAATAATAAAAATTTAGATTGAGAGAATGTTAATTGAGATGGAGATGTGAAAATGAAGGGAGGAAGAGAGGGATATTTAAAGAAATTTGATTGGAGGGATAAAATTTTAATTTTAAATTTTAAAAGAATAACAGGAAAAAGAAAAAAGAAAAAAAAAACTTTATTTCCCATTTGGTCGGTCCAGTTCGGGCCGGGTGGGTCCGGCCGGTCGGGTTCGGATGGGATTGAACCGGGTGGAGGGAATTTTAAAAATTGGATTTTGAATTTTGAATTAAAGTGGGTCGGGTATACAGGTACGGGTACAGGTAAGGGTAGACGGGTACGCGGGTACGGGTATAGTCGGGTATGGGTATGGTCGGTCTGGGTATGGTCGGGTATTTGCCCAAAAAATCCGGTCCGGCCCGTTTTTTGCCCGTACTCGTGTACCCGCGTACCCGACCTATACCCAGGCTCGAGCACGAATACCCCAGGCATAGGGTACGAGCGGGTAGGGCACAGGCTACCCGACTAGGGTATTGTCAAACCACTACCTTGAACTATTCTCTTCATGTAATTAACTAATTTAATTAAACTAATTGAAATCAATATATACATCTTAATAATTTCATCCACCCTCACTTATTATATTATTCTAGTAGTTAAGGCATCCTAAAAATTACCATATCAACCTTCTCAATAATTATTTTTTGAAGGACAAACCTTCTCAACTATTATTATATTAGTTATTTACTCTCCAGACATCGTAAAACCGGCCATTTTTATTAATATCCCAAAAAAAATAGATAATTTTAAAAATAACCTCGTTTTTTTTTTTTATTAATGCCCTAACCGCTTGGAAGCGGAGCGGGCCAATATCAACACCAAACCGCCCATATAGTGGGCGGTCCACTGTTTTTTTTTTTTTTTTTTTTTTTTTTTTTTAAACAGAAATTTTTTATTTTTTTTATTGAAATATTAGAAATGTTGAATATATTTCTTTAGAAATAGATGTAATAAAATATAATTTGATTTATTAGAAAGACTACAACAAATAACCCGGATCAATATTTTTCAGGCCGGATTTTTCGCGGCTGTAAGAAAAATTAATATATCTCTTTATGTGTTATTGGACAAAAATAAAAATGCTTAGATTCTGAGTTATTGATCCCGGTTCAAAAGTCACTTCTATGTAATCTAGAAAATATTGTGATCCTTCTAGGAAATTTAATTTATAAAAAGGTGTATCTATTTTGAGAATTCTTTTTTAATAACAAATATTAAATAACTTAATTTTTTTATTTTTTTTCAAAAATAAATGCAACTTTTCATAAATTAAATGTTCTAGAAAAATTACAATATTTTCTAGATTACATAGAAGTGACTTTTGAACCGGGATCAATAACTCAGAATCTAAGCATTTTTATTTTTTTCCAATAACACATAAAGAAATATATTAATTTTTTTTACAGCTGTGAAAAATCCGGCCTGAAAAATATTGATCCGGGTTATCTGTTGCAGTCTTTCTAATAAATCAAATTATATTGTATTCCATCTATTTTTAAAGAAATATATTTAACATTTCTAATATTTCAATACAAAAAATTAAAAAAATTAAAAAATAAATATTTTTTTAAAAATAAAAAAAATAAAAATAAAAAATAAAAAATAAGACAACCGCTCCTGTCAGGGGCGGGTTGTGTGGTTTTTATTTTTTATTTTTTATTTTTTTAAAAATAAAAAAAAAAATAAAAAAAAAAAAAATAAGACAACCGCCCCTGTCAGGGGCGAGTTGTTTGGTTTTTTTTTTTTTTATTTTTAAAAAATATTAATTTTTTAATTTTTTTAATTTTTTGTATTGAAATATTAGAAATGTTAAATATATTTCTTTAAAAATAGATGGAATACAATATAATTTGATTTATTAGAAAGACTGCAACAGATAACCCGGATCAATATTTTTCAGGCCGGATTTTTCGCGGCTGTAAAAAAAATTAATATATTTCTTTATGTGTTATTGGAAAAAAATAAAAATGCTTAGATTCTGAGTTATTGATCCCGGTTCAAAAGTCACTTCTATGTAATATAGAAAATATTGTAATTTTTCTAGAACATTTAATTTATGAAAAGTTGCATTTATTTTTGAAAAAAAATAAAAAAATTAAGTTATTTAATATTTGTTATTAAAAAAGAATTCTCAAAATAGATACACCTTTTTATAAATTAAATTTCCTAGAAGGATCACAATATTTTCTAGATTACATAGAAGTGACTTTTGAACCGGGATCAATAACTCAGAATCTAAGCATTTTTATTTTTGTCCAATAACACATAAAGAGATATATTAATTTTTCTTACAGCTGCGAAAAATCCGGCCTGAAAAATATTGATCCGGGTTATTTGTTGTAGTCTTTCTAATAAATCAAATTATATTTTATTACATCTATTTCTAAAGAAATATATTCAACATTTCTAATATTTCAATAAAAAAAATAAAAAATTTCTGTTTAAAAAAAAAAAAAAAAAAAAAGTGGACTGCCCACTATATGGACGGTTTGGTGTTGATATTGGCCCGCTCCGCTTCCAAGCGGTTAGGGCATTAATAATAAAAAAAAAAACAAGATTATTTTTAAAATTATCTATTTTTTTTGAGATATTAATAAAAATGGCCGTCGTAAAACCCAAGGGCATCTTAATAATTTCGTCAACCCTCGCTTAGCTGCCTTGTCGTTTTGTGGTCCAAACTCTCTTTGATGCCCTTTATTATATACCCGTCAAATCGGCTTAATTCGTGATCAAGTTCGATCGTCACTTGTTTCCGTTCGCATCAATAGGTATAATCTCTCTCCTTTCTGATCTGGATTTCATTTGCTTTGTAATTGTTCCCTGTTCCAAAGAATTCACCTCCTATTATTTGTTAGCTAGTTGAAGTTTCTTTATTTCTTTGTCAACGACCTTTCATCTTAATTATTTCTTTTTCATTATTAAGAGGTGATTTATATCCTTTTCTTTTCTAGTGTTTCACTGCGTAATTAGATTTCTGTTGGTATTCGAGTGATTTGTTTATGCTTAATCAGCCATTACTGTATTTTGTTTTATCCCTATTTAGGCCTTGTTGTAAACTGTGCCAGAATATTTGGATCCGGATATGGAAAACGCTCTCATATATATAGTCATATTGCATGTTTTGCTGATTCAATTGATCACTAATTAGGAAGAGATTTCGCGGTACAGAAATACAAAGTAAACTAATTAAGTAAATGAATATCAATTGCTTTCATAAAGAACTTTCATTGAGCAGTTATGGTTTGTGCATATAAATAACAACAAAAATTACCAATCTAAATTTTGTTTTCGTTTTTGTTTTTTTTTGTTTTTTTTTCTGTAAGTTTAACATTTTGGGTTTTGGTACATCCATTTGATATTTTTGGTAACATTTGTTGAAGATTGACCAAAATAAAAAAACATTATTAAACGTGTGCATGTAAATGTATGTATATTGTCCATAGTTTCAGTTGGTGTATTTCATTTTTGGTTTAAATTAAGTTGTTAGGTCATCAATTATAGCGCCGTGAAAACCGAACTGTTACAATTTTCAAGTGTTTGACGGTGGGCAAAAATTTCTTAATTGGAATTTGTTTGGTCACTAATAATTTTTTTTATTTTACCTAATCGTTAAAGATTATAAATCAGTTGATGAATGACCATCTGATTTGTGAACTGGTTTGATGCAATATTGCCAACTGTACCAAATTGAGCAATGCTGTAATTGCTCCTAAGATATTCTCATGAGAACTTGCATGCAATATATAAAAATATATAATTTTTGCATCAATGAACATTGTATAGTATTTTTTGTAATTATGTAATTGTACATTAATTATACATAGTTGCAAATTATTCAGGTGAGGTGATGTTGATTGCCACCCTTTCTTACCACTTTACATCCAAATTATTCAAAGCCCGCTCCATCACTTTTGTTCACTCACTCCCATATTTATCATCCAGTAGACAATTCAACCTATCAACCATTCGCACACATGCCACGTATAAAATCAAATTGGTGGATCAACATGGGACAGAGCATCAATTTAATGCACGGGATGACACCTCTATACTAGAGGCAGCAAAGAATGCGGGGGTGAAGTTGAGTTCCAGTTGCAGGAACGGGTCATGCTCCACTTGTACCGGAAAACTCGAATCGGGCAGGGTTAACCAAAAAAAGGGTTCTTTTTTGACGAATTCTCAGAAGAAAGACGGATATGTGCTGACATGTATTTCCTATCCTAGGGCTGACTGTGTCATTCACACTGACAAGGAAAAGGAGCTCTATAAAAAAAATTAATGCTTGCTTATGCTAAATTCCTTTTTTGTTCTTCATGGGTGCAGTTTTTCTTTGGTTCTTTATTTGCTATGTAGATCACCAGATTGGTCTGGGCAATAAGATCTATTTTGAACATGTATTATATCGCTATATATATAAGGATGTTATGATATTCTGGATCTAAATCACCCAAGTCATCTGGAGGCTATAGTTGTCCCTGGTATGACACTTGTTTAATGCAATTGTTATATAGAGAATCAGTAGACGAGCGCGTAAATATATAGAATGTGCGATTTGAACTTGTAGATCCAAAGTTATGGTCAATCTAATTAAGGAGGTTTGACTGCGGTCAAACGTGGTCAACTCGGGTTTGACCATTTAGATCAGAGGAATGTTGATTTGGTCAATATTTTGAGGGGGGGGGGGGGGGGGGGGGGGTAAATTTGCTTAGAGAAGTAATTGACTTGGTTAATGTTGAGTCTATTTGAGTTATTTTGGATAGATCAATGATCCAATAGACCATGCTTAAGTTACATTATGAAAAATTTTATATAGTGTCATTCCTTTTCAAAATATATAATAAAATATTCTTTTTCTAAAATTCTTAATAAAATGTTTATGTGGATCCCAAATTTTTCCTATTTTCACCTTCCTCCCACTCTTCTCTATTTACTCTCCTTTCTTATTCTTTGTTCAATAAAAAAAATATATAATCTCATTCACAATTGAAATCATTCTTTTTTTATCTTTTATGTGTATAATTGATTTATAAATAAAACAAAATTAGTGTAAAATTTTATTTGTTAAAATCAAAAAGGAAGATTGTATGTATTTTCTTTTGTTGCATAGAATATATTTTATATTATAGATGACTGGTTGGATATAAAAATAGATGAAATTAATATTAGCATCTCGAGTCCAATTATTTTGATATATATTCATTGTTTTTTGTACAAAAAAAAAATCCGATTTAACAAATTAACATTTCGATATATATTTAAATACAATGCCGTTATAATTAACATTTCTATATTTACACTAGTTATATGAATATTTTTTTAGTTTCATGTAAAATGAACAATGTAATTATAATTTTTATAAACGTGAAGTTCTTTTTCAACATAAATCATGTAACTCTTGAGCATTATTTATTTATTTATTATACTCAGAAACTTATCAAAAAGCATCTAGTTCACACAATTAGAATAACTTTTGTATTATTCAGGAAATGGGATTGAGAGGCCTGACAAGCAAGAGGCAAATGAAGATTATGCTGAGATGGATGACAGAGAGACAAATATTGACAATGAATCAGTATCGGAGCTAAAACATGTGTGAAGCTATTATTGTAACATAGGTTAAATGTAAGGGTATAACTGTCCTTTTATTTTTTTATTACTACTAATCAGTGTTTTTAATTGATTTAATTGAGAAATGGGTATATCTATAATATAGTTATATTTAGATGGGGAAATAACTAATTTTGAAGTTTTAATGGGAAATTATCTAGATGAAAATATTATGATGGGTAGATATGTAAATTTCTTGAGTATGCAATTAATTGTTGCACAGCTATAACTCAAAAAAGAAAAATAAATAAATAAACGGTAGAACTAATTGATTTATTAATCAGTTATTTTCTATTTTTTTTTCTTTTTGTTGATTGAATAGAGATCTGACAGAATCAGTCTTGAAATATATGATTGATCAATTAAAGCAAAATTTTATTGACTATTGGCAGGGGAGTAAATTCAGTAATATCATAAATTATAACTTCGGGATAATCACTCAGGAAGAGGAATCTCATAAGAAATATTCACGAGTAATTGATGCACCTTATCACGAGGTTAAAAAAGATATCATATCTTTATCATCAGGTAGTAGTGACACTGATCAATTTTTTCGTAAGAACGATTTTATCACATACCGCTCGAGCACACAGGACTGGAGAAAGGGTTCGTTGTAAGAGGAAACACAGAGGTAGGTATATCAAGCATTTTGTTTCTTGAAGGATGTGATTCTGAATCCTATGATTGTTTTATTTGCCCCCAAATCCGTAATAGAAAAATAAATTGACATGGTCCATTTAATTTCTTGTGGCAGTTTTTGTTCAAGAATCAAGCGAGAGTAATAGTGAAACTGACCAAGGAGAGCAGGAAATTGAAATTGTCAGAAAAAGTAAGACATAGAAGAATTACATCGTACCCATGAGGCCCCATCTGACAAAAGCTCAACAAGAGAATGCTAGCAGAATGACTCGAAAAGCTCAAAAGGGTAGTCACTTGTTTGTTAAAATCAAGACTCCAAATTTTTTTCAGACATGCATTGTGTACCGGTACATAAGCATTTCTTCCATTTTTACTATTACTAAAAATTGCAATGATGGAAACAAGCCAAATTACATAGTGAATGTTGTTAATATGAAGTACATATGCAATCAATCTTACTATCTTTTTGTACTCTGTAACTATTTACCAAAATTTACCAAGCGGCTTTGCGTGCAAAATTCTTCAAAGCAATAAGAAGAAGATTACATTATTACCTGCCGATTTAGATAAGGGAAGCGATAAATGTACTGCAAATTATTACAAGCATAAAAATGCCAGATGCATAAGTGAAAAAAAGAAGGTATGTTGCGTCAATCGATAAACCTAATGCTTTCAGCCCTATATGTGATTCTGAAAAAGAAAAGCAAAAAGGTTTCTATGTTAGTCAGAGTAAGTTAATTTTGTAAACTAATTTAAAATTAAATGAAAAAATTAGGTAGACTAGTAGGCAGCAGACATTAATTATGATTATAACAACTAAAAATGCAAAATAAAATTGTGATTTTCTACAAACTGTTTGCCTGAAGCTAATAGATGGGACCAAACGGCATATATAGTATGGAAATTTTGATGTCAAACGCAACATCTTAAATTTTAAAACTCAAGATCAAGGCAAGAAACCAGACTCCATATATCTAACAAATAGGATATGCCAAGGGTCAAAGTCAAAATGTCGTAGATATTCTTCAATTTGAGTTAGATGGTATTTACAAACATTGTAACTCCAATAATCATGAATCAAAGTGAAAATTCTCATCAAATTTATTAGAAGAAATTAAGTTCAACTTATTAAGCTAGTCACCTTGCCAGAATGATCTTTTAGTTTTGAGTTCAAATTCACAGCGGTTGCACCGTTTGTTCTCACACATGCTGCAGTTGATCAACTCATCGTGCCAAGAAAGTGCAACGATTGGTCTTGCAGCAAAGTCCCTAATCACTTGTTGGAATTCGGAAGACGATAATGGATTGTATCCCCAATCTCGATGTGATATTCTGGGTCCGGTAAACAAGGTACAGTTTGTAATCTTGGTGCAGGTGGAAGGAATAGGATAATTGTAGGTATTATCCCAGGCCACATACATAAAGCGTCCTTCAGACCTGAGGCACGATATAGGACCGGCTAAATACTCATCTTCTGAGAAAGAGTTGAGTATGTCTGGGCAGTCGAACCAACTGAGATCTACCGAAGAAGGACTAACGAAGAGAGAACCGGTTACATTGGGCACAGCAATTTGAGTCCATGAACAATTAAGGGTCCAAGAGTATCTTGTTATCTCCAGAATAGACGTTTCGTAGTCTATTGAGGTCACGTTGTAGTCACCAGAATAGGGGAGGTTTAAGACTGTGTTGCCGCCTGAGCAAGAAAGGACGAGGGTGTCATAGCCACAATTCGGTGCATGGGTGTCGAGCCGGAATGGGAACCTGACTATGGGTCCCTCCTGGCTGCATCTTAACGGAGTACAATCTTTCGAGTCAGTTTGTTTTCCAAGCACCAGAATTGTATGAGTGTAATAGGATATTAAGAGTGCGGTTACGATAATATTTGTGATGGGAGCCATGTGAGGGGCAAAAAAACTAAAGAACAAGGGGAAACGAGAGAGAGAGAATTGAGGGTGAGATGAGGTAGTATACTGTGTTAGTTCAATAATAGGAGTTTTATTTACGTTTAACTGGCTTGGAATATTCTTTTTCCGAATATTTTACTTTTGGCAGTTAATGTTCACTCTAAAGAAAATATTTTATTTCAATCATCACTGCCAACCAAGTATTTTTTTTTTTTTAAACTTTGTAGAAGCTGTATGCAAAGTAATGAGGGGGAATTAACTCTTGACTTTTGAGCAACCACCGTTTGTAGGATTTTTTTCCTAGCCAACTGTGCTATCTCTCATTTCTTTTAAATAAGTATTTAACATTAGAAAAAGACGAGGGTTCAAATGCCTCCATTCTCCATTAGATGTGATTTATGTTATTTTCTTTATATGCTCATGAAAATATTATAACATTACAATTTCGGTTTTATGTAAATTAATAAGTTCAAAAATCAATGACTAGAAATTATCCACGTTAGTACATTTTTTTACAATATCTTGATAGCAACCAAAGTAAAGTCAAAATATCATTATATTTCACATGTGCATAGATAAAATGATTTATATCATATCTAACGGTTTTATTTTGATTTTTAAGTTTCAAAATTTGAGTTACTAGAATTTTTAAAAATGAAAGTATGATGGAGACACAAAAAATGGAGGCATTTGAACCCTCTTAAAATTATTTTTCCAAAATTCTGCACTTCAAATAACATCATTATTTGTTGGAAATTATTAAAAGATATTCTATATTTTTATAAAGAGCGCTGTATTTCTTATATGTCATATTCCTATAATTTTGCTGGACATATATTCCTTAACTTGAATGCCACTTCTTTATTATTTTCTTTTTAAGGATGCGTTACGTCCTTAGTGGGCCCCACCATCTCAGCGAGTCCACATCGCCTGCATTAACTCAAAAGAGCATCTTTTGAGTTAACGCATCTCGGTCATCTGATTGTAAATAGAGTTCATCCGGTTCCCACCTATAACATAGAGGGACTTCAATATTAGTGCAGTTCTAATTGGCACGAATCTTAAAGCTAATCGAACAGTCCAGATACATTAACTCAAAAGATTATTTTTGAGTTAACGCAGAGGATACGAATTCCATCTCAATTGAGCCACTTGTAGACCGATCTAAGTAGTAAGGAGTGACAAGTCAATTTTGATGCTGAAAGATGTATATGGTTGGGCCCACTGAGAAGTGACAAGTCAATTTTGATTGGTCACTCCTTAGTGGGCTTTAGTGGGCTGCAGCGTGTACATATATCCACCACTTCTCATTCTTACCCAGAACTTGCGTCTCCAACACGCACTCAGTCTTAACGACTAGACTCTTCTGATAGAGAAATGCGAAGACTTATCGGTCTTTAGAAATCCTTTCTCTATCAAATTTCTATTCTAAATTTCTAAAAAAGTTTGAAAATCAACAATCTATGTTTTTCTTTAGAAGAAGCCTCACGTTAAGTGTGATGTGATAACGATATCTATTGGTAAGAAATTTCTCCTCAGTCCTTGCATGTTAACCTTGTTTCAGTTGTCTATTTGGTTTTTCCTATATAGGGTGTCTGTTTTTGACACTTATAGCCAACTTCATATATATCTCTCTCTCTCTCTCTCACTCACACACAAACTGACAAAGAAAAACACACACACATACAATTGTAGTTTATGAGTGACGGTTTAGAAATGAAATAAGTAGAAAAATATGAGTATATGAAGTTGGCTATAGGTGGCAAAAACAGAACCTAAATAATAACAAAAACCAAACAGAATTAAACAAGCTTAAACTGCAAGGACTAATGACAGATTTTTTTTTTTTTTACCAAGAGATGTCTTTATCACATCACAATTAACGTGAGATTTCTTCTAAAGAAAGATAGACTAGTTATTCTGAAAATTCCTTCTAAGAATTTGAATAGAAATTATTTCTATCTTGACAGGACTGGTTGCCACTTGCCAAGACTGCTTTTTTTGACGATGGATTTGTAAAAAAGAACAATATAAAATTAATTAATTCGAAAGCATTGACATTTATTAGACCAACTGTATTAATATTGACTCTTCATTAAACAAAATATCTGCATAAATATGCAAAAAAAAAAGTTACAATCCCCGTTAGGAAGATTCATCTTTCTCCATGCACTGAATTCACCTCTTTTCCCCATAAACACAAAAAATTTATATTTAAAAATATAGTTAAATAAATAAGAAACTAAATAGAAAAAATTTGTTAATATTTACCCAATAACATTGCAGCAGGTGGTTCCTAGATGCACCGAATTTAATGAAATTGCTTTAATTATCAGCATGTAATTGCTCCTCCACAAATTATTTTAGTGTATATATATATATATAGTGGAGGATTCAAATGCCTCCATTTTTAGTGTTTCCATCATGCTTTCACTGTTTAATTTTTGAATAACAACAATTTTATAACTTATACGACAAAATAAAACCATTAGATGCAATCTATTTTCGTTTTACTACAAGCACATAAAAAAATTATCACTTCTCGATTTCGGTTTAATATGAATCAATAAGTTGAAAAATTAACATTCAAAATTTATCCATCTCAATGTATTTTTGCAAGCTCTTGATGCGGATCAAAACAAACTCATAATCTTGTCATATTTTTCTATGTGCATAGAGAAAATAATATATATTAAAACTAATTGTTTTATTTTAATATTTTAATTCTAAATGTGCAGTTATTAACTTGTAAAAAATAGAGGCATGATGAAGGAATAAAAAATGGAGGTGCTATATAACCCTCGTATATCTAATAGTACCATGTTCAGAGAGATGCTATGTATGATTCAGAAGTACAAGTCATTTTTGGAAACTTTTGTAGTGGAGGTGCTAAAATTGCATAAATCAGAAATACAAGTCAATTTTTGGCAACTTTTGTAATGGAGGTGCTAAAATTGCACACAAATTCAACCCGGTGTAGAAAAGAAATAAAAAACATCTCCTCATGGGCTTCTTTTTTATTGAAGCAAGCACTTTCATCCGATACACTTGTACAAAAGAAATTTCCTATATATATATATATATATATATATTTGTTTTGGGCTTCTTTTTTGTTGCAAATATATAGCTGGAAATATATCCAAACAGCTTACATGTTTGGAAATTATTCAAAACAGGCCTGTCTAACGCCAGGCCCAGCCTGTGAGAAGTGCTTAATTTGGCAAGCTCCAGATTGAAGAGAAACTGGAATGATGCATCCTTTTCTTATTTTGACAGGCACCGGCCCAACATATCCTTTCTGAATTTGGAAATTTTTTGTGTCGAAACTTGCTAATTTTTATTTGTCGGATAAAATTTCCCTCCACCGTGAAAGGGGTAAGCAAGATAGATGACTTGGTTTATATGTTAATACAAGTGCTAACCTTTTAATTGCGTCATATGTTTCCGGATGCAAAGTTTACGTATTAATTCCTCGTGTCTTTGTTATATTTTCTGCACTTTTAGATATTTTAGTTAATGTTTCTATGCACGTACAATTTTAGATAAATAGATGAAGTACTTTTGTGTTGAATTTAATATACGACTAATAGAATTGAATAGTACAACAATTGATCAAACAAATGTTAGAATTTGATGGGTCAATGCACAATAATTATTTTTTGGAGTTTGATATGTACGATTATTTATCTAACCATTGCTTAGTACGTATGAATATATATATTCAACAGAATTTGATATTATTGTTACATATTTAAAAAAAAAAAAAATTGTGCAGACAAGAAAGATGCATCTTAAAGTATTTTTGGAATATGTCTTTATTCTTAAAGTATTTTTGGAAAATCTGAGCCGTCCATTCTTTAACAAGCGTCTCACCGATCATTATCATGTATGACAGTCCTCATAAAACCCTAAAAAATTAGGGTTTTGATATGGAGATCAAATTACGGCGGTTCCTATATTAAGGCCATGTTTCAGAACAATCCGTATATTGAAAAGAGAGAAGAAGGGAAGGAGACACTGTAAAATTCCCCTCATCTACAGATGGAGGCAACAAAAACTCACTGAATTTATACGACGAGCTCACTTCCTTTCTCTTCTTCCTCTCAATTTTGTCCGATCATGACGCAAATAAACCTACTCATCAAGTCTGATCACACCTCTGCTACGCTTCTCTCCCCTTAATTCCTTTAATAAAACCATTCTGAAGGACACCCTAAAACAACAACCCTCCTAAGCTTCTCACCATTCCCTTCCAACACAGACGCATAACAGAAGGGCACACAAACACCAACACATATACCCAAGCAATCTAGAGAACATGAATTTCATTAGATCATATAAATATTGGAAGCTGTGATTCTGTTGGTACCGGCCACTGTTTTATTAGTAAGTTCTCTATTTTTTACATAACACAATTTTTTTTCTCCTATTTTGTCAATGTTACGTATCTTTTGTTGATCGATGCACATGGTTACTTTTTGTTATTAAATCTATACTTTTATTATTGTTAGGAAATTGAATCCCTATATTTAAATTTTATTCAATAAGAAATAAGTGACAAAAGTTCTGAAATTGTTGAAACCAAATAAGTAAAAAGTAAATGAAAAGACAACTGACTCAAGAGCTATGAAATCAGATGAAAATTTACAAAAAACAAAGAAAAGGTAAATGGCATGAAGAGAAAATTTTCCAAATTAATTTAAAAGCAATTTTAAATAGGGAGTAAATTCATGGATTTGTTTGTATTGCCTTCTGAACAATCTGCTACACCTCTCTCCAATTTAAAATCTGTATATTTTTCACAGAAAGGGAGTAAATAAATAATAAAAATCTTTGTGAATTTTAATTCTAGAACTAAGTCTTCTCAACATTTATTTCTTATTATTAGTTTCTATTATTTCATTTGCATCGATATCTGTATATATCCTCATTTTCAGAAAAAAGAGAGTATCATAGTAGAAAATATAAAGTTTTCCATTCGGACTTTGATAAATGATAAATAGTAAAAGATAAGTTCCAATATTATATAAAAAAAAATGCCACATAACATTGGCAATTAAATTCATGCCATCTATATGGTGATGTTATGGTCTTAGTTATTTCGAATTGATTGTCATACAATCTGTGATTGGAGAGAAGATGAAGAATTTACCTTTAAAAACAAATCTTACTTGGGGATAAAATACTAATATTTATTTCCATAAAGAAACCATAGACTCTGATTGCATTATGCACCAATATTAATCTTGACTTGTCTTGCACAAATTTTATTTTATTCATACATTCTATAATAATATATCTTAATTTGTTTAGAGTTTGGATTTACAATTCATCACCGCATTAGAGGTGGAGGAAAAACCGCTGGCTTGAAGGACAAGGTTAAATTTGTTTTTATATTTATGTTATCCCTGTATTAGTTTATGCTGATTTATGTTTCAATTATCTATCCAGAGTAGGGTTAAAATGCACCATTGGTTTGTGCCCCAACTATACCCCATGTCTATATCTCCGTTTACAAAGTTCAAACAGTCGATCCGAACCATTCATCTTGTTCTACATATTAAAATGTGCTTAGAGACCAAATTATATATTTTTTGGAATTTTTTTACTATTTTTTAGATAGGTACAAAATCACCGTTTTTGGATGGTCCAGATGTAGTGATTTTGTACCTATCTAAAAAAATAGTAAAAAAAATCCAAAAAATATAAAATTTGGTCTCTAAGCACATTTTAATATGTCGAACAAGATGAACGGTTCGGATAGACTGTTTGAACTTTGTAAACGAAGATATAGAAATGGGGTATGATTGGGGCACAAAATCAATGGTGCATTTTAACCCTACTCATCTATCCGTCTGAATTTAGATTTTTTATGGTTAATTTTAAGGTTTGATATAACTGCCATTGTAATAACGTTTGGTTCTGATTTTTAATGTAGTAAAAATTAATTATGTCGGTTATTATGTGTTTTATTAGAAAAATTGTGCAGGCATTTAGTGTTATATTATTTTATTCTTCCAAATTGAACATCATATCAGGGTACAAAGGACATATTAGTAATTAGTATTGTTATTGACAAAAAATGCCATGACTAGCAATATATCTTTTTTTTTTCAGTATTATATCGAGCCAGGTATTCGCAAGTAGACGTTCTCCGCCACCTTGGGTTGTTAGATGATCATCCTAAGCCAAATGAGAAAAACAATTCTCCGAAAGCAAAGGTGAGTTATAGAACTTTACAAATATAATTTTCGTTGCAAAACATACTTTATTGTACTGTATAAAAAATATAGGTTTCAAACCTCAACATACAAAAAATGTGAATTGACAAACAACAATGAAGTTACTTAGCTCTAGGGCTCAACTGAGTATTTAGTACTAATTTCATTATTTCACGGTGGATGATTACATATTGGGTTTACATATGGGGTTTTATTTGTCCCTCAGTCAACTAACTAAAGAAGATCCTTGACAGTATCTGCATAAATTTTTTAAGCAATCTGGCTATTGACATATTATATATTGGTCCTATAAGAAACAATGTAAATAACTATCTATTTTGCGCTAACTTGAATATTATTTTTCTATGTAATATAGGATGGTGCGTCATCTTCTAGTTCTCTTCGACCAGATGAGGTACCAATGGAAGAGCCTAAAGACGTTGTAAAATAATTACACATATTATCATAAATCTAATTCTAGAAATTTCAGAGAAGCCTTCTGGAATTATTCATTTAGAGTTAATTAATATTATGTAAGATATTAGAAAGTCAATATTATCTTCTAGTTCTCTTCCAGTAATTCCCTATACAGATTGCTTCCATATTTAATTTTGACATGATACCATAATTTTTATTTCAGTTTATTTAATTTATTTTTGTATAGCCTCTTATTTTGCTGAGCAACCTAGGGACACATTAACACAGAACTATGATGTTTAATTAAGAACCACTATTTCATGGTACAAAAAAAATTAAACATAATGATTCTAATACTACTCAAGAAATTGTTGGAATTCGTAAACTTAATTTGTTTGTGGAGATATTTGAAAAAAAATGTAAAAAGTAAAGAAAATGAGTGAGATCAATATTTGAAAAGCAAATGCAAAAAAAAAAGAAAAAAATGGAGGCGTATAAAGGATAGCTAAAATGGAGAGGAGCGAAGGGAGAATTAGAAAAAAAAAGGTCTGAAAATGGATGTATCCATTAATACATCCGAAATGGAGAACAAAAAGAAGAAATAGATAGCTCGGCCAGGCCTACTAAAAATTAGTGGGTTTTGGACAAAATAAAAATAAAAAAACAAAAAACGAGGGAAAAATGTAGAGCTGGAAATAGATTGGATATTATCTGACTGATTTTAGATTCATATTCAAAAATTAGATACAAATATTTGATATTTGTATGTTACGGATATGGTTTTTGAATTTTAATTATCCGTATTTGAATAGTATATATACACCATATAATTTAATATATATTATGAAAATATTTGCCTATATCTACGGGTATCCGATATTCAATATGTATGTATCCTTCTAATATCTTATCAGTATTCGAAAAAAGAAAACATACACGGATATGCTTGAGCTCGGAATCGTTTTCACCCCTAGAAAAAGGACTGCTTGAGCTCGGAATATTCTGATCGAACGGTCCGGATCTAAACTGAAATATTTTGTTACCTGAGAGGATATGGACTCCAATGAGAAAGGCCATGAAGGAATTAATAAAAGGGGCACTCGGTTGAAATGGGCCCAAGAAAAATGAGAAAAAGAGTTCGGGCTAGAAATTAAAAAAATAAAACAATTGGGGGGAAAGAGAAAATAAACAGGCTGTGGTAGACCTTGAAGGTCCCTTCAAGTAAATGATAAGATTTATAGTTTCCGTGATTTGCAAGAGGTCAATTACATAATTCATTTTTCATTTAAAAAAAATTGATAGGTTTACACAAACATCCAAAACTTATTAGTTAAAATTAGATGTTAAAACCAAGGTTCAATAAAACAAAAGAATTTGTCGTATAAAGTTTAGTGATCTCATTTATAGTGTAAAATAATTTCGGATAAGGCTAAGGTGCTATGGGTTGCATAGATGGCTACGGTGCTACAGCTCAATATTTTAGTTTTCAAAATTCAAACGGTCGATCTGAACCGTTCATCTTGTTCTCTATATTAATATGTATTTGGAAACCAAATTTTATATTTTTTGGAAACTTTTTACTATTTTTTTAGATAGGTAGATAATCAGTTGATCTAAAATATTTTGCACCATTAAGATATTTGATTTTCTACCTATTTAAAATAATAGTAAAAAAATTTCCAAAAAATGTAAAATTTGGTCTCCAAACACATATTAATATAGAGAACAAGATGAATGGTTCGAATCGACAATTTAAATTTTGAAAACTCGAATATTGAGCCGTAGCACCGTAGCCCTCTATGCAACCTTATCCTTACCCAATAATTTCCATAGCACCTTACCCTTACCCAATAATTTCCATCAACTACGCTGCATTGTAATGAGTTCGCATCAATCTGCATTAACGGACTGTTTGAGTTGAGCGTCTTACCGTTCCTTTCTAATTTGGTTTAATCCGACCAATGCTTGTAATGCTGTACAAATTCTGCATTAAATTCTCAAACAGCGCATTAAATTCTCAAAAAAAAAAGTAACAGATGTTTTTCCGAATTTTTTTTTCTTTTGTTCTGATTGTTTTTCCGAATTTTGCGCTGTATAGACTTTTTAAAATGTTAGTAAAGCTTTCACACACTAACCATCTCCCTTCTCTTTGCCATCTCTAAGTTATTTTTATCATCTCACTTCTCTTTCCCTTCTTTTTGCCTTCTCTTTGGCAGCTAGCAACGCATAAGGACTACTCAAATAATGATACAGATGATAAGTAATCAGACAATATTGCGATCCAATATAGACTGTATATTAAAACACTACCTGTGTCGTATTCAATATCACATAATATCTATAATGATAAATGATATGATTGTATCCTTCTTGCTATCTTATCAATTATGTTTCTTGATTCCCAAATCAATTAAACTTACAATCAACTATTGAACACACTGCATGCTAGATAATCTAATCTCATCAAGAGCCCATAAGATATCATCACACATTGATCATTCATCTAGATGTGTACGAGGGATATTAGTCTTCTTGACATTCATGAGATCCACAAAACAAGTCTATACATGTAGAGGTGATATCCTTATGACTCCCTTTTATGGTGAGTGTTAGACAACAAGTCAACAACTACTAACATATATTTCGCGTGCATGAAACGCTAAACATCTCAGAGATGAGAAAACAACACCACATGAAATATCAACGACACAAACACAGATCCACTTGTTGTTCATGTATGGTTAATCCAATGTCATATAACTATTATATGCATTCAAGAGATTAAACCGGTACTCTACTGTTTTGATTTGTGAAACCTTATCAAACATTTAATACTAACAAAATCTTATCCATAATTAATGTCCCTTGCTAATTACTTTCATTTAGGGATATTTAGAGTTCATTACTTCTATTCATTAGAGTTCAATATTAATTGAACTATTCAATCATTATATAAACAAAATCAGAGTCAATGTTTGCTCTAGGACAATAACTCTTTCAAAAGATACCGAAGACTAGCAAAAAAATTCATTTACCTTTCACACGACACCTAACATTGCATATGAAGTAGGTGAAGTAAGTCAATTTATACATGCTCCAAATGAGACACATTTGAAAGCAGTGTATCGTATTCTAAAATTTCTTCTGGTCAACTATTTTAATTAAACAAATTAAAATCAATATACACATCACATCTTCCTTGAATTATTCTCTTCATCTGCCTTGAATTTATGGATGCTCAGAATGAGACACATTTGAAAGCAGTGTATCGTATTTTAAAATTTCTTCTGGTCAACTATTTTAATTAAACAAATTAAAATCAATATACACATCACATCTGCCTTGATTTATTATCTTCATCTGCCTTGAATTTATACATGCTCCAAATATATGAGATGCATTTGAAAGCAGTGTATCGTATTCTAAAATTTCTTCTAGTCAACTATTTTAATTAAACAAATTAAAATCAATATACACATCACATCTGCTTTGATTTATTATCTTCATCTGCCTTGAATTTATGCATGCTCCAAATGATGAGACACATTTGAAAGCAATGTATTGTATTATAAAATTTCTTATAGTCAACTATTTTAATTAAACAAATTAAAATCAATATATACACATCACATCTGCCTTGAATTTATGCATGCTCCAAATGATGAGACACATTTGAAAGCAGTGTATCGTATTCTAAAATTTCTTTTGGTCAACTATTTTAATTAAACAAATTAAAATCAATATACACATCACATCTGCCTTGAATTTATGCATGCTCCAAATGACGAGACACATTTGAAAGCAGTGTATCGTATTCTAAAATTTCTTTTGGTCAACTATTTTAATTAAACAAATTAAAATCAATATAGACATCACATCTGCCTTGAATTATTCTCTTCATGTGATTGTTTGGTTTCTAGAATCTCGGATCTTTTGGCGCGCAACATGCGTGCAATAATATAATGTACATGTGATTGAATTTCTAAAATAGATATTAAAAATTTGTGCACCATTAATATTAAGAATAAAGATTTTTTTCCCCCAATTTATTTCTCCCATCCATCCTCTAATTATTAATTATATGAGGGGACCACAATTTCCAGCACAAAAAAACAAAAAAAACGTATATTAATCATTAATAATGTGAGGAACCGCTAATTAACTGGGGGGTCACTTATAATTGAAATTTTTTACAACCGATGTGCATAAATATGTATATTTATATACGCAAGTATTAACATCTAATATAGTAAGTATTCATATGTAAGATATCAAGTATTTCTTTAAACAATCTTTCTTCTCACATACTCATTTTTTACACATTTGTAAAGATGTTTTTTTTTTTACTTCAATATCGTCCATATTTCTGACAATTTGTGAATTTTTTTGCGAATCTAATGTCACAGACATTTTCTATATAATTTTCTCTTTCAAATGAGATCCATAATGAAGTACTTTTGAGTTGTCTGCCGCGCAAGTATTCATACCTCGTAGTATAAGTATTCATATCTCATCAAGCAAGTATTCATAAGTCGTCACGATCTCGATCTAGATTGCATCACCTTCAACTTCCTATCCATCAACTCCTACCGATCCGCCGAAAACATCGCAAGTTGTTACAGGTGATTTATGAATACTTTTTCAACGAGGTATGAATACTTGCACAAAGATGTATGAGTACTTGCTCGACGTGGTAGAATACTTTCCCGACGAGGTATGAAATTACATGACAAGATAAGAATAGTTATGCGACAGACGACTCAAAAGTATGTCATCATGGATCTCATTTGAAAGAGAAAATTACGTAAAAGACGTTTGTGATATTAGATTCACAAATTTCATCACAGAACGTCATAAATATTGACGAGATTGAACTGGGGAAAAAAAACTCACCTCTAAAAACGTGTAAAAGATGGGTGTGATGTATCAAGTTGTTTTTTTAAATACTTGATATCTTAGGTATGAATACTTGATGTATTATATATTAACACTTGCGTGCATATGTATCCATATTTGCACGCGCTAGTTGTACAATCTATCAAATATTAAGCGGTCCTTCAAATAGTTAGTGGCCCACCCAGTAAATGAGCAGCCCCTCAACTTAATAATCGATAATGATGCATTTTGTTGTATTTTAGTGTTCAAAGTTGTGGTCCCCTCTTAATTAGTAGTCAACAAAGACAGTTATTGACTGGGGGATAAATGGAGAAAATGAATTGGGGGATAGTTAGTTGATCCCTAATTTTAAAACCATCGAACTGTTCGAAGCTGCACAACATTCAAACTTTTAATTGCATCTAACAAATTCATAGGATTTCTAGATTTATAATTTTTAGATTAATGGATAATATAATATAATATTTAGATATTAGAATTTTAACATTTAGATGGATAATATAATACTAGTATTGTGCCCGTGCATTGCAACGGAGATATATTATAAGATTGAATAGAATATAAAATATACCCTTTTGTTTAACATTCACACAAAATTAAAAAAATATTAAAATAAAAAAATAAAAAAATACAGATTTAAATAATAAAAGAAACAACAACAATTGAAAAAATTGAATCAATATAACATGAAGAAATTCTTGAAGTATCATTGCCTATGTGATCCTCTTCGATGTAGTCAAACATTTCTAAAAATGAACAAACAAAATATAAAAAGTGGATTATAAGTGCTCCAACTGAGAATATATAATAAAATTTGCAAATTTTTTGACTTGATGACATTATCTTATTCCTTAAATTTGAGATTTAAAATTAGCAAACATGTGTGTAAATCTAAATCTGATCCACTTCTTGCATGTCTATATATTGTTTTCAAAATTTAGAAATTTTTTTTGCTTAATAGGATATTCTAATCATGTTTATATCTAATTCCAAGGCTCAATTCCAAACAAGCTCTATACTTTAGCAAATTTTTAGTCATTCTGCATACTAATGAAAAATTGAATTTTGAGGCTTGATTTTGGAGACATTAGGGGTTGGGTTTAGTTGATTCAAATTCACATATTGGTAGAAGGGTGACCAGAGAGACTTTGAGAGTTGAAATCATGTCATTTGGATTTATTGTCTTATCTTTATTGAATTTGCAAGAGGGCTTATCAATTCTTTTTAGTTCTTATGTTGGTATTCTGAATTGCAACACTTCTAGATTTTTTCACACAACCTATTATTTTGAGTTCATAGGCTTGTAGTGTATTGTATTCCAGACATTTGTATCAAGTTTCAAATTTTGGATCAAAAGGAAAGGTTTAATTCCAGTCAATAACACAATTTGTTGTCTGTCTATGGATTTCAACAATTTACTTTGTCATTTTTACTTCTCTTAATTTTTAAACATCAAGAGTTGTTATAAATTCACAGATACCTTCTAAATATCACAATGTACTCCCCAGATTTATTTTATAATTTTAGAAAATTTATTTCTTAGATTATGGGTCAAATCTGTGATATTTTCTTGTGAGTTCATTTTTTTTTCATGCCAACCTAATCTGGGACCAATTTACTGAAACTTCTTTTTCTTTTTAAGTGAATGTGTTATAACTCAAATCTATCAACATGATTTATTTGGTAATTTTTGAGATTTTATAGATTATTCTGGTAAGTTGTTTTTTTACGTGTTCTTGAGATAACAGTGAATTGATTTACAGTGCAATTCCAGCATATGAAAAGATGAAATTTAAAAATTCATAATAAATACTAGAAAAATTCTATAAATATAACCAAATTGAGAAAATAAAAACAAAGCTCAATACAGTTGAGCTAATCGAAACAAATGGATATAACAAAAAAGGAAAACATGAAAGGAGACTAACACCGGTAATCTCTTATAATAAGTATCATTCTTTCAATCCGAACCGATACTCGTACCAGACCTGATTTGCACCAAAAAGTCTACCCGGACACATCCCCACTGGTTCTCCAAAGCCCGCTGTACCAGATTTTATACCAATGGTATCAGTCATCTCCGCTGATTCACTCTTTTACTATGTGACTTCAAAAAGAGGTACAATTTGAAGATGTGAAATGAAGTACTTCTTAATGTTGTGAAGAAAACGCCCTTGATCAGATCTTCGACTTGCAATTGCTCAACATATTTGAGATTGTCGTTGGTAATGCTACAACAGTGTGCTTGTCATACCTCCAAAAAATTTGAGTTGCCAAATTATCTCCTACAGTAGGTCATCCGGGGTCTTGCTGGTACCTCTAAACAAACTTGTATATCTCTTGCCAAACAATAAATTGCATGTTCAACATAGCAGCTCTCTATTGAGATGTTAGGTTGCCTACCTAGTTCACATCAGAAACATCAATCCCTGGTTTAGCTGACCAGTTGTCAGATGGCCTATGTGCCCGAAATTTGTGAAAGAGTTGGACAGTAAAGAAGCAATCATGAAACAACTGTCACAGCGTCTTGGCCTGTAGTTTTATACAACATAGTTTTATTAGGGAACTAATATCACTAATTAAAGAAGCCCACAGTTTTATGCAAAATTTAAGTATACGTAATAAATTAAATATATAACAAAACATAAAAAAAAAATGTGTGATTCCTACCCATGGACATATTGAAGAAGTGTCAATTTTTAGATTATATGAATATAAAGGTTTTAAAGAAGTGTCAATTAACATCCACAAAAATGAAAAAGAAACAACAGTAATACTCCTAAAAGAGAGGCTTCAGAGTGCACTACAATATCAAATCAATACCAAATCGATGATCTCAATATTTTGCTATATCATTGTTGTCTCAGCCTAAAAATTAGCTGGCATATCCTATCGATTAGCACAAAATCAAAACTCAAGACTAAAATGCATATTATAATACCCTTCCAAAACAACTACATCTTCAGAGAAACCAAAATGCGACTCCACCGACCTGCAATTCAACTTATTTCAATTTCATTTTTTTGTTACTTACTGGATCTTAATTAAACCTATTTTAATGGTAAACTGCACAGTACATCCTTTATCAGGTATAATAATTTCCAGGCACTTAAAACAGAATGGCACATGCAAAATTATCCTAATAAGGCAAACCAATAATGATTTGACTGTGTCAACTCATGCATTCTGGCAATCACAAAATTCAGGATGAAATTGACAAATGCAATGGTGTCAAAAGAAATAATGAAAAGAGAAAAAAGTGACATACTCTCAATTGAGAGCCTGGTCCAATTCATCGTCATCTTCAAACCATCTCTAAGCAAATCACTTGCCTAGGGTTTACTTGAGGAATAGAGGTGGGACGACCTGTATGACTGGCTCGTCAGTAGCGGATTTGAACTCGCTCGACCAAGTGCAGCAAGGAGAGGAAGGGGCAGGTTGTTGGCACAGGGGCTTCTTCCAACAGTTGTGCTATGACAGATCGATTGCGGATCGGCGGAGTCCTTGGCGACAAGGATGGGCATCTTATTTCCTTAGGACGAAGGATTTGCGCCGGTGAGAGAAGGTAGGAGAGAGGAGATCGAGAGAGAGAGAGAAGAGGGATTTAGTTTTTTTTTTTTTGGAAGAAGAAGGGATTGATCGGGAAGGGTTCAGTTTTTCTTCAACAAAGAATTAATTTCATCTGCACAATTTTTGTTTCAAATCCAACGGTGCAAAGTGAAAATGCGTGTGGTAATACGTGTGGCTATAAATGTGGCGGGTCTAATTTGAACTAAATGTAGACTTCTACATATATAAATGATGTATTTAATCAAAGGAATGCAAATTATTTGACTGGAGGGTTCAGATTCAATCTGAATTTAGATCAATTAGTCCCAACGTTGGGGTTTCAGTACAGCCAATTCAATTTAAGATGCATAATATAAATGAGATAATATTTAGAGACTAAAGATACTTAATTTTGAAATGTTTTATATATACACGAAAATACGTAATTTAGAGACCAAAAATACTGTATAAAAAATTCATGACAGCTACCGTTGCCAACTTTTTGCTGGACCATATTTTGTTACATATTTTGGTCAACTTGTTACATCATATATCACTCTATTAATTCATAAAAAAACAAATATTGATCTATTGTAGGGACCAATATGTGTTACGCATGGAATTATAGCTGCCCTCTATTTATTTATCTGAAACTTGAGGACATGCAAGAGCAGTGCACATAGCTATCTCAAAAAGAATGGAACTCTTACTTAGTTTGTTGTTCATGGTACTAACCTTCTCCCTTCTCTTTGCTATCTCTAAGCTATTTTCATCATCACAAAATTCTCCCCTGCCGCCAGGCCCTACCCCACTACCAATAATCGGAAACATACTAGACTTGGATGACCAACCACACCGTTCATTCGCTCATCTCGCAAAGGTCTATGGCCCTATCATGTCTCTCAAACTTGGTCTTAACACAACCATTGTTGTCTCCTCAGCTGAGATTGCACGTGAAGTCATACAAACTAAGGATAAATTTTTCTCTGCCCGACCAATGCCCGACGTAATACGTGCTGGCAACAACCATGATACAAATTGGCTCTTTTTCCTTCCTACCACGTCTCCTCTATGGAGCCGCAATCGTGCAATTTGGGCCACGAATATTTTTTCGGTACCTAGCCTTAAGAAAACTGAAGAGATTAGGGCACAAAAGGCACATGATATTATAAGCATTTTTCGTAAAAAAGCAGGTTATCCCATATGTATTGGCGAGATAATTTTTGCTGGACTGCTTAATATGATGTCGAATGTACTATTCTCGCAAGATGTGCTTGATATTAACTCCGAGTCAAGGCAAGAGTTCACTGAGTTGTTGAAGGAAAACTTGAACGAAATTGCAAAACCTAACGTCTCTGATTTGTTTCCTTTTCTAAGGTTTCTTGATCTTCAACGTAGACGGCATAATGTTACAGGCCACAATAGACGATTTTATAGGTTTTTTTCTATTATTATAGATGCTCGCTTACAGTGGAGGACCAACAATGGAAAATACTATGGTGATTTCTTAGATTTCTTGCTCGATATGTTTGCAGAATCAAAGATAACTTATCAAGAAATTGTATTGCAACTTCAGGTAATTTATCTCATTTGTTTCAACACAGAGTGAATTTATTTCAGAGAATAACAGCATATCACTTTGGGTATATTTCACAGCACGCTCAGAAAGCTAGAAGTTCTAATTTGTTTATTAAAATAATAATAATTAGTTACAAATATAATTTTTTTTTTAATTTTAAAGTCAGAGTTGGACAAATAGATAAGATGGCTTGCTTAGAAGAAATTCACATAGAAGTAAATATAGCCATAATTAAGTTAGTATGGATGTACTTTTTCCGTGAACTAGAATGCTAACAAGACTTGTGTAGGCAAAAGACAGAACCCCTCATGTCCTATAGCAGTATCTGGTATCAGTTGTTCCATAATTGACATTGCCAACAACATGACAACTTACATTTTCTGTGCAAAAACTTCCATACAAAATGCATTCATAACAGGTTAATATTTCCGTCATCAGGAACTTGTAGGGGCTTCAAGTGAAACAACCTCAAGTACAATTGAATGGGCAATGAGCGAACTACTTCGCGACCCAGTCGCCATGGCCAAAGCTCAAGCTGAAGTGCGGAATGCTTTTGCATCGCGTTCTTCAAGGGAATCAGATATAATGAATCTTCCATACCTCCAAGCAGTAAGTAAAGAGGTAATGAGATTACATCCAGCAGGGACAATACTCATTCACAAGGCCATGAAAGATGGATTGGACCTCGGTGGGTATAGAGTGCCGAAAGGAATGTCAGTGCTTGTAAACACATGGGCTATCGGACGGAACCCACAATTTTGGAATGAACCGGATGTGTTTAGACCAGAGAGATTTTTGGAGAAACAAGTCAGCTTTTATGGGAAAGATTTTGAGTTCCTCCCGTTTGGATCCGGGAAGAAAAGTTGTCCCGGGTTGCCATATGCTGCAAGGGTACTACCTTTTCTACTGGCCTCGATGCTTGCGGAATTTGATTGGAGGCTTCCAGATGGGATGGAACACAAAGATATAGATATGTCGGAGAACTTTACGAGCGCGCTTAAGATGGCAGTTCCCCTTCGTGTAGTGCCCATTCCAATAAATACTTGAAGTATGGTGTGTTACCGATCTTAAAAATAGATCTGTTATTTTCGTTTGAAATTATGAGTTTGTTCCAAAAATAATATTTATGTATGGATGAACTTTGTGAGTTTGAATTGTTGGTCAGTATTACATATAGTATATACTGATCAACCACAGGTTGTAGTGGGAGTGACAATATTGCATTGCTATTGTACACAATATCTATTTTTATTTGCTAATAAATTTATGGGATGGAGATGGCATTGTAGTATACAGTAAGTTTCACATTTACTAAATGAGAAAAAATACAGTTGCAAATTTTGTTTTTTTTCTTTTTCTTAATTTTCATAAATACACCTCTAGTTTAATCTTATATACACGATAAAAAGGTACATAACTCAACAAGACATGAAAAGAGACGTAGCATCTGCAAAGCATCACACGATTGCACAAGTATGATACAGGCGTATTACTCATTTTAAATCAATGTTCTAAATAGCATTTATCGCATCACAGCAGGAAGCCTACAAAAAAAGCTATAGCAAATAGTGTCACTATAGTGAAAGTTATATTACATAGCATTTGTTTTATTTTTATAAAAATTATATCATATATTTGTACTAAATATTATCATTACCTAAGTCTCATAAAATAATAAATAACATCAAATTGATTAAAAATTATAATATTCATATTAAACAAATACAAAGTCCAAATTGCAACTCAAAATATCCATAGTAATACTAATATCATAAACTATCGATATTTTTCTATTCAAAATATATTCAGTATCATGACATAATTTTTTTTTCTATTTAAATTTCAAAATAACCTAAACATTATGAAATAATTAACTATCTTAATCTATTTAAAATATTCAAACTACCATATAGTAAGTATCATTTTGTTACTTCAAAAAAATATCTTAATATATTCAGTAGGAGCCTTTATTTAAAACTCATAAATTGAAAAGAAAAAAAAAAAACTCATGTTGCATAGTGCGCTATAGCTTCCTTATTTGATTTCGTTTGATGGGTCTCTCATTTAATAATTAATAGTTTAATATAAAGCTTAGTACGTTAATTGTAAAAAAAATTCATAGTTAAAATCCAATCTGAGCATTTATTTAAAGCCCATATAAATTGAAGAGAAAAAAAAAAAAAATAACTCATGTTGCATAGCATGCACTATTTGCGCTACACATTATGTGCTATAGCAGGTTGCTATTACCGCTATAGTGTCCGTAACTCAAATAGTGCGTATAGGGTCTAAAAATACTATAATGCCACTATGGCGCGCTATTTAGAACACTGTTTAAAATTACGACAGTGCATTTATGGACCTAGCTAGAAGTAACAAACTCAATGATTACATGATACACACCTCACCATCAGACTGTGGTACTACTACAGAACAGCAAACTTGTGGCCGATCCTAATTCGTACCTATCAGGATAGAAACTAAGGCGCACCTTTTTTATATTTAGAACAATACCATCTGTTCATATCTAATAACCAATTGGTGCATATTGGACCTAGCTAGGTTAGCGTCTTAGATGCAACATATTACCATCGACTCAATACAGTAAAGAGTTGGTGTTTATCTATCCAACACCAACGGCTTATATAGATCAACAGTTGGTATATGTGAACCAGAAATGGCAACGGTTGGTTTTCTTAACCGATGTTGAAGACACATTTAAAACCAACTGTGAGACAAAATTAAACAATGTTGTAGTGTTGCCCACCTACACCAACGGTTGACTTGAACCAAACAATCCGTGGTAATCACTAAGTATTTATCGTTTTGCTCCTGATTACAAACACCATCGGTTACATGCAAAAATACATGTGTATTACTTCTTTAAAATAGCGGCAACGCTTTTATTGGACCTAGCTAGAAATAACCAACTCAATGATTCTTGCTTTGGCATTGAAAAAGCTTTAATTAATTCGTAAGAAGGGAAGAATTATTTCCGCATCCAAAAAATCTCTGTTACTACATGTGAACAGCTAGATGCATGAAGATATGCGATCTGAAGTAGGTCAAATCAAGTGCATTAAACAAATGCATTTAGTACACTCGAGAACTGTATTTGAGTTGAACTAATGAATACATACATACAAATGAGCAGTTGCGTGTGCGCAATCTAAATATCTTGTGTCAACTATTTTAATTAAACAAATGCATTTAGTACATCTCTATAACTGTATTTGAGTTCAAACATACATACAAATGTGCAGTTGCGTGTGCGCAATTTAAATATCTTGTGGTGAACTATTTTAATTAAACAAATGCATTTAGTCCACCTCGAGAACTTTATTTGAGTTGAACTAACGAATAGATACATACAAATGAACAGTTGCGTGTGCGCAATCTAAATATCTTGTGGTCAACTTATTTTAATTAAACTATTCTCTTCATGCGATTGTTTGGTTTCTTGTGATTAACTAATTTAATTAAACTAATTGAAATCAATAGATACATCAGCTCTGCTTTGAAATATTGTCCTTGTGATTGTTTGGATTCTTCAATCTCGGATCTTTTGTCACGCAACGCTTGTGCAATATAATGCTCAAATGAGTGAATTTCTAAAAGGGAAATTAAAAATTCCTGCACCATGAATTTTAAAACCATCGAACGGTCCAGAGCTGCACAACACTCAAGCTTTCAATTGCATCTAACAAAATCATACGATTTCTAGATTTATATTTTCAGATTTTAATTGAAAAATATGTAAGTAATATTGAAATGTAAAAAGGTAGATATTAGGATTTTAACATTTTAGATGGATAATATAATATAATGTCTGGAGACTAAATCAAGAGAAACAATCATCTCATCATACCTTATAAATCCAGATACAAATAAAACATTAATGACAAAAACAAAATTCATATTAAATGTTTCATTTGGATCACGTCCTATCTCATGATTTCTATCAGATATCCATTTGATTAGATTGACAATTCGTTGTCATTTAATCTACAGAACATGATCATCAACTAATCTAAATGGTAATATTTCATCGATAATTAATGTTCCTTGTTAATTATCAAGATTAAAGACGCTTTAGAATATTTATTAACTCATTTAAAGAGTTCTACAATTTTAAGTCCCCAAGCTGAATGATCTATAAGTAATAAAATACTCATGAAATAAGATAATAAATAAATCATCCAATTACATAAACAAAACTTAGAGAACAATGATTATTTGATTGGCTTCTAGATCATAACACCAATAATCTCATATTCATGGTGACAAGTCAATTTTGATGCTGAAAGATGTACATGGTGGGGCCCCTAAGGAGTCGCAAGTCAATTTTGATGCTGAAAGGTGTATATGGTTGGGCCTACTAAGAAGTGACAAGTCAATTTTGAAGTTGTGGGATGCTGCAAATTGATTGGTCACTCCTTAGTGGGCTGAACAGTGTGCATGTATCTACCACTTAATCTCATTCTTACCAAGAACTTGCATCTCCAACACTCATTCAGTCTTAACGACTAAACTCTTCTGATAGAGAAATGTGAAGACTTACTCAGTCTTTAGAAATCCTTTCTCTATCAAATTTCTATTCTAAATTTCTGACAAAGTTTGAAAATCAACAATCTATTATTTTCTTTAGAAGATGGCTCACGTTAATTTTGACGTGATAAGGATATCTCTTGGTAAGAAATTTCTCCTCAGTCCTTGCATTTTGAGTTTGTTTCAGTTGTCTATTTGGTTTTTCCTATATATATAGGGGTCTGTTTTTCACACTTATAGCCAACTTCATGTATCCTCTCTCTCTCTCTCTCTCACACTCACACACTGACAAACAAAAACACACACACACATACAATTGTAGTTTATGGGTGACGGTTTAGAAATCAAATAAGTGGAAAAATATGCATATATTAAGTTGGCTATAAGTGGCATAAACAGAGCCTAAATAATAACAAAAACCAAACAGATTATTGAAACAAGATTAAACTGCAAGGACGTACTAATGGCAGATTTTTTTATTTTTTCACCAAGAGATATCTTTATCGCATCATAATTAACGTCAGACTTCTTCTAAAGAAAACATAGACTATTATTCTGGAAATTATTTCCATCTTGACAGAACTGGTAGCCAGGACTACTTTTGATCCTGGAATTAAAAAAAAAAAAAAAAAAAGCATTGATATTTAATATGCAAATTTATCCATCTCAATGTATTTTTTGTATGCTATTGATGCGGATCAAGCTGTTCTTAGTAAAACACGTCACAGGGATATCTCTGGCATTCCTTCCCTATTGGCTGTGTTTAGCGCTCAAAACCTATGTGCACACATGTGATATTCACACCTTTCTTGACATTGGTGATTATTAGACCTCTGTGGAAGGTGAGGAGTGAAGTAAAATAGATTTTTAAATAAAAAATATATATTTGTCAATTTGATTTTTAAAATAATTAAATAAAAGAAAAATAGACAAAAGAAAATATAGGAAATAAAGTTATTTTTTTATGGAAATATTGAATATTATAGTATTTTCATGAGAAATTCAACTATTTTGGAAGTCTCCATTGACATGCTAGAAATTATTCCCAAAAATATCGATCATTACTAAGAATTAATTTTTAATATTGAAATTTTAAAAATATAAATTATTAAAATATTGAATATCAAAATATAATAAAAATGCAGGGTTCAGTTGCCTCCAATTTTGACACCCCCATCTTGCTTTCATTTTTGAAAACATCAACAACTCAAAATTTAAAATATAAATGTAAAAAAAATCCCATTAGATGTAAACTGATATGGATTGGAAATAATATTTCTAAATATCCAGATTACTGTTGTATACAGTCAAATACATTTTCTAGAAGCTATAATTATTGGTGATTACTTCGAATTAGTAAAATTTATTCAGTTAAGATTTATGTATATTTTCCTGAAAAATGTTCCTCAGATGTTCGTATATTATCATCAATTTTTTAATTTCATATATGTATTTTACATAATGTAACACCTAACAATAGATAAATAATGACAGCAGATGAAAGTCAAAGAACTTCTTTTGTTAATTATTTTATTTTTATTTTTGGCATAAGGTGCGTAGTCATTGAAAATAATGACAGAAGGTAGAAAATTGGCCTTACGGGCTTGACATTAGATGGAAACTGAACTTTCCATTGAGAGAAAATGCCAAACAAGGAAATCACTGGTGACGTGATAATGTTGCTTTCAATTGCTGCAAGTCAATGAAAATTTAAAGTCTCTGAGAATTTTCTTGCTAACAGCAACGTGGTTTACTAATTCACATGCACTTCTCGGGTCGGTACTGGGTGCTGCTATTAACACAATAATTTTTTTATTTTAACATAACAACTTCACATTTTATAACTTTATAGACAGTTTTACCCTTATGTACGTAGTTCTTTTTACTGTCATTTTTGTTCTCCGAAGGTTATGCAATCTTATACTTATAGTCTATTTATTAGTTACTATATACATTATTAAATAGTAATTATGATTAATTCTTTAATCATATGTGCACATACTTGTATTATTTCATCAAGAAATCCAATAATATCATCACTCATTTACATGAATTCAAGAGACATTGATATTCTTGATAATTACTATCTTTTCACATAAGAAATACATACTGATTAGAATATGTATAACTATCAGTTACGGAGAGCGTTGGATAATACCAACCATGTAATAATACACTGTGTAAATAAACCTAGTCATTGTACATGGTTAATTCAACCTTGTAAAAACCATCATTTTCAGCACCTTATTTTTTGAGATCTGATATGATTGGATTTTGTCAACTGTGTATGTTAGTACTATATAATTATGGCTTGGAAATCGTGTACAACATATCTCTCTATTTATACACGACGCTCACTGATACGGTCGTGTAGCCACGTATCATTAGCTTTTTGAATTATGTATGATCGCGTTTTATGTACTAGTGTACCGGTCATCCTTCATTTAAATTTCAAATATCTCTCCTTGACTGGTGGTTTAAAATTAATCTCTTGCCCTACTTGTTGTCCACCTACCCTCTCTCTCCTTGAACCTTTTCTCTTTTTCGCTGACTCATTTAACGATTTCTTTTCTTTTTTCGTTTCATTTGTTTGTTTCTATTAATTTTTTTCATTGATCTCATCCTAAAAGTGAAGAAAAATGCTTTGAGAATTGAGAGGCTTACGTGGAAATGGGGGTAAAATTGGATCTTTACGCATGTGTGCCGCGTGGCCTCAGTGTCATATGTTGACATTTTTTTCTTCTTTTTTTATTAATATTTACACTTTGCCCCTATAAATTATTGTATATTGTAAATAAGTCCAAATTAAATTTTAACAAACTTATTAAAATTACTAAATAATATATTGGTAATTTAGAATAATTTAATTACATCACTATATGGATTGGAAATAATATTTCTAAACATCCAGATTACTGTTGTATACAGTCAAATACCTTTTCTAGAAGTTATAATTATTGGTGATTACTACGGATTAGTAAACTTTATTCAGTTAAACGTTATATATTTTCCTGAAAAATATTCGTACATTATTGTCACTTTTTAATTTCATATTTGTATTTGACCGAATGTAACACCTAACAATAGAAAAATAATGACAGCACATGAAAGTCAAAGAACTTCTTTTGTTTATTATTATTTTTTTTTGGCATGAGATGCGCAGTCATTGAAAATAATGACAGAAGGTAGAAAATTGGCCTTACAGGCTTGACATTAGATGGAACTGAACTTTCAATCGAGAGAAAATGCCAAACAAGGAAATCACTGGTGATGTGATAATGTTGCTTTCTGCTGCAAGTCAATGAAAATTTAAAAGTCTCTGAGAATTTTTTGCTAACAGAATCGTGGTTTACTAATTCACTTGCACTTCTCGGGTCGGTACTGGGTGCTGCTATTAACACAATAATTTTTTATTTTAACACAACAACTTCACATTTTTTTATTTTATAGACAGTTTTACCCCTATGTACGTAGTTCTTTTTACTGTCATTTCTGTTCTCCGAAGGTTATGCAATCTTATGCTTAGTCAATTTATTAGTTACTATATACATTATTAAATAGTAATTATGATTAACTCTTTAATTTTATGTGCACATACTTGTATTATTTCATCAAGGAGTCCAGTAATATCATCACTCATTTACATGAATTCAAGGGATATTGGTATTCTTGATAATTACTATTTTTTCACATAAGAAATACATACTAATTAGAATATTTATGACTGTTAGTTACGGATAGCGTTAGATAATACCCACCATGTAATAATACACTGTGTAAATAAACCTAGTCATTGTACACGGTTAATTCGAACCTCTAATTAAAAACCATCATTTTCAGAACCTTATTTTTTGAGATCTGATACGATTGGATTTTGTCAACCATGTATGTTAGTACTATATAATTATGGCTTGGAAACTGTGTACAACATACGTCCCTATTTATACACGATGCTCATTGATACGGTCATGTAGCCACGTATCATTAGCTTTTTGGATTATGTATGGTCGCGTTTTATGTACTAGTGGACCGGTCATCCTTCATTTAAATTTGAAAATATTTCTGCTTGACTGGTGGTTTAAAATTAATCTCTTGCCCTACTTGTTGTCCACCTACCCTCTCTCTCCTTGAACCTTTTCTCTTTTTCGCCCACTCATTTAATGATTTCTTTATCCATAATATTAAAAAAAATAGTGAATAACTGTTGCCATATGCTTCAAATAATCTTAAATATCTGATTTTTTTCATCAAAACTTAAAAATTGCTTATTTTTCTCACTAAACACATACATGTGAGAAAAATAAGCAATTTTTAAAAATCTATTTTATTTAAAAATCTATTTTACTTCACTCCTCACCTAACGACAGAGGTCTAATAATCACCAATGTCAAAAAAGGTGTGAATATCATATATGTGCACTGAAAAAATCCAGAGATAGGCAAATGCCTACCTCTGTATAATGCTAGCTTCGTCTCTGTGTGCACATAGGTTTTGAGCACTAAACACAGCCAAGAGGGAAGGAATGCCGGAGATATTCCTGTGACTTGTTTTACTAAGAGCAGCTAAATTCGCATCAATAGCTTGGAAAAATACATTGAGATGGATAAATTTGCATATTAAATGTAAAATGAACAATATAATAGAATTTCTAATAACAAAATTTCAAAGTTGGAGTGGCTTAGCACACCCCAGGTACACCTATATTTCGCCCCTGCTTAGCTGCATATTATTGCTCTCGATTCAGTACAGTAAAAAGTTGGTGCCATCTACCCAATAGCTCATGGAGATCAACAGTTGGTATATTTGGACCATGCAACACCAACGGTTAGTTTTATCTTACCAATGTCGAAGACGCATTTAAAATCAACTGGGGGACAAAATTAACCGAGGAGGTGTCTAATTGTCCACAGCCTTTTGTCCACCATTTGTCCACAGCTTTGACTTGCGTGAATACTGTAAAATTACTTCTACATGCTGTATAATTATACAATATATCACATAAAATATATCACTTAATCACAAAACATCCAGCAACTATTTGAAGTGGTTCCATGATAGTTAGAAAAAGATTGCAACTTGTACAACAGGACAAAATAAATGTACTTTCAAACTGTACTTTCAGAAATTACAATTATAGGAAGTTATTGACAGTTAGAGTTAGTTATTAGCAGTTATTAGCACTGGGTTGAATCTTGTATACTGTAAAATTGAATATTGTATACTGTAAAATTGAATCTTATATACTGTAAAATCGAATCTTGTATACAGTAAAATTTTCAATTGAATCTTGTATACTGTAAAATTGAATCTTGTATCTCGTAAAATTGAATCAGTAGAACTTTAAAATTGAATCTTGTATACAGTAGAATTTTCAATTGAATATTGTTCAGATAAGTAAGAAGCATTTCTATCATCTTTTTCTTCCATATTTTCACAAGATGAATACTGTAAAATTACAATATGAATACTGTAAAATTACAAGATAAATACTATAAAATTAACAAATAAATACTCCATATCTCCTTTCTATCATCTCTTTTCTCCAGATTTCCACAAGATGAATACTATAAAATTAACGGGGCAATACTATAAAATTAATAGATCAATACTCCATATCGCCTCTCTATTATCTCTTTCTTCCAAATTTCCACAAGATGAATGCTGTAAAATTAACAATGAAATACTGTAAAACAAAATAGTACATGTTCTTGCATTTGGAAACAGTCATTTCACTGCTTGATGCATGATTCAAATACAAAACCATATTCAATATATAGTAATCTAACATAAATTCAACAAACTATATATATTTTTTCAATCTAAATGCATTATTTTTACTGTTGACTTGAAGAACAAATCCCCTCACGTTGTCACCAACTACTAGACTCCAAAATTTTCCTTTTATCCACAGGAAATACTGCAATTTTGCGCACCTTCCACAAGATTAGCGGATTAGCGGAGACAAATCGCTCACCTTCCACAGGATTAGCGGAGACCAGTCGCTCCTTTTTCGCTGCGCGCCTAGAATCTATTCTCCAGATTCGATTCGAGTTTTTAATAATTTTGTTACATGCGAAGGTATAGGTGTAGATTAGAAGAGAACAAAACGAAAAGGGAGAGAGTTCATTGGATTTGATTTCTCTTATTATCAGATCAGAAGATAAATTTTGATGAACGAAAGAAAAGAGATGTAGATTTATCGGAGCAGAGAATTTGATGAAAGAGGAGATTGATCGGAAAAATTGAGAAGAGAAAAAAGAACGGAGAAAGAAAGAGATCGGAAAGTTATTAAATAAGGTAGTTTGAAAGCGTCGTTAGAAGTCTGTTGGTGAATAGTGCTGTAGACAAATGGTGGACAAAACCTAGTGGACATAAACATTTTCTCTTTTTGTAAAGGTTAAACGAGAAAGAATACCATAGTAAATTTTTTTTTCTTTCTGGTCTTTTTAATAAATATACCTCTTGTTTAATCTTATGTACATGATAAAAAAGTCACAACTCGATAAGACGTGAGAAAGAGATATATCAACTGTAAATTATTAAAAAATGCGTTGAGTACACGTCAATAATGAATAATTACAAGTTGTCTTAAACGAATTAAAAAGAGACGTGGTAAGTATTTTAATTAAACAAATTAAAATCAATATATATACACATCAGCTCTGCCTTGAATTATACTCTCAAATCGACCCATCAACTTCTCCTCTCCTACCTGCACCTCTTTCGTTCTCCACTTCTCATCTAGCACAATAGCGCACAAGAATTATAGATGTAAGTTCTTGGCTTCCACTTGATTATACATTCTTTGATTGTGGCATACTTAAAATGTTGGAGCAGCGATGGATATATAGAGTGAAAAATACTTGCTCCAGTGTATAATTTTCTTAATTACATGAAATATTACTGTCATTCTCATAAAAAAATTCTAATTATTTAATTTATTCATCAAAATTAAAAAATTGGTTACTTTCCCACTAAATGAAACTTAGCAAGAAACATAGATGCATTGCAAAATAGTACTTAATAAAGAAGTCAATTATTATTAGTTTGTCACCTCTACCAATACAAATTTAACTTTTTTCATGAAGACCAAATAAATAGTTAAACTTGCACATTAGCATTCATCATTTGACCTATTAGGATGCCAAAGTATTAATATTATTTGTAGTTGGACAATAAGGTTTTGCCCGTTTCAAGAGAATGGTAAATATTAGTCCCTTCATCTTTAAGTAAAAGATTAATCATAAGCTCAAGTCAAGGTTTAAAATTAAATTGAAGAAATGGGAGTAAGAAAATATTGTTGTTTTTGGTGGAAAAAAAAATAACTTCAAATTTTGATGGAATAATTAGATTTTTAGAAGTTTCTGATGGATATGACAATAATTGCCCCTACATGTTTTGCATTCATGCATGTTTTGTATTCCTGCATGTGTTGTGCTGACAAACACAATCCTTTTGTACAGAACGGATATACACACGATGTGGAAGCTTAAAATTGCAGAAGGTGGACCACTGGTGAAAACTTGCTATGGACATATTGGAAGAGAAACATGGGAGTTTGATGAAACGCTTGGATCTAGTGAAGATCGAGCAGCAGTAGAAAGGGCTCGAAAGGAATTTTCCCTAAATAGGCACCATAGGAGGCAAAGCTCAGATCTTCTTGCAAGGATGCAGGTTAAATTTATATTTATTTATATTTGTTACAGTAAGTTGTAGATGTTATAAAATATACAAGAAGGTTCAATATGGTTGAAGAGAAAATTTATCTGTGCCACGACAAGGATCAGGAATTGTCATTCATAAGGTATCAGTTTTTTAGTAAAATAACTTATATATTGTATATGTGAATTGTGATAGAACAAGTTGCAATTTGATGACAATTGTTACTTATTTTCGTCTAGTCTGTTTATTTTAACTTTTCAAGTTAATTAGATGGTAATTTGGCTGGTATAAAAGGGTTTGATTTGGCTCTATGTAAAATAGTCTGATTAATATGAAAGTTGAAATTTATTTAGCCCCATTAATAAATATTCCATGCTCTGTAGGTTCCAACTATTATCAACTTCAATGCCTGAATCATTTGAATCCTAACTGATTGTTCTTTACAACAGTTTATCATTCAGTGCCCATTTTGTTCTCCTCTGAGTTTTAATTTTCAAGTATTGTCTAAGCATTGCTATTTACAAATGATTTTTTAGACTAATAGCTAAAGCTCAATATCAAAATTATCTTCAGTTAAATATATATGCCTTCAGTGTTAGGCCCCTAATTGTAGTTTCCTATCCACAATTAAGTGAAAAACCATAATACCTACATATATATTCAGTAAATTTCTGCAGCATTAAAATTAGCGGTTTTCAAACCAGCTTAATAAATAGTAAAAAAGTTCCAAAAAGTCTAAAATTTGGCCTCCAAGTCGATTATAGTATAGATTAAATATCTAACAGTTTGGATTTGTTGTTTGGACACCACAAAATAAAAAAAAGGCGGCAGCACTGCCGGCAGAAATGCTACTGGCAGCAAATTAGCCATAACCTATATATAGGGTCTGGCTAATTTGCTGCCGGTAGCATTTTAGCTGGAGGTGCTGCCGCCCTTTTTTTATTTTTATGATGTCCAAACAACAAATCTAAACTGTTAGATGTTTAATTTATATTATAATATACTTGGAGACCAAATTTTATATTTTTTGGAATTGTTTTACTATTTATTAAGCTGGTTTGAAAACTACTAATTTCAGTAAATTTCTGCAGCATTGAAATCAGCAATTTTCAATCCAGCTTAATAAATAGTAAAAAAATTCCAAAAAGTGTAAAATTTGGTCTCCAAGTAGATTATAGTATAGATTAAACATTTAATGGTTTGGATTTGTTGTTTGGACATCACAAAATTTGTTGTTTAAACATCTAACGGTTTGGATTTGGTCTCCAAGTAGATTATAGTATAGCACCGTCGACAACAAATTAGCCACAGCCTATATAGGGTTATATATAGTAAAACTATGAAAATAATTATATATATTAGCCAATTATCCATATAGGGTTTTAACCAGAAGACATCAATTAAGGCTTTAATAATTATTTTTGAAAAAACTATTCTAGTATCATACCTATGCGTTGCAATGGGAACATATTATAAGAAACAAACATATCAATGAAAATAATAATTATTTAAAAATTAAAACACATGTTAATAGAAAATTTATATGATTATGTATTTTTAATTAACTTTAATCGTGATCTCTGATAACAATTTGATGATGTGATGATTTTTTATTTTTAAGTACCAATGATATCAAATAATAGCTCGATTCGAATCTAATATCAAATATCATACAATAATTCAATATCAACATATAAATTATACAACCCTAGAGTAGATTCTTATAAACCCTATATATAATTATTTTCATTTATATATATCCGTCCTTGTAAAATTGCCATCTCTTGATAAGTTTCTTGTTTGCTTAAACTGCAGCTAGCCAAAGAGAACAACTTCGATTATTTTAAAAGTCCAAGTAGAACTGAGGAGAATTCTGAAAAAACAGCTTCAGTAGCTCTGCAGGAAGCGCTTGAATATTTTTCAGCAATTCAGGCAAAGGATGGACATTGGCCTGGAGATTATCCTGGACCTTTATTTCTCACCCCTCTTTTGGTATATCTATTTTTAATTTTTATATCTTTTTCACCTACTTCAGTATTGCTCTTTATTTTAGTTCATTTCGCCATCAGTACTTGTGCCTTTTATTTTCATATTTTGCTGCTATGTTGGTGGCCAGGTACTTTGTATGTCATTTTTACACATGCGACGTGACACATGAATTTTGTTAATTAATGCAGGTCATTGTTCTTTACGTCACTGAATCTTTTCATGTATTATCTTCTGAGCACCGGAAGGAGTTGTGTCGTTACATGTATAACCTTCAAGTAAGGCACTACCAAATTTAAATATATTAGCTAATTATCCATCAGCCCATCTAAATACATGAAAAATTCAGAACTTCTTCACTGGACCTAGATCTTTACTTATGAGAAAAACACATAAATTAAGGCTTTATATGTTTTATCTTTTTTCTGATTAAATAACAGCACGAAGACGGTGGTTGGGGTCTACATGCAGAGATGCCCAGTTGCATGATATGTACTGCTCTAAACTACACTGGTTTAAGGCTCCTTGGAGAAAAGGCTGATGAGGAGGCCATGTATGAGGCAAGAAAATGGATCCATGATCGTGGAGGAGTTACTACGATAGCATCATGGGGAAAACTTCTTCTCTCAGTAATTATTTTTTTCACTAGCCGAAAGAAAAATACCAGAATTCCTTGAGTAATCCAGCCCAATAAGGAAGCCCAAATTTGCCTTTATCATTTATAAAAATGTGAAAAGGATCTTTTAAAGGTCACTTGTCCAGAAATGACTTGGCCTAATAGAGAAGTGCAAAATTGCCTTTATAAGTACCAAAGAAACAGATAAAACAAGCTAGCACATAATTAGACCATCCCTTGATTTTTTTTTCTTAGATAAAAACCTGGACCATTTGAATTTGTCTTGTCAAATAGGGTTTTATGGGGTTATAGACTTATAGTTACTTATTCTAGTATCTATTTTACATAGAAAATTGGGCAACTGCCTATATGACAACTTTGTTTTCAAAAGGCATTGCGCATTGCTTGTAATCTTCAATGGGTTTCATATTAAGAAAAGTTTTAGATACTGTTAATTTTCTTGTGTATTGTTAGCTCACATAAATCTTAGCACGCTGCACGCCTTTCAATTATTAGGCAGAACTGAAACAAATATCTCCTATATTATATAGCAAATTTTGCTAATAATACAATTTTCACTGGGAGTCATAAGTTAAACAAAAATTATCTGGAAAATCAGATCTGAATATACACATAAGAAAAAGAATCTGGTCAATGGGACCATTGTACAAATTAATCCCTCTTCACTCTATGTAAAATACAGAATGGAATAATTCGGCTGTTACCTTTGCCATTGCAACCATAGTAGGAAATATCAGTATCAGTATCGGGATTGGTCACGGCCGATACCGATACGTATAGGACCAGTATCGAACCAGTATCGGCCAATACGGCTCAGGCTCTTTAACACACTATTGCTAGTATCGGACCAGTATCGGATCGGTCACGGCCGATACCGATATGTATCGGCCGATACGGATCAGTATTGGCCGATATCTCCTACTATGATTGCAACCTAGTCCTATCACATTATATAGTGCATATAATATTTCAGTTAAGAATATTGGGAATTTAATAAAGTTGTGAGCTCTAATGTGAATTTCTAACAGGTGCTTGGGGCATATGAATGGTCAGGCGTGATACCCATGCCACCAGAGCTTTTTCTTCTTCCTTCCTTTTTGCCCATCCATCCAGGTATAATACCAGCATATCATGGTATCTAGTAGTGCAGAAATATATTATTTTAATTTTTAACTACCACTTTGTAATACAGGGAAATACTTCTGCCGTATAAGATTGATTCTGGTAGCATTTTTATATTTATATGGAAAGAGATTTGTTGGTCCCATCACAAAGACAGTGCTATCCTTGAGAGAAGAGTTGCACATCGAACCCTACCACAGCATAGATTGGAACCAAGCACGCAAACTGCTTGCTAAGGTAGCATTCTCATTTTGCTATACTTTCCTTGTTAGTAATGTTCTCTTTTTTACTAAAAATTCCGTGGAATCTGAATGTAGGAAGACAGATTCGTACCACGTGCAAGATTGCAACAATACTTGTGTGAATTCCTATACAAAATAGGTGAACCTCTATTTACCACTTGGCCCATTTCACTAGTGAGAAAAAGAGCACTAGATGCAATTGAGAAATATTTACAATATGAAGATGAAGACACAATGTACATATGCATGGGAGCATTTGAAAAGGTCGAGTGGGTATTTCAGCATTGCTAGTTTCTTTGTTTATTTGAAGAGCTTTATTCTTTTCCAGAGGAGCCTATTTATGATTAGCAGAATTAATGCAACTGTTTCACGTAATTTTTTTTTTTGAAAAAAATATATATAGTGCCCCAAATGTCCCAATAGAAACTAACAAAATGGAAAAATAGAAAGTGCCCCAAATCAATACCCCCATGACCCAACAACTGACAACACAGCACACACCCCTATGACTATGAAGGCATACCACAATGAAAAACATACATTCTATTGTAATAAATCCAGATAGAAGGTGTCAAATAGCCCAACTAAGATGACAAACATGCATTATGTAATTATTCTTATGTGTTTATAAACTTTGATGTACATGGTAACAATGCAATAACAAATGATTGAAATTTCTTTATGCAAATATAAATTAAGCTCATAATTACCTTCTGAACAGTGTCTTAGGACGCTCTGTTCTTTTGTGAGGGATCCAAATAACAACAGGCTCCAGGACCATCTTGAAAGAATACCAGACAAACTATGGATTGGTGAAGATGGCATGAAATGGAGGGTACGCTTTTCAAGTTATGGTTTCCTTACATTTCTAGGGCAGTCAATAAAAATATAAAATCCTTCAAACTACAAAAATTATAATTTGTATAGGTTTCAGCTGAAACTACAATATAAAAAGAAAAAGTAAACTATGGAAGAAATGAGAAAGAAAAACTATGTATATATGGCAAGGCTAGTTTATTTCTTTTTAAATGGTTCTAGATGTTTGATACCACCTTGAGAAACTGCCCTTTGGTTTCATAATGAAATGCTGAGCTAAAAAAGGATCGAAGTCCAACTATATATATTAAAACAGAAGAAGTAAAATCTGTAAGAAGTGAGGACTCTGAGAAAACCTTGGTCCATACTCTACCTCTGAAAGATTTACAGAAGCAGATGTTTGATATGAAATTTTCAGTTGGTATTTTTATGTGTGATGCATTTATTTAATTAAGAATTCCTTTCACCTATCTTGCTGTCAAAATGGCATCGAGTAGCCCAATACTATAGTTGGAGAACCCTTGCACCTAGTGTGTCAGGTAAATGACTGACTAGATAGGTCAACCTCCACCTGACTAAACCTGATATGGCCTATCTAAGAACCACCCAAGTTTATTACTGGCTCAGGCAGAGGTAAATCCAAACTATAGAGATACGATCAGGTCATACCCCTATACGTAAATACTAAAAAATATCTACCCAGCCCAAATTAAACCAGATGATGTTATCTGGCATGTCATGGAATTGTTATTTCATATGATACAGGTGACTTACTCAGTTAGTCTTTCCGTCCAGCTAAACATTCAGTCATACAAAAGATAAAACAAATACTATCAAATTTGTTAATTAAGTTTACAAAAATTTGTGTAGTCCAGAACTTAATCCAACAAATAAAACATATAATAATATTTCAAATTAAATTAACCGTCATCTGAGTTTTTCGGATTCACTCCCATTTCTTCTTGAAAAATGAACCAAAAGAGCATTATGTTTCTAGAGTAGCCAAATGTTAAAACATCAGCCTTTAAGGGCTTAACAGTGACATGTTGTCATAATAACAACAGGTACTTTATTTAGTATATTTTATACAGTTGTTCAAGATTTAACTCTCGTCCTTTTCCTGTATTATAATTAGGCATCTTCAAGTCAGTTATGGGATGTTGCTTTAGCAGTTCAAGCAATATTAGCATGTGACCTTGATAAAGAGAAATGGAATACGCTAAGAAAAGCTCATGATTTCATAAAAGCCTCACAGGTAAATTTATCACAAACAAATAACTTTACGTTCTTGATTTCCAAAAGTATCTTTCATTCTTAGTTAAACAATTCAGCAATCTCCGATATATATCCACCAGTTATTGCACTTAGAATAGTGGTGGAGACAAAATTTCCAATCTGCAGAAATAAAAGAAGATCTAAAATTTTTCATTACATAAAGTTACCAATTTCATACAAATTTTATGGTTTTTTAGTAATCCAGTTGGATTAATTGACCCCAACAGGAGCTCACTTAGCTCCCCCACTATCTAAGAAATTCAATAAAACGTACATAAAAAAGCAAATTGTTATGCCGATAATCAGGTATTTCACTTTGAAGGAGTTAGTAAGACATCTAATGAAAATTTTGAAAATAATTTCGAACTTAGTCTATGATGATATTTTTTTTGTTTTTAGATACTTGATAACCCCACAGGTGACTTTGTTCGTTATTATCGTCATATTTCTAAAGGTGGTTGGGGCTTTGCAACCGCAGATGAAGGATGGGTTGTTTCAGACTGTACAGCAGAGGCTCTCAAGGTTATATTGATAACATGAAAATTCTATTAAGCTATGAGAGTTTCAATAGGGAACTTCAAAACAGTTATTATGTTGATTTGGTTATTCTGCAGGCATTGCTACTGCTGTCAAGAATTTCACCAGACCTTGTTGGTGACCATGCAACAAGAGAAAGCATGTGTGAAGCAGTTAATATAATTATGTCTTTGCAGGTCCTTTTTCTCTTCTGTTCCATTTTCTTTTCCTTTATTGATATTCAAAAGATACATTTGGAGTCGCATTATTTCTTGACTCATAAACCATAAAATATTTAAGCAGAATCCTGATGGTGGTTTCTCATCATGGGAATTACAACGAGCATCTCCATGGGTTGAGGTATTATGTCCATTAACAGTTACATATTCTTGTTTCTTTTTCTTGCTTAGCATACCGGGGGAAGTATATTGCAAATTAATTGATGAACAAAAGCAAGAATTACTAGCATCCATCATAATTAGAAATGCAAGGGATTTGATATTTTGTTATCTCCAAGCACAAATTGCACAACAAGAATGAGACACTTTTCGCGAGGATAAAAAAGTGACTTTTTTGCGACGGATTACTCTTATTGTTCAGGTTTTTCTTTTTGCGACAGACGACCATCGTAAAAGTATTTTTTCCCTCGCAAAAGTGTCTATTTTGTTGTAGTGTTGAGACATTTATATATTTCTACCATTTAATTAGATTAAACTTACTTCCTGATATAGTATGTTAGATTTAATAACTCATTTCCTTTCATTTTAATGGTAGGTGTTAAACATGACAGACATGTTCAAGGACGTGATGGTGGAATATTCGTAAGGATTGCAATTTTTTCCTAAAAGGGTTCCAATACAATGTTTGGAGGTAAGAGAAAGAAGAATGACTCAATTAATTTCAGGTATGTGGAATGCACGTCGTCAGCTATCCAGGCATTGGTGCTGTTTAAAGAGAAATATCCCTTACACCGCAGTGATGAAATAGAAATCTGCATAAAAAAAGCAATAGATTTCGTCCAGAAAAAACAAAATGATGATGGTTCATGGTAAGGATTCTTTTATTGCATCAAACTTGTTTACTTCTCTCCTACTAATTCACTTTCTTTATTGGTGGAATTTCCCCTTTTTTTTAATAACTTCATGTTTTATGCTTTAATTTTTTATTTTATTCTTGGAGGTCGCCAGAAAGTAGTGTTTACCATCTTAATTTTACCATAGAACAGTACAATATGCAAAAGAAACCACATTAATAAATGACCTTACCAAAAGTAACCAACTTACATCTACATGTAAAAAAGAGAAATTAAGTGGTATTACTGGCTAGTATACACGGGACAATTATTTGATGAATATGTAGGTTTGGATCATGGGCAGTGTGCTACACTTATGGAACATGGTTTGGAATAGAAGCTTTATTGGCAATTGGGAAAAGCTACGAAACTTGTGAGGCCATTCGCAAGGGTTGTGCATTTCTCCTTTCAAAACAACTGCATGATGGAGGCTGGGGCGAGAGTTATCTTTCTAGCACAAAAGAGGTAAAGTTTTTGGAAAATACATTGTTTAAGTAAAAAGATCTATCAAATTAATTTGTTTTGGGTAGCGTGTAGGCTTGCTTACCAGATAATAACAAACCCCCAGTTTATCCCAACGGAACTTTGAATCCATACAGAAGCCCTATTTTGAATTAACCTGTGTTTTTTATTATTTCAAATATATATGAATATTTTCTGCATAAAAACCTTGAAAAGTTGATTTGTTAAAGTAAATATTACTATGCTAGATTTCAGAACTATACCGGTGAGAACAGACTCATTATCTATTTTGGTTGAGTGTTTTTTTTTTTTTTTTTTTTTTAAAAGTTGATTGAGATTGTTTTTACCTCCATAAAATTATATAGTTAATTAGGTAATTTAGTTTCAACCCATAAATAAGTAAAAATGTTTTTAATTTGTTCGCAAAAATTTACTACACAATCCCGGTTAAAGCCTTTTGCTTCTCTTTAAAAATATCATATATATTTTACAGGAATATACAAATCTAGACGGAAATAAATCAAATTTGGTGAACACAGCATGGGCAATGCTCGCACTTCTAAAAGCTGGCCAGGTTTTACCATGTTGTTTAATTATGTATTAGATTTTCATGTGTACCTTTTAAATAACAAATATCATTGAGATCCCAGCAAAACCAGATAATTAATATGGATACCTCTACCTAAGTAGCAAACTATCATCCACAAGCGGAGAGGGCTATTTTACCCTAAAAATGTCAAGATCTCAAGGAAAAATATATATATATATATATTCTCTTGCACAAGTGTAGAGGGTTGCTAAGCTATGCTTTCAAGGTCATCAATGATAAAGTTGGATGGTTTTCAAGTGGAACCATGCTACTTCTAAGTTTAAAGGGATTACATGGTATTCTGAGGTTTTGCAGAGTTTTAAGAAAATGAATGCCTGTTGTTCCATTTCCATATTTTCTTTCAAGTGTGATTATTCATGAAATAAATATTATGTTCTGGCACTCGTCACACATCATGCCAGCCAAGTCTAAACCATCTCATGACTCTTGCTTCCCTTTTAAATATGCACCAACATATATTTAAAACACCATCCAAAATATACTATACTACCAACATATATTCAAAACATATACTACCAACTTTCAGGTTGAAAGAGATCCAACTCCAGTTCATCGAGCAGCCAGCCTACTAATTGGCATACAATTAGAAAATGGAGACTTCCCCCAACAGGTACATAATACCACAAACAAACCAACAGTTATAAATTTTTGAAAGAAAAGGTGAGGGTCAAGCCATAAATTTCACTCGATCAATCAAAGGTTGCAGTTTTATAAGTTGCTTGTTTTGAATGAAGATTATTGACATTAAAACCAATAAAACAGCCCACTAATGACTAGCAACCTGGTAGTATATAGGTCCCATCTGCAATTATAATTTTTTAACTGGATGTTTGTGAATAATACAAGTGTATTTTGTACTATTAGGAAATGCTGGGGAGCTTCATGAAGTTTGGGTTCCTAAATTTTATGGCGTATCGAAACATCTTTCCAATTTGGGCTCTTGCAGAATATAATAAAAGTTGTGTGCTCTCCAACACTGCATAAATTCCTATATGTATATTGTTTTCATAGTAAATAATTTCAACTTTATTTTATGGTGAAATTTCATGTATCCCGTCAAAAGTTTGTAATTTCAATATTACGTATTTCACCTTCTGTAGAAGTCTACTACAATGTACGAATTTGTTCTTGTCATTTGAGTTTCTCTCTTAATTGTAATAACTATACCAAAACACCGAAGTCGTGTTCAGAATGTTTAACTAAGATGTGATAAACAGATGGGCACAATATCAAAATATCCCTACAGAATCAATCATAATTAATTTTTATTGAAATTGCAGCTCTTGATCTTCCAATTATAAATTATCAAGAAGTAACAACAAAAAACCACAAGACATTTTGTTCTAGGCAGTGTTTTAAAATGCGGTTTTGTTCATGCATGCAGAAAGTCACTGCATACCGTATATGTGGATCTTCATGCGGATTTTAAAATAAAAATCCATGTATATATATAGAGAGAGAGAGAGTGTGTGACTAATGTGCATTTGTATGCATACGGTCCAAATTTAAAATTTCAAAATCCAAAATGTCAATCCGAACCGTTCATCTTGTTCTCCATATTAATATGTGCTTGGAGACCAAATTTTATATTTTTCTGAATTTTTTTACTATTTATTAAGCCACTTTGAAAATTGCTGATCCAACGGTGGCTGCTGATCCGCATGGGAGGACTGCATGGCCGCATATTCGGACCGCATGGCTGCATTTTAATCCGCATATGCATTTTTTTATTCCGCATGGCCGCATATTCGGACCGCATATGCGGCCGCATGCTCAAAACTGCATGGGATGACTGCATGACCGTTCTGAACACGGCTGCCAACCGCATACGCATATGCGACCGCATTTTAAAACACTGGTTCTAGGTGGTCTAATTAAAAACACTGTTCGTAAAATGAAACAAATTAATTAAAAAGCTATACCTTAAACCCTGAAAACACTTTTCGTAATTTTAATAAATAATATTAAAAAATAAATTCTAACCTTGGTGCTGAGAGAGGGTGTGGAGTAGGATGTCAGCGGCAGTGAGGGAGGAATAGAGGTGAAATTAGTTGTTCGATTTGCAAAAGAGCAAAGCCATGTTAAGAAAATTACTAAATGTTTCACCTATTGAGCAGAGAGAGTTGTGGAGAGTAATATGAATTTGAGATGTCCGTATTAAACACCAAAAATCATATTGTTTAGTAATTTTCTCAACATTGCTTTGCTCTTTCTAATTCCATCACTATCCTCCTAATTTCACCTCTATTCCTCACAAATCAAATCACTAATTTCAGCTCTGTTCCTCACACCCGCTCTCCCTCAAACCCTAGAACAAGCACCAAGCAGATCTTCGAGTTGCCGCTGGTTGAGGAGACCTCCGCTGCTGAAGTCCAGGGGTTAGGTTTAAATTGTGAAATTGTGATATGGGGTTTAGGACTAAATTGTGTTTTGTGAAATATGTCCATTGAGGTCAAGATGGATCAAGCTACATTGGGCATTAAAAATGCCAGGGATGAGAGGATCAACTCGAATATGGGGAGGATGAAACAGCTTGGCACCCTCAATCTCTCATGCGATATTAATAGTCAGTGTTTTGAGTAGAACTAGGGTGTTCCTAAGTTCACCAACTTTCTTCGTGAACTCAACTCTAAAATCTACCAGATTGACTTCAAATGACGAATTCGAACCCTTAAAATTTGTCTACCTTACAAGTGATGCATCTACATGCAAAAAAGTTCAAATTTCAAATTAATTTTGTATAAAGTCAAGTGGTAAAAAAAAATTCAAAAAATTAATGTATTAAAATTAATTTATATACCTTCTAATTTCTACCGCTGAACTTTATAGTAAATTAATTTGAAAGTTTAAATTTTTACAATAGATGCATGACTCGTAAGGTAAACGGGTTTCAACGGTTCAAATTTGTCATTTGAAATCAATTTGATAGATTTTAGAGTTGAGTTTACCAAGAGAATTTAGTGAACTTCGGAACACCCTAATTCTACTCCAGTGTTTCCTCATGTACGTTTATGGTTGAATAATTGTGAGAGATACATATTTCCATTCCTTTTCTTTTCCTAAATTTGAATTTCTTATCAAAGAATGTTTATTCTTCCTAGGTTTATATTCTAGTGCAATCTCTATATGTCTAGCTTGCTCAAAGGCATCAAGCATACTAATCGGTTTCATAGCTAGAACCAAGTTCTTGATATCCTCATTCGACCCAATAATTAATGCACCAGTAAATATGGAGACTCTAACTGAGATCTGGTTTTCACCTTCTCAAATCTTTGCATCTACTCAGCAACAGTATGAGTTTGATACAGTTTTTTTACTTCTTCAAAAGCACTAATGTCCTTGTTGAGTTGATTTCAGGAAATCTTCTAATTTCATGGTATAACAATGTCCATGTTGAGTTGATTACTACCTTTGTTGAGCAAAAGCACTAGCCGCGATTGATCGGAGCTCTGATACCAGTTGTTATATCCCTTGAGATAACAATGAATTATTGATCAATTTGACCAAATTTATCAGAATCTGTGATAAGGGTATTTTTGGAAGAGAGGAGAAAATAAGAGTTTCTGAGAAAGAAAAGGAGAAATAAAGTTTACATTCCAATTTCATGGTCTGTTTATAAGTGACCTGTGCCTTATTTAACAGCAAGGACAACAAGGTGCTTAATCCAAACAAGAAAGGAAGTAATCCTAAGCTTAAACTTCTAACAGCCTATTCAGTTTAACAGCTTAACTTCTCCGGTACTAGTCTCTAGTTCTTATCTTATCCAATTTGTATCAGTACCCATATCCATCTAAATCTAATATCTGAACTGTATCTGTATTCGGAAATTAAAAATTAAAAAGGATATAGTTATAGTTTTACCACTATCCGCTCCGTTTTCACCCCAAGCTAGCTTCTCCTCAAAAAAAAAAAAAAAAAAAAAAAGGCAAAGTATTGTTAACTAAAAAACAGGGGTCAAAACAGGTTGTCATCTGAACCGTCGGATCTAGATCGACGACTCAGATTATGTCAAACGAAAACACATCAGGGGCATTCTGGTAGGCCCACGCGAAAGCTGCCATGTGTCCTCCTGTAATTGGTGGAATTAAAATCTAGCGGCGCGAAAACCAACTTGACCTTTCATACAAGCCCTGTGCCCTCCTGTCAAGTCGTGACACGTGTCGAGTTTTGATTGGGAATTGGGAGGAGTTTTTTTTTTTTTTTTTTTGCAACTTTAAATATTAAAAGGTAACCGTCCAATCAGAATGCTCCAGAGACCATAGTGAATCTGGACCGCACGAGCCCGTTATCCATCCACTGTTGAAAAAAGATGATCCGGAATTTTGGGTTTGATTTGCTTTTAGGAATCTTCTTCAAGCTCTCCCATATCTGGCTGCTCGTCAGCCGTCCATTCGCATCTCCGATCGACACCCAATGATGATAATCACGGTGATTGATTGCATCAATCTTCTTGGTTTGATTCTTTCTCTTGGTGAATTTTTCTCTGTTGAAAAGGTGACAAATGAAATGCTTGTTTTCATTGTTGTTTTGTGGAGGAATCAGGAGATTTTTATGGGGATATTTAAGACATAATTAGTGTATAGATCTAATTAATATACATGAATGATCTTTTCGGATCTTTTGTGGCAACTAACCTTGTGCCTAGACATGTATATCACAATGTACAATTGGAGAATGCAAATTTTTTCTATAGAAGATACCATGACAATATAGAAAGCTCTGTAATTATGTAGAACTTTGTTCAATTCATAGAAACAAGATTTGTGAATTATTTGGATTTGAGCCGTTGGCGAATCAATCCGTGTATTATTTGGTATAACTGAATTATTTTCGAATAATTTGCGAATTTTATAAATTATAGTCAAATTATTTCCGAATTATTATCCGGCCCAAAAAGCTTCCAAGTATATTTTTATTTTCTCTCTTGTGAGTCTAAGATCTCCGGTCTGGTTTCAATGTATAATTCTGAATTAGTCCCGAATCATGTATTTTTTGCCCCGCCGAACCTTTCTTAAATTATTAAGTTGTCATATGGTTGAATTTATGAATGTATCAAAAAATATCACTTGTTTTATTGGTTGCTTCATGGGTGTTGCCACAAAAAACCTAAATTTATGTGGTTACTAAACAAAATTCCCCACTGATTTTGCACATGATCTTCTGAAATTCCAAATGTATACAATTGTGCTTTTGTACTATTGCCAGCTAACCAACTATTCGATCCGGCCATGTTTAATCACTTCACAAAATAAAAGAAATGATTCATTTATCCCCCAAAACCACACAATATAAGTAATAACATATCTTGCAAAAATTAATTGTTATTTGACATAATAATATATACATAACCTACTTTGACATATAGATTTTAGATTATATAGAAATAGCGCGCGCATTAATTTAATAGTTAAGATATGTGGAATGGAAAAATAATATTTCATTCATACATAAGTTTGTAAAAGTAAATCGTCAAAATAAAAGAAAATTGAACTTATTTTGAAGAAATCCTTTCTTGGTGTAATTGTATAGAACCTTTTGTTTGGAAAAAAAAAAAAAAAACTTTATTCCTTGAATTAAAAAAAAAAATGAAACAAGAAGGTAAAGAGAAAAAAAAAATCAAAAGTACCATAGTGGATATTAAGTATTTATAGGCTCATATATCAATATCAATAGTAATATTTTACTTTTATTTCCATGCGATAAAATGTAGGAATAAGGCAAACATGATAGATACGGTGGATGATATTCCAACTTTCAAAGGTCAAGTAATGTTGCTAGTGTTATACAGCTTAATGTTGACATATATGATGAATTATCTTAACATTTCTATTTATTTATATTTATAGCTAGCAAATCAATCATTAATTTATACAAAATAGAGTTATCTAGGATAAAAATCAATTTATACAAGTGTTTGGAATGATGTAAATTTTGAATTTTATTTTTTTATGAAACAATTTTTACCACTTCCATCTATCATTATTATTTACAATCACTTTGATATAGAGCATTTGATTAGCCGCAAAAGCTTGAATAAAAAAGTATAAAAAAAATGAAAAATAGCAGATTTCATAGGAGTCTGCATCATTAAAAATCACTTTGACATCATAGTATAATAGTATATCATACTTTTATTTCGTTCAAAATTTCTCATAAGAAAAGCAACACTTGGAGCATGTAATCGTCTCTTAATAATTAATGCTCAAATTCATGTCACGTGGTATCTTTACTTTGACTGAAAAAGACATCCTTTTGCCTGATGAAGTTTTGTGAGTGTTACTGTTATTATCATCGCCATGTGACAATCACGTGACAGCAACCAGATTGCATTTTTAGTTATTAATTTTCTTCGTTAGCGTTGTGCTTTAAGATTCGAGAACCTTTTTGGGCCTTGATTCTCAGTGAGGCCACTGGCCCACTAACAAAGAAGAGAGATGAATTCATTATATTTAAGGTACCTCATTTTTTGAGTTGAATCTGGTATGTTTTTTTTATACTAGCGCGAATCTTCAAAACAGCAACAGTAATTATTGATGCCCCGATTTGCTGTAGTGAGTACGGAACAGCAACTCCTAGTGCTCCATGCAAATTATAATTGAAATTAATAGTAGATGAAAAGGGTTACTCTAATAATAATATCAGGGGACTACATCAATCCAATCCAATTCAATAAAGACATATCACCAAACAATTAATGCCCCTTCAACGGTGCTGTTGGATACTGGTACGGTGTTCCTTGAAGGCAAGGGACACCACATATGTTTTCTTAACGTTCTTATCAAATTAAGCAAATCAACAAAGACATCTCACCCATAAATATGCCCCTTCAATATGATGCTAATTATGTACTCCAAATTGAAATAAGGAAGTATAATAAAATTATATGATCAGAACTAGGCTGTTCTCTTGAGCGCGCTCATCCAAACAAATCGGCTTGAAACGACGAATCATAAACCATTGATACTGATCTACTATACGAGTGATCCATCCATTTACATTTAAAAACGTTGCAATGGAATTGTGGCATTAGCATACTTGTTCATTCCGTTCTTCTCACAAATAAATGCAGATAAGCACAGATGGTGATATAATTAATTAGAGGTTTACATCGGTGGCTTTCAAGGAGGAGAGTACTCTGGAATTCTTTATCTTGAAAATTGTATCGCAAAAATCCAAATCTTTTTTAAGTAATAGAAATTTGAAAGGGAAAAACTTATTAAATTATATTGTTCAAGAAATAATTTCGATAATTTTCTAATGAGGCTAATTGTTGATACAAATATATAAAAATTAGATAAATTGAAAAATAAATATACGTGTTTGTGATATTCTTCCTTATTTGTGTTAGACAAGTATCAATAATTTTTACATAGTCTAATATTGATAATGTTTATTCCAAATAATTTTGACTGAGTCTTAGATTTAATTTGTTTGACCTTATCAAAATGATTTTTTGACCAAAACACTAATTAACCATGTAACGGGTTTTGGTCGAGGTCTAAGCATTCAGCTATGGAAGCTAGAATTCAAAATGAAAGAGGTTGGATTCTATGGTTAAGCATAACTAACCACATAGTTTGTGTGGAAGCAAAGGAATAAGAAGGCCATTAGAGATAAGGTGTTGCCTTCAATGAATTTAGTTGATCGAATTTATGAGGAGAGAATTTTGTGGATGAAATTTTGCAAGGACAAATTAAGATAGATATGAAAGGCTGTAAGGAGAGGCAATGAATGTAATTTTTGTTATTTTTTGTTTCATTTTTTGGTTTGGTAGCTTCTACAGACATTGTCAAAAAAAACAAAAAAAAAATGTAACGGGTCAGTGACGCTGTAGTTATATATTTTTTTTTCTCTCTAGGTGGGGCTTATTAATTATTTGCTACCAATAATGTTTACTATTTGCATGCCACATAGATTATGACTTTCCATAATTTTGTTTGAACTCAACTTTTGCATCTATGGGGAAGCTATTTTGGTCTCTTTAGCTGTGTCTTTCACTCTGTTTCTCAGATCTCAATCTCTCGCTCATACCATCTCTCTTTTGATAATTCACTTCCTTTGATTTCGGAACTTCTTTTCTCTTGGAATCTCAATTCATCTTTCATCCATCAGTCCACTAAAAACTTTTAGTATTTTCTAGTTCTGTACACAACACCCCCTTGTTAGTTAAACAAAAAAATAAAGGAGAAAAAGAAAGAAAGAGAGTAAGTTAGAAGAAGAAAATCTCCATGGAGATAGCTCTTACCGTTGCTAAATGGACGGGATCTGCAATCATTAGGAAACTAGTCGACACAGCCTATTCGTACTTGGGCAAGCATATGCTGCCAGCCGATACTGAATCCCAGCTAAGTAGACTGAATGCAGCTCTTCCCAAGATCACAACTGTCATGAGTGTTGCTGAGGAGCTGAAATTCAAGCATCCAAATTCAGGGGTGAATTCTTGGCTGGAGCAATTCAAACAAGCTTTCTTAGCAGCAGAAGATGTGCTTGATGAACTGAAGTACCGGGAGCTAGAAGATCTGGTGAAAAATAAAGATCAGGTGAGTGGATTTTTCTATCCAATAGTTAACTGGCTGAAGAGAAAAATTGAGATCAACTGTCATGTGTGTTTCCAAGGTTCTACCATTAGTAGAGATACATTGAAGAGGTTGAGGGGGGCTGTGGAAGCATTAGATCTTGTTGCCGCAGATGTTGGCCATTTCTTCGAATTTGCTACGGCACTAGATGTTCAGCCTGTTTTCACTTCTAATCGAGAAACAACTTCCATTTTAACTGAAAACAAAGTGTTTGGCCGTGAGACTGAGAAGGCCATCATAATGGACTGGTTAAAAAAACCAGCATCGCACGATCATTTATCTACCTTTTGTATTGTGGGGGCAGGTGGATTAGGGAAAACCACTCTTGCACAGTTAATATTTCAGGAGATTAGCATAGAGAACCATTTTGACAAATTAATTTGGGTTTGTGTTTCAACAAGCTTTAGCGTTCAAGATATAACAAGAAAAATTCTCCAAGAACTAGGGGTAATAGGCCATGATAATGAATCACTAAATCGCCTTCAGATAAAATTGAAGGAAGCAATAATTTCAAAGAAAATTCTTTTTATTCTAGATGATGTGTGGAATGACGACAAAATGTGTGATTGGGAGAAATTGATTGCATCCTTGAAATTTGTACAACAAGGAAGCAAAATTTTACTCACCACTAGAATGAAATCAGTTTCTGACATGCTTGCTCGTGTGCTAAACATGGAAGGAGAAAATCTAATGTTAGAAGGCTTGGAAGAGCCAAAGTTGCTAGAGTTATTAAATAAGTATGCATTTTACGGTTTTAACCATGATAATCATAAATATTTGCAAAACATTGGAAATAATATAGTAAAGAAACTCCGAGGTAGTCCCCTAGCAGCAAAGGTGATTGGAAGCTTGTTGAATTCATGCATAGATATCCATTACTGGAAAAGAATTTTGAACCATGATTCACTGATCAACTTAGAGCAAGCTACGGATATTGCAGAAGTTCTAAAATTGAGCTATTACCATCTACCAGTAGATTTACAAGAATGCTTTCGATTTTGTTGCATATTTCCTCGAGATTATTGTTTCAAGAAAGATGAGTTGATCAAAATGTGGATGGCCTCTGGATTCATACGACAAGAGTTAAATGGAGAAGAAAGACCAGAAGATATCGGAGAAGAGTACTTCAATCACCTTTTTAGGAAATCTTTCTTTGAACGACGATCTATGTATGGAAGCTACTACTATATTATGCATGATTTAATGCATGATCTGGCGCAGAATGTATCAAAAGGAGAATGTTGTAGAGTAGAATTTAATGGCAAATTTGATGTTATACCTAGCACCACACGACATGTCTCTATTCATGAAAGTAAAATCGAAATGATGTTCAATCTTAGGAATTTGCGCACCTTGGTAATAACCTTCTCTGTAGATCATAATAGTCGAGATCCATTTGTTCTTCCAAATGGATCCCTTAAGGAAACTTTACGTGTATTGGTTATAAATGGAGCTAGATGTGAATTGCCGGAGGAGATTGGTCGTTTGATGCACCTTCGCTTTATAAAGGTCAATGAATGTATTGTTGGGCAATTATTTAGATATTTGCTTCCGAATTCAATTTATAATCTTTACCATCTGCAAGTGCTACAAATGTCTGATGGGTATTTGAATTCAGATTATGAGGGTGTTGAAACAACTGGAATGACTAATCTTGTTAGCTTACGCTATATGGACCTTCCCTACCGAGTGTTGCGAACCATTCACGGAGTACACAAGCTGACCTCTCTTCAAGAGTTAACATTTTGGGTTGGGCGGGAGAGTGGTAGACATATAGATGAACTAGAGATGCTAAACAATCTTCGAAAGCTTTCTATTCAAAAAATTGAGAATGTAGGGAATCATGTTGAAGCTATGAATGCAAACCTATCCAAAAAGGAAAGTCTTATTTCACTTTCCCTATTTTGGACATATTATGGAAGAAATCCTAACAAACCTGAGCAAGTCATTGATAACCTCCAACCCCATCCAAATCTCAAGGAATTGACAATCGACGGTTATGGAGGCCACAAATCTCCAATTTGGATGAGGAATTTACATCATATGGACCTATCATTCCTAAAACTTTGTAGTTGTCTTCGTTGGGAAGCACTACCGTTCCTTTGCAAAATACCACATCTGAAAACTCTTTATCTTGAAAAAATGGAAGGAGTGAAAGAAGTGCACTATTCAGATGATAGCACAAATAATTGTGCTTTTCCATCTTTAGAAAGGCTATATTGCCGGAATATGCCAAACTGGAAATCCTGGGCAGGACCACACAATTGTTATGGCTTTCCATATCTGAAAGAACTTAAAATCGAAGATTGCCCAATCCTGGAAAAATTACCTATTATTCCTGTTTCTCTTGTAAAATTTGAAGTCAGTCATGTGGGACTTAATTCTCTTCCAGATATGCACTATGGTTCCAGAATTACAGCTCCAATACTAACACGTGTGAAATCATCACTTAAAGTAGTAAAAATTATCGGCTGTGCCAAATTGATATCATTGAATGGATTTCTGCAGCAACAAAACTTAGATCTACAAGCAATTGAGGAACTAACAATCCAAAACTGTAGGAATCTGTTACAATTGCCAACAGAAGGATTTGGAAGCCTAAGTTCCTTGAAATACTTAACCATTAGAAATAGCCCACAGCTGGCCTTGGTGGATTTTCAGAGCAACCTTGTACCTGTCAAGCTTCAGAAACTTACCATAGATAAATGTGGTGAACTTGAAGTACCACTACTTGAGGCATCATATGGTCTCACTAATCTCACTGAGTTGATATTAGGAAGTGCAAATATTACATCCATTACCCCACCGGAAAATGCATTTCCATCTCTCAAATACTTGAACATTAAATATTGCCCGAACCTGACCAAATTTCCTAATCTACCACTTTCTCTAAATAAGCTTATCATAAGTCGCGTGGCAGTGAGTGATCTTCCAGAATATTTTCAAAGTTCTCACTCGAGTGGCCCAACATCATCAGCACTAACAACATCACTCAGGGATGTGAAGATGTACAGATGCTCAAACTTAACATCCTTGAATGGATTTATGCAACAGGAAAACATAGATTTACGTTGTCTTGAGAATTTAAGCATACAAGACTGTGAGAATCTGGTTCAGCTACCAACCGGTGCATTTGGGAAATTTGTGTCACTAAAACACCTAGCTATTAAGGGAAGCCCAAAGCTGGTAACAATTGAACACGAAAACATCCTCCTGCCTTTGAAACTAAAATTTCTTGAAATGGGAAAATGTGGTGAACTTGATGTGCCATTGCTAGAGTCAGCATCACGGCTCTCCAAACTTGATAGGCTTTATATTAGAAACAGTGCAAATATTACTTTTATCCCTTCCTCTGAAAATACATTTACTTCTCTCCATCACATGCAAATCTATGGATGCGACAAGCTCATTGAACTTTCATCTATGAAACAAGCACATACTGTCAACGCAGGAAATAACATGGTCTCTTTAAAGATCAATTCTCTGTACATTGATCACCTCTGTCTCCTTCTTATTGAACCATTTAGAAGCCTAAGATTTGTTAGTAATCTGAGAATTGACAAGTCTTCAGGGATGGAGAACCTGCCTGAGCAATGGTTGTTACAAAACAGTAGTACCCTCAAGGAGTTTGTCATCCGTGATGCAAGCTCGCTGCGGTCATTGCCTGGTACAATGGTGATGCTCACTGCCCTTGAGAAACTCCACTTTTACCAGGCCACTTTACTGGAAGAAATCCCTGAATTGCCTTCTTCTCTGATTTCTAAGAACATTAATTGCAGATCTGGAGTGACTTGGAGTTACGGGGATGATGAGCAGTAGAGATATATTACTCCTCTGTCCTATGCCTTCCGCGACTCTATTTTGGCCTTCTTTGTAAGCATCATTATAAATTTTTTTCTACCTATTTTTTTCTTGTTTTGTGCTCTATGTTTTTCCAAATTCTAAATTCTCCCATGGCTCATGCAATTGATTAGGTTTTCATTTGCAACTGTCAGTCTTCGTAATTTGTATAACTTCTTACTGATGATTCATGCTTACACAAACATTGACCCCACCGAAAAGTGCCACATTGTTGTTGCATAGATGTGAAGTTTCAGAGGAGTAGAGGATGGAATTATGCAAGCTTTCTACATTTAGCACAAGGCAAAAATGAATACCATGTACAAGCTACAAATAACTGCCAGTGATTTTCTCATGCAGGTATATTGTTATATTGTGAAGCCTAATAAATGGGCCCGGCCCATGTCACTATTTTCACGGAAATTATTTCAGATTGAAAAAGGGAAATATGGGACGGAAATTGTATGAAATTGTAAGAGTGTGTGAGAGAGTGTTATTGGCTTGATTATATTTTTGTAATGTAAAACTCTTTGATATAGTGATTTTGTGCCATGTCTCCCGTGGTTTTCTCCCACAAGGGTTTCCACGTAAAATCTTGTGTCTCTCTTTTATTTTCTATGCTTTATTCCTTGTTGTGGTTGGATTTTTTTTGTGCATTTCATTTGTCTTCATTTGGTCAGGTATTAGTGTATGTCCGCAGGGTATTTAATGAAATTACACTTTGATTGTCCCCAACATTCAGACCTATCATTTTTTAGTCATTTTGATGTTGTACCAGTCATTGCATTTTGAAGTTTGTTTCATCTCTAATGACATCTTCAGTGATTCTTAATTAAATTTCTTTTAACAGTACCTCAAATCTGTATTTTTAATTTCACTCAGTACCAATCTGTATTTTGACTGGACTATATCTGTTTCATTCATGAATATATTAAGATAAGAAGAACATGAGGTTTCATTCATGATCAAGTAAAAGGAAAAAGTTTCAGTGAGATGACTTCAAAGAATACAAGTATCAATTCCAAAATGGGGATGCACTACAACTCTGATAAGGTAAGAAGAACATGAGGTTATAATTAGATCAAGTTTGTTGTATTCTCATGCTGATTCATTTTTCAAACATGTGGTTTTTTACAGCTATTATTCAGATGGGTATAATTAAAGGCTACCTGTTATAATATTTGAGCAATAATTAGTGATGATAAAATTTATTTGCGTGATATTTCATATGATAATATTTGAACAATAATTAATGATATACTTTTATTATTTAGTATATGTATTTTTTTTATTAAAAAAATTGTTAAACATATAACTTGTATTTACATGTCTTGTTATTTAGTTAAATAATTTAATTTGTCTGAAAATATATTTGTATTTTTTTTTAAAAATACTTTATAAAAAATCTATTGAACACATGTTTTTTCATTCAAATACTCGGTTTGCAGGCCAATTGCATGCATCACAAAAGTATTATAATCACAAAGATCAATTAAAAATATATATGGTTGGCATAACAATTTCAATTCAATGTGAAAATTGACAGGATATAAATTGTCGTAGATAATAAAAATGGTCATAAGAACTAACATTTACCAAAAGTGTGTCTGAATATATATGGTCGGTTAGAAGTTGAAACGGGCCGAAGAAAAAAAAGAGAAAAGACGTTTGGGCCAGAAACGTAAAACAACTGGGCTGAAAGAGAAAATAAACGGGCCGAAGAGCGGGCTTTGGGAGAGCTTGAAGGTCCCTTCGAACAAATGATACCGTGTTAGATTTATTTTAACTCAACTCCTGTTACTTGTTACTGACAGATGGGTCCCCCACCATGCGCTCTCTCTTTCTCACACTTATGAGACTCTAAGTGAGATCTGGTTTTCACAAGAACTAATGGTAGTATTGTCAGAAAACTTCCTTTTTAATTACCAATTCAACTAGCTCAGTCCACTAACAAGGAGGATCATGGGTTAGATTATTTCCTCTACCATTTGCTAGCAGATCCTTTGAATTTAATACAATTCAAAATAGTAATATTTATTATTTTTAACTTAACCTCTCCAGTACTCCAGTCTCCAGTTCTTCTGCTGTCTGTTATTTTTCACTTGCCGGTTTAGTAAGCGAGAAATGTAATGCACTATACTTCGTAACAATGACTAATATGAGATACATAAATGAAAGTTGGCGCCAATTTGCACGTTAATCGATCTTTGCCTCTTTCAATTAAGGAAGCAAGAGCTAGCAAGATAAAGAAGGAAGGTTTCCTTTGATAGATTATTTAATTCATTAATTAGTATAGCTAAAGTTCCCAATTTTAATTAAGCAGTTAGTTTTTTTAATGTTACACAATCAGGGGCATTATGGTAGGCCACTCGAAGGCTGCCACGTGTCTTCCTATAATTGGTGGAATTTAAAATCTAGCGGCGCAATGACCAACTTGACCGTTCATAGAAGCTTATGCTGTGCTGTCAACCTGCGACACGTGTTGTGTTTTGATTGGGAATTGGGAGGCGTCAAATTTAAAACAAAATTGTATGATATTGAATAAAAAGAGGAGTGTTTCAATTGTCTTTATTTTTTTGTGTTTTCATCATATTTTCATTTTTAAAACCATAATAACAGAAAATTTAAAACTTAAATGTCAAAATAAAACCATTTGATATAATATAAATCATTTTCTCTATGCACACGTAAAAGACCACAACATTCTCATATTGTTTTGATTAGCAACAAGTACCTGCAAGAATACACCAATATTATGGACTAATTATATATGGACATTGATTTTTCAACTTATTGATTTATATAAAATCAAATTTGGAAAGTTATAATTTATTTTTTATACATGTAGAGAAAATAATATAAATCACATCTAATGATTTTATTTCAACAAATAAACTTTAGAATTTTTATTATTAGAAAATAAAGAATGGTGGCATGCATGATAGATGCACAAAAAATGGAGGTTGTTTCAATCCTTCTCTAAAAAAAATAGATGTGAATTTTTTTAATATAGCCAAATTAAAAATTACATGTTTTCACTATGTTTTAGATTGGCCATTTTTATTAATACCCTTAAAAAATTAATTTTAAAAATAATCCTGCATTGGTTTTTTTTTTTAAAATGCCCCAACCGCCAGGCCCACGGGCAGCCTAAAACACAAGCGGACTGCCTGTCCCACGGGTGGGTCACAGCACTAGCATTAGAATTTCCAAATAAAAGTTGTTTAATGCCTCAAAAATCCAGTTTAAGTTTTTGTTCGACGGTAGGCATTAAAAAACAGCAATTTTCAAACCCTAAACCCGTGGGACAGGCAATCCGCTAGTACTGTGACCCGCCTGTTGGACAGGCGGTCCGCTTGTGTTTTGGGCCGCCCGTGGGCCTGGCGGTTGGGGCATTTTTTAAAAAAAAAAATCAATGTAGGGTTATTTTTAAAATTAAGTTTTTTTTAGGGTATTAATAAAAATGGCCGGTTGTATGTGAGAGTTTTGATATTTAATTTTTTAACTGTTGTATGATATTAATTATTTATCTGTCCAGTTCAAGATCATAGTGGAATTTTGTTTTGAAATTCACGAGGAACATATGTATAAATATTACTTATCTTTGTTTTTCCTAACTATATATTTTATATATTTTCCTTATGTATCACCAACAGAAATATATTACATAAAATTTACTTATGATCATGTGATGTTCTGCTTCATAAACCTAATATAAATATGCATGTGACTTGTCTTTGTTTATTCTATTAAATAAACTTTTCATATGTGTATTAACGACATAAATAAAATGATTGGAAAATTTTTTATTGATCATGTGATGTTGTATTAGCCCTCTGTCTATAATAAAATCATTGTTGTGATCAATTTTTAAAAACATCTTAATTTATTCTTATTATATCTATTTTTTTTCAAAGAAAAACTGTACTTTTTATGGTAAGAAGCTACTCTACCACAAAAGATGAGAACAATTTCACAAAAATAAAAAAATAAATCTCAACCTTATTTAAACAAAACTTAGTCCTTCCGGATCTACAACTAATAACTAATCACTAATTCTAATACATTGAAATTAAAAACAAAAACACACAATATGAATATATACCAAATAATAAAAAGAAGTAGCTATATATTAATTGTGAGATGGGTTTGATTTGCTTTTAGGGATCTTCTTCAAACTCTCCCATATCTGGCTGCTCGTCGGCTGTCCATTGGCATCTCCGATCGACACGAGACGATGAGAATCGACGGTGATGGATTGCATCAATCTTCTAACTTTGATTATTTTTCTTGGTGAACTCCTCTCTCTTGAAATGGTGGCAAATGAAATGCTGCTAATGCATGTTTGTAAGGAGATGAGAAATATAATAGAGAGAATAACTATTGACAAAGCTCTAATGCTTGTTTTCATGGTTGTTTTGTGGAGGAATCAGGAGATTTATGGGGATATTTAAGACATAATTAGTGTATAGATCTAATTAATATAAAGGCATGATCTTTTCTGATCTTTTGTGGCAACTAACTCTGTTCCTAGACATGTATCACCATGTACAATTGGAGAATGCAAATTTTGTTTATAGAATATACCATAGTGACAAATAAATTATTCGGGGTTTGGTTTAGCAGGGTCACAATTTATTGATTCGGGAATAATTAGATATAATTTGGAAATGATTGAGAATTATCCGGACCGGAGATATCTCACAAGGGAGCAAAAAAAAAATCACAAATTATTCGCAAATAATTTGGTCAAAGTTCGGTCAACCAAATAATTCGTCGTTTTGTTCACCGTCACCAAAAAAAAAATTATTTACAAATTATTTGCGAATCTTGTGAACATATACCGTCAAAATATCATCACTTGTTTTATGGGTTGCTTCATGGATGATGCCACAAAAGACCTAAATTTGTGGGGTTACTAAACTAAATTCCCCCACTGATTTTGCACATGATCCTCTGAAATTCCAAATGTACACAATTTGCTTTTGTACTATTGCCAGCTAACCAACTATTCGATCCGGCAATATTTAATCACCTTACAAAATAAAGAAATGATTCATGTATCCCCAAAACCACACAATAAAATTAATATCATATTTTGCACAAATTAATTGTTATTTGACATAATAATATATATATATAACCTAATTTGACAGACAAATTTAAAAAAATATGGAAGTAGTGCATTTAATTGTAAGATATGAGGAATGGAAAAATAGTATGTCATTCATACATAAGTTTGTAAAACAAAATCGTTAAAATGAACGAAAAAAGAAGAAGCCTAGTATGAAGAAATAATTTCTCTGTGGAATTATATATAAACTTTTATTTGGAAAAAAATATTTTTTTCCTTGAATTAAAATAAAAAAAATGAAGCACGAATGTAATGAGAAAATTAGTTTTGAAATTAAAATTTCAAAAGTAGCATTATTAATATTAATTATTTATAGGCTCATATCAATAATTTTGCTTTTAATTTCATGCTATTAAATGATAGGAAATAGAAGCAAACATGATAGATACGGTGGATGAGATGTGGCATTTTTCAGAGGTCAATTAATGTTGCTAGTGTTAATAGCTTAATGTTTATATATATATGATGAACTATATTAATATTTCTATATGTTTATATATAGCTAGCAAATCAATCATCAATTTATAAAAAATAGAGTTGGGATAAAAATCAATTTATACAAGAATTGCTAGCTCTCTTAAAAAAAAAAAAAAATTGCTAGCATGCTTGTAATTTATCTAATTATAACATGAATTTAAAAAAATGAAAATAAATGTTTGTAATGATGAAAATTTTGAATTTTCTCTTTTCCATAAAACAATTTATAGCACTTTTTTTATCATTATTATTTATAATCACTTTGATATAGAATATTTATCAAAGATGAAAATTTATTTTACATCCTCTTTTAAATAGCACATACCTTAATACACCATGTGAGTTTAGCTCCATACCATTTGATCAGAATTCGGACCAATCCAACCCATGCCTGTAATATACAGGAACCTTTAAAATTAATTTTAGTTAACTCAAAGTATATATACAAATCATTTTATAGTGTCTCATACGTTTATATATATCATAAAAAATATTTTAAAAATAATAAAAAAAATGTTCTTTAATAATAACACATTTCATAGTATATCATAAGAAAGTATTTTGGAAAAATCACTACTTTGACATCATAGTATATCATCATACATTTATTTCATTCAAAATTTCTCTACTGGTATAATAAGAGGAGATAAATCTATTGTTATTCCAAAGGGTTCACAGAACTCTGTTATTCTGATCCCAACCGTTAACCTTTATAGAAATTTGGACAGAAAATTATTTTTGCTTTGAGATTCGCACATAAATTTTTTAAACAGTACTTATAATAGAAATAACAGGTCCTGTTATCCCTTTGGAATAATAGTAGATTTATATCCATAATAAGAAACGCAAAAGTTAGAGCATGTAATCGTTTCTTATTAATTAATGCTCAAATTCATGTCACGTGGTACCTTTTCTTTGACTCCAAAACACATCCTTTTGACTGATAAAGTTTTTTGAGTGTTGCTGTTATAATCATCACCATGTGACAATCACGTGACAGCATCCAGCTTGCATTTTAGCCTTTTTAAGTTTCTTTAATAGCTAGGGTTGTGCTTTAAGATTAGAGAATCTTTTTGGGCCTTGATGCGCAGTCAGGCCTCTGGCCCACTATGCGCAGGGGCTTCTCTTCAGTTTAGATAGCTACTTGGTGGTTGTTCTTGTGTTGTTTATTTAGTTAATTGATGCATGATTCAATTAAAGTTGATAATATCTGACCTGTTGCTATCTGTTGAATGTTATTATATGTTTTAGTAAGTTTTGAATTTTTTGAATTTATATATTTTTTAAGAGGAGGGTTAAATGTTTCAACTTGTAATTATTCCATTATGTCTCTGTTTCAATTTTAATTTGTGTGTGTGTGTATATATATATATATATAGGAACATGCTAGCATGCTATGCATAGCATAGAACCGCTCCATGCAACGGCTCGGATTTCGAGTTTTGAAAATCTTAACAGTCAATCCGAACCGTTCATTTTGTTCTCCATATTAATATGTGTTTGGAGACCAAATTTTACATTTTTTGGAATTTCTTTACTATTTCTTTAGATTTATTGAAAATCGCTGTTTTTTTATGGTACAGATTTGCTGAAAACAGCGATTTTCAATAAATCTAAAGAAATAGTAAAAAAATTCCAAATAATGTAAAAGTATATATATTTCTAAGAGGAGGATTCAAATATTTCGTATTGTAGTTTTTTATTATGTCTCTATTTTAAAATTTCATAATTAAAAATTTTAGTTTAAAAATTAAACAGTTAGATATGTTCTATATTATTTTCTATAATAAAATTATATTTATATGTTTATAACTCAAATCATGGGTTAGAAATCCAGATGGAGAAAATCATTTGTTGTAATAACAAGGATATTAAATAGTTGGGTGACTTGACCTCCAATCTTTACTAAAAATATATATATATATATATATTATTTTGCTGTAATTTCTTAATTATTTTTATTACATTCAATTATATTCAATTTCTAGAACCGAATAACTATTTGTATTCACCATTAAAAATAGAAAGATTTGGGCAAGAACTTAGAGAAGAAGAAAGAAGACTCTTGATACCATGATAGGATTCAGAGAGATAAAGTGAGACATAATGATTCTTTCATGATGGGAGTTCAAATGCCTTCATTTTGTGTGCCTCCACCGTGCCTTCATTTTTAAAAACTTTAATAATTCAAAATAAAACCATTAGATGTGATTTATGTTATTTTATCTAAGCACGTGTAAAAAATTATAATATTTCAACCTTGTTTTAGTTGTCATCAAGAGCTTGTAAAAACGTACTAATGTAGATAATTTATAGACGCTGATTTTTCAACTTATTGATTTACATATAAACAAAACCGAAATATGATAATTTTTTATTAGTACATAGAGAAAATAATATAGATCACATCTAACGGTTTTATTTTGACGTTTATGATTTAAATTTTGAGTTATTAACATTTTAAAAATGGAGGCATGATGGAGCCACAAAAAATAATAGAGGCATTTGAACCCTCCTCTTTTTTCGTTAACCTTGAAATGATACAATAGTCTGGTATATAACCAGCGTATGTCTATGTAATCAGCTGTAATGCAACACAATAGAAGACAGCCTCTAACTAACAATTTGTTAAAATGATCAACTAATTACAATTTGTTACAATGATCAACTAATTACAATGTCTAATAACCTCTCATTCTATAAATATACTATACATACATTGTAAGATCATAACTTTTTTTATACAAAATTTCACTCATCATCTCATTACAAATTATGTCATAGTATTCTCTTTGCTGAAAAAAAAAATTAACCACAAAATAAAATTGATGTCAGAAAACAACCATTGTAATTTGCATGCATTCGAAAAGAGATTGAATAACAAAGTGCATACCTTGTAAGTGACAGATGGGGTTATTGTAGATAAAGCTTGTTCAAAATGAGATGCCTTGATAGAGCATTTATATGAGATACTGGCTTCATTTGCTAAGAGTCTTTTCTCTCGTATTGCAAACATAGCTGCTTCATTCACCAGAGAAGCAAGATCTGCACCCGATAGGTTGTTGCACCGCTCCATTCGAGCCAGAGCATCAAGGTTGACATCGGCATCAATGGGTTTGTTTCGTGCAAGAGCCTTCATGATTGCTGCTCGCTCGTTTGCATCAGGAAGTGGAACATATAGTTTCTTTCCAAATCTTCCTTCCCTCAGGAGTGCCTCATCCATTACCTCTATCCTGTCATACCATATGAAAATATTGATATATAAGCTAAGAATGATTTCGCCTCTATATATCATGTTATATCATTTTATATAATATGTAGCAACAAATATAAAGTGGGACCTTTTACCTGTTTGTGGCTCCAATAACAAAAACACCTTGACGGTCATCAGCCCCGTCAAGCTCTATCAGAAGCTGATAACCAAATTGAACAAACAAATAAATAAATAAAAGTCAAAAAATGAAAAAATGAAAAAATAATTAGCGAAAGAGAGAGGGTGAAAGAGTATATATTTTAGGTGTCGCAACACACACCTGGTTCACTATACGATCTACTACCCAATTTTCCTCTTGGCCTCTCTTTGTAGTAAGAGCATCTATCTGAAGAAATTAACAACAAAAGAAAAAAAATTTGTTGGAAAACATTGAGGAATTGAAAATCATGTACTTACTATTCTATGCCTTTGTATAGAAAGAAAATATACTTGTCATGCATTATATGGCTTTTACTTTCTCATGCTACACTTGTTTGCTAAGGAATAGCAAACTTCTATGCCCAAATATCAGTTTGTACCAGTTTGGTTATGTCTTTATGTATAGCCATAATAGTATATACACATTACCTCATCAAAGAAGAGAATGCAAGGGGAGTTGGTACGTGCACGTGCAAATAACTTTCTGACTTCAGATTCGCTTTCACCTACATATTTATTTAATATTTCTGGCCCCTAAAACAGAGAAAAAATTATTGAATCCTAGCACATTTTCAAGAAATGATGAAACATATCCCAATATATGAACTATTAGGAAGAATCAGAATGTACTGTTTGGCTATTAAATGGCAATATAAGATAAGATATTTTGTGCAAGTACCTTTATGTGTATAAAATTAGCACCTGCCTCATTTGCAACTGCTTTAGCAATTAGGGTTTTGCCACAGCCAGGAGGACCAAAAAGCAAAACTCCTGCTTCAAGTTTAAGTCCCATCTCCTAGAAATATAAATCAACAATGCCAGGTTAGAACAGTTCAAAGGAAAACTTCAACATTTTTATAAGAAGAAAGTAGTTTACCACTTTACCTCATAATCTTTTGGATTTTTGATTCTTTGAACAACGTATTCATCAAATATATTTCTTATTAAACGAAGGCCCCCCACATCATTCCATGTCACATTAGGTATTGAAGAAAATCCTTCCTTTCTTAAAGAAGGTTGTGCCATTTTAGTTGAATCCTGAAAAATAATAAAATATGAGAATTTTGAAACATTAGAAAGAAGTTCTAAGCTGATAAATAGAAATCCAGATACAATTTAGAAAATAACCATTGTAATTTGTATAAATTGGAAAGAGAGAATAGCCAAGTGCATACCTTGTTGGTGACAGATGGGGTTATTTGAGATAAAGCATGCTCAAAATGAGATGCCTTAATAGAGCATTTATATGAGATACTGGCTTCATTTGCTAAGAGTCTTTTCTCTCGTATTGCAAACATAGCTGCTTCATTCACCAGAGAGGCAAGATCTGCACCCGATAAGTTGTTGCACCGCTCCATTCGGGCCAGAGAATCAAGGTCAACATCCTCATCAATGGGCTTCTTTCGTGCAAGGGCCTTCAGGATTGCAGCTCGCTCATTTGCATCAGGAAGTGGAACATATAGTTTCTTTCCAAATCTTCCTTCCCTAAGTAATGCCTCATCCATTACTTCTATCCTGTCATATCATATGAAAATATCGATATATATATATATATATATAAGCGCTAAGAATGATTTCACCTCTATATATCTTGTCATATAATATGTAGCAACAAATATAAAGTGGGACCTTTTACCTGTTTGTGGCTCCAATAACAAAAACACCTTGACGGTCATCAGCCCCGTCAAGCTCTATCAGAAGCTGATAACCAAATTGAACAAACAAATAAATAAATAAAAGTCAAAAAATGAAAAAATAACTAGTGAAAGAGAGCGGGTGAAAGAGTATATTTTAGGTGCCGTAGAGCATACCTGGTTCACTATACGATCTACTACCCTATTTCTGTCTTGGCCTCTCTTTGTAGTAAGAGAATCTATCTGAAGAAATTAATAACAAAAGTTAAAATCTGTTGGAAAAAATTAAGGAAATTAAAAATCATGTACTTACCATTCTATGGCTTTGTATAGAAATAAAATATACTTGTCAGGCACTTTATGGCTTTAACTTTCTCATGCTACACTTGTTTGCTAAGAAATAGCAAACGGCTATGCCAAAATATCAATTTGTACCAGTTTGATTATGTCTTTATGGTATAGCCCTAATACTATATACACATTACCTCATCAAAGAAGATAATGCAAGGGGAATTGGTACGTGCACGTGCAAATAACTTTCTAACTTCTGATTCGCTTTCACCTACGTATTTATTCACTATTTCTGGCCCCTGAATCAGAGAGAAAAAATAATGAATCCTAGCACATTTACAAGAAATGATGAAACATATCCCAATATATGAACTGTAAGGAAGAATCAGAATGTACTGTTTGGCTTTTAAATGGCAATATAAGATAAGATATTTGTGCGAAGTACCTTTATGTGTATAAAATTAGCACCTGCCTCATTTGCAACTGCTTTAGCAATTAGGGTTTTGCCACAGCCAGGAGGGCCAAAAAGCAAAACTCCTGCTTCAAAATTTAATCCCATCTCCTACAAATATAATTCAAAGTTTCAAACAATGTATGGTCAGAATAGTTCAAAGGAAAACTTCAACATTCTTACAAGAAGAAAGCAGTTTACCTCATAATCTTTAGGATTTTTTATTCTTTGAACTATGTATTCTTCAAATACATTTCTTATTGAACTAAGGCCCCCCACATCATTCCATGTTACATTAGGTATGGAAGAAAATCCTTCCTTTCTTAAAGAAGGTTGTGACATTTTAGTTGCATCCTGAAAAATAATAAAAGATGAGAATTTTAAAACATAGAAAGAAGTGCTAACTGCTAAGCTGAATTGGTGGTTTTGTCAGTATTTGTAAGTTGTAACTGTGAATTTTTTATTATTGGTAAGGCCGATATCACTTGAACTTACATGAATGATAACATGTGCTATAACACATTAAAAGATATCATTTGTATATAGCATAGACAATCAGAAAAATGAAGAACAGTTGCTTTAGGAATAAATTTTTTTATGATTTTCTAAATAAAGAAACATTGCATTAAAAAAAGAAAATTGCCTCAAAGTCGGCCACAGTAATGGTAAGGCTCTCCATCTCGTGTTTATACCAAGGTCGCTTCCACCAATCTTGCAGATTCCAACAGGTTTTTCTGTTATCAGTTATCCTTCTATCAGCTATCCTTTTCATGGCCAAATTCCCAGCCTTGTCTACCAGAAATTTCAGATCAGCACCAGAAAACCCAGGTGTTGCCCTTGCAATCTTGTAAAGGTCAAATTTGTCGTCAAGTCTCATCCTGAACATAAATTTATGTGAGTCAGACTGAGATTGAACCAGCATGAAAACATCATTGACACATGAACTCTTAAAAGTTAAAACCTACCCTTGTGTCAACATCGACAATATCTCTGCACGTGCAGCTTCATCGGGTAGACTCAGTGCTATCGCTCTATCAAACCTTCCTGGCCGTCTCAGTGCTTCGTCAAGTGCATCTGGTTTATTTGTCGCTCCAATGACAAGTACGTAACCAGGTGGTTTATCCTTTGACAGGTCTGGTTCTTGATCTTCATATACCCCCTGGTGGACCTGGTCCATGCAAGTCATCAGCAGCGACGCAATTCGTTGCTCCAGCTCTCTCTTTGATGCAATGGCATCAATTTCGTCAATGAAGACTATGGAAGGTGTTGCTTGGTATGCCTTTTTAAATAAGCTTCTTATGTTCTCTTCAATGGCACCTGATATGAAAGATTCAAATAAATAAATAAAATTGTGCTATGAGTTGATCAACTCATGATAATTTGCAGTTTAAATAATCAATAAGTTATTTATCATAAGATTTACTTTTTTGATATTGAAGCACAGTATTATAATTTCTAGGGTTTTATTCTAGAATAAGCATAATGTAAGGGGAACTTAATCAATAAAGCAATCCTCATTCAAAGCTTACCCCCTTATTTTTCAAAACAAAAATGAACAAAGCCTTACATTAATATATATATAGTTCTTTAAAACTATTAACATCCCTTAGAAATAAAATTATCAAAACTAAGAAAAATCAACTCCATACCCGGAGAACCAGAGACGAGCTCTTGTGCAGAAATCGGATAAAACGGAACGCTCGTCTCATTCGCAATTGCACGTGCCAAGGTAGTCTTACCACACCCAGGTGGACCATGCAATAACAACCCTTTCATTGGCCTGACACCAAGAAACTTGGGTACCTGAGGATGGCAAAAGGGCATGATCACCTCACTTATCAGCTCCTCTAACACTCCATTCGATGTTACGTTGTCGAAGAAGGGAGCCGTAAGGGAGCCCATACGATGAATCTTCTTCCCCATGTGTTTGCTTGTTGAAGAAGGATTTGCAAGGGAGCCCATATGATGGATATATATGCAAGAAATAATGAGAAACAAATAACAAAATTTTATGAGGAAGCTTAATTGTGTAACTTGATTTCATATAGTATACAAATGATAGAATTTATAGCCACATAAGTTTCTAAAAAGTCGACCCAATAAATAACATGTTCAAAAATATCATATACTAAAATACTAAGTTCTTCCTCCTTAATATAACATGTCAAACATATATAACATACTATTTTCTGACATCATGCTAAATCAAGCTTGACGCAAATTAGCATGGAAATTAGGCATACAAAACATTACTAATTAAACCTTTCAGCACTTGAAGCCTCAAGTTAGTTTAAAATTATAGGCAAGGAAATTTTTTGTTTATTATTCAAAATATATAAATTTACATATTTATCTTTTCAATATTTACAATAATATATTTATGGGGGTTGATCATGTATTCAATAATATAAAATTATATCATTCTTATAAATTAATTTTTTCATCATATGTATTGAAATTTTATCTGAATTTTTTTTTATATGTAATTAACTCCCCAACATGTGATATAATAATTATAAAGTACTGTAACGTAAAATTTAATAATCAAGATATATTACCGCTTCATTTCCAAAATGATGCACAGTTTCCAAATCAGTAGCTATGGTTGCATGAAAAATATAAGAAAACTAATTTTATGGTGACACATCATAACACCATATTTTTATACCGTTTTTGCTTTTTCAAAATTCAAATAGTCAATCCGAACTGTTCAACATGATGTCTACTTGGAGACCAAATTTTAGATTTTTTTTTGAAATTTATTACTATTTATTTAGAATTTTTTTAAAGTATTGTTTTTTAATGGTTCAAAATTACCTAAAACCAACAATTTTGTACACATCTTAATAAATAATAAAAGAATTTCTAAAAAATGTAAAATTTGGTTGCCAAGTACATTTTAATATAGAGATCATGTTGAATGTTCAGATTGTCTATTTGGATTTTAAAATCACAAAAATGACTTATAAAAATATAATGTCAAGATGTGTCATCATAAAACGGTGTAATTGGATCCCTCCTCTTTAAAACTTGGAAAGGTTAGAGGTAAAATCGGTAGATAAAAGAAGTTTAAAAACAGGAGAGAAACTTTTCAGCCAAAAATAGGGATTGGAATTTGGAAAGTATGAAAGGTTAATCGGAGGAGAAAAAAAAAAAAAGCCTAAGTCAGCAAAATCATGTCTTAAATTTGATTTTGTGGAAAATTATAGGTAAAAATATATAAATAGTCAAAGATTATATTATTTTGTGTTATATAAAATTTTTTTTTATATGAAATAATTATAAAAGTGATGCTGAGCAACCCCCAACAGGCCAACCTCCATGGTCAAATCTAGTTCCGCCCATTATATTCATCCACCTAAATTAAAACAATTTAAGTTTAATTAATATATATCAAATATATTCAAACTCGGTTTAATCATTTTTCAAATTCTGAAACCTATAATTAGTTATGCAATTAATAAAGAAATTAGCGGAACTAATCCAGAACTGTGCAGGATGCTAAAAAATACAGCAAAATATATCAACCCAAAATATAGCATAAAACAAAGCAGAATTAACCCAAAATTGTGTAGAACTCTAAAAAATTACAAAAATATTCCTGACTTGTGTTAGAATATTTAGATTATTATAAAAAAAATGATTACATTAGTTAGTCCTTATTTACAAATATATATATATATATATATATATATATATATATATATATATATATATATATATATATATATATATATATATATATTATGATAATATTATCTAAATTTTTTGGTACAAATGAGAGGCATTTCTGTAATTTTAAGAACAACTTTACATAATTATATGTTAATTCTTCTACATCCTACAGTTTGTTTATTTTTTAATTTCAATTTAGTTGTAAAGTTATTTATAGATTATATATACTGATACTTTTAAATAATTAATTAGTATGTCACTTTTTTTAATTGATATAGTTTAATTTTTAATTAGGTTGTCTTATTTTGATTTAATTTTATATTTAGACATGTAGCCATGTAGATGACATGTTACAAGCGTTAATTTTACATCGAATTCGATGTATGATTACGCCTTAAAATTAGTCATATTTATCATATTTTTGTGCATTCTTATTATTTTTATTACATTTATTTTGTTTTGGTCAAAAGACAGGATATATTATGCAATTTATTCGTTTATATATTGCAGATTTATACCATAGAATTACAACCTAGCATGCTTGTGCACTGAAAATCTTGTTGAAATACAAGAAAGAAAAAGTATATAAATTAAAAGGGTTTTTACTCCAATTTGACATTGCATAATTGTTAAAAAAAATAAAAAATTGGTATTTTGTGTCCAGCCAAAATGAGGAATATATTGAAAAATATAAAGGATTATTCATTCATATCTCCTGTATATTTCCTTTATTGATTAGATATGTTGTGTTCTGTATATTGCTTGATTGTGCAAAGATAAAGAAGAAATAATCTAGAAGTAAATTATATGTAAAAATAATAATTCAGCTCTCAATTACTGCTATATAAATTTTGATTATACATGGTTAAAAATTGAGTTTGTACACAGTTTTGCAACCGTGACTACTTCAGATCATGTATAAAAATATCGGTACATTTGTATTTTTATGGTTGGCCATAGAACAGAAAAATTTGAAAAAACAAAAAAATGTGAATTCACAAAATCCTAACATATTGCTAATTGGTTGCACCTTATGCACTATACCCATGATTATTTAAAAAATACATCGTCTTAATTAGGTTTACATGCATGCTTCAAATTAATCTAATGTATAACCGTCTAATTAATGCTGAAAATTGAGATATATTTACAGCGTAAGAAAATATAATTTTTTGGCATTTGTTGTGGCTAAGAAAAAAAAAATTGATTAAGGTCAAGGTAAGCTTTTAAATTTAGACTTGCAAAAGAAACACACAAAATTCCATCATTATTTAGAAGCCAGAGGTACATAATCTTAATTTGCAAAAACAATTATTTATACCATATTAAAAAAAAAAAAACAGAAAAACATGACTTGTGAAGATTTCTAAAAACACATAGGTTGCATAATGATTTGGCAACTCATTCTTGAGGCTGCAGATTGGTTTGAAGGCTCCCAAATAATCCAAAAATGCACTGTGTTATTATATATATTTAGGCTTTTGAGGGGTCTCCAAACTAATATGTGGCCCTCCATGAATGGGGCCGCTAAACTATTATGTGGCCTGGGTGTTTTTGGAAATCACAAGTCATGGTTTTTTGGTTTTTTGGTTATTATTTTAATATGGTATAAATAAAAATTTCGGCTTAATTTGATACGTGCATGTTTCAAATTAATTTAATGTTAAAAAACAATAAGTCTAACATAAATGTTGATGAATTTTATTTTGGTCTCTATATGCAAAGATAAAGATGTATGTTTAATTTTTATAAAAAATATAAACAATAAATATTGGAATTCACATAATCCATTATTTCAAAAAAAAAAAAATATCAATGTAATAGTAAATTGAAAAAAAGGGGAGGAATTAGTTGGTGTTGACATTATTCACTTAAAGAGAAAGCAAAAGCTACAAAAATGGGAATAGAATCTGCTTCTCATTCTCTCTCCCTCTCTTAATCCAATTATTTAGGAACAAATCATTGATGAACGAACCAAAGAAAATAAAAGAAAATACCAAAAAAAAGAAGAATGAAAAAATCAAAGAAGTCACCAGGAAAAGAGAACTATTGTTGTTGGAGACTTCTCTGCTGCCTATGCTATGCTATACTAGAAGCCGAGGAGGGAGAGCGGACTCCGCCACCAAGGCCTCTTCGGCCTAGTGAAAAGAGAGCCCTTAATCCCACAACTAATCAACATAAGATCGATGATTCGAGTGATGTTGTACAAAAACCGTCACAAGTTAATTCTCAAGGACCGTCCCCTTTGCATGGCGACTTTGGCAATAGAGGCGACGATGTGGGGTCCATTTTCGCTGGTGGTCTGCCTCCAGTTTCGAGTGATTCGAGTGATGCTGTACAAAAATCTAAAGAGAAATCTGATCCTTTACCAAAACCATCACAAGAGAATCTGTTCTCTTTGCACAATGGCTCCGGTGATGGAGGCGACGATGTGGGATCTCTTTTCGCTCGTGGTCCGCCTCCACTTTCTAATTAGTATTTTTTTTTTTGGGTTTGAGGTTTTTTTTTCCTGATTATTGTTAAATAATTTAATGTATGTTAAGATATTCCTTTTTTTTTTTTTTTAAATGTATGTCCGAATATAGAGGCTTGTTATATCCAATAAAAGGATGATTATAGATACAACTTCTATGAATAAGTTTTGTTTAGACACTTTAAGTAACAAGGAACAACCAGTATACATATAACCTACTACTAGCCTACATATCTTGAAAAAAAGGGTGTTTATTTAGTAATTAAAAGTTGCAAATGCTGGTACAATAAAAAAGAAATCAGGGTCCATCCAATGAGCAATAGACCAAATTAATTAGATCTGATGTACAGTCATAATCGTTCAATCCGGAATAAGATTCTTACAGACGGTTTTAAGATTTATGACGATTAAATACACATGAATCTTGATATAGATCAAACTGTTACAATCATATATCAGACTGAATTTGATCCAATGCGTATCAGACCGCCACCACATCCAAATATATTTAGCTAAATAAATAAAGTTTTGAGATAATTTGAGTAATTACTAGTTCTTGAACTAGCATTAATCAAAATTTATATTTTTATAATTTGTCACTTTATCTAAAAATTCTACGCAAATAATAGTAATTTTGTATCTATTTTCTGACTAGGATCTATACAACATGCATTTTGTTACTCAATTCTTACTTCTAAGTAAAAAAAAATGTAAAATTTAGTCAGTATACAAACGCTAGAATTTCAACATATATAACATACTACTAATTTTCAAACCATTCGATCTGTTTTGAGATTCGCGCTTGATCAGATGCTGATTGTAACTCACGGTACGGAATAATTAAATCGATTTTGCTCCATTAATAGGGGTTGTGGAAGAATTCACAGACCCTTTAATATTGTACAGATTTAGATCGGATGTTCCGGATCCAACCTCAAAGTTTGAGTTACTATAGAGGATCGGAATTCCACCTCTCCCCCCTCTGCGGGATGGGATCTCTCCTCTCCTCCGCTCGAATTCGTATCCTCGGAGATATCTCAAACTTTGCGTGACTTTATGGAAAATCCCAACCGTTTAAATACGTTGTATAATCTCAAAGGAGACATAATATTGACCCCCTACATCACCCCTGAATGGGCACCGGACACGTTGGTCACGCAAAAGTTGAGATATCTCAGAGGATACTCGCGCGCGGTGCGCCTCCTGTGCATTTCTAGATTGGAACAAGGAGCGTCCGATGGGCATTGGACCAAAATCAATCTAGACCAGTCGATTTGCATTAAAACCCATGCGCACGATTATTGATGTACTGCAAACGAACCTTATAGCAAATTAGACAGCGTCGAATAGGTCTAGGACAGATTTTGGTTTGATTCCCATTGGATTCTGCCACCGAGACCGAAGAAGAGAGCCCTTAATCCCACAACTGTTCAGCAAAAGATAAATAGGTCTAGTACCTCTGCTTCTCGAACTCGCATCCTCAGAGATCTCATATTTTGCGCGACTTTTTGGAAAATCTCAGACGTTAAAATATGTCCTGCACGAATCTCAAAAATCAAATAATACTGGCCCTAGGGGTGTTCAAACGGTCCGGTTTATTTGGTTTTAAATCGAACCGGAAAAGTTTGGACTAAACGATTCGGTTTTTCGGTTTAAATAGTTCAGTTCGGTTCATTTTTTGATATAATTCGGTTTATCTTGTTCGGTTCGGTTTAGGGTTTTTCAAAATCAGTTTGACCGACCGACCGAACTCTTGGTTGGCAATTACATCGCGCTCTCTCCAGACCCCAGCGCCTTGCTCTCTGTATCCTCAATCGCTTCGTTCTACCCAAAATTCCCCCACTTTCTTTCCTGTGCGACTGTGCCTGATCTAACCCAGATCTAATTCCTGAATAACGTCTTCTCTAGCTCCGCCATTGTCTCCTACTTTGTTGTTTCTATTTTCTCTTCTCAAATTCCTTTCAGCCTTTCTTATTGATTCATTTTCTCTCTCCTATGATAGTTTGGGGTTGAGCTTAAAACCAAGGTCGCATACAAGAAAATTCCTAAAGAGTGTTTATTGGTTCTAATTGGAAATATAACTGTGAAACATCAAAGCAGTTAAGAGAAGCTGTTGTTGAAGAAATTAAGATAGAGGTACGACTTACGCAAAATTCAATTTCTGCATTGAGCTCGGTTCATAATTTTTTTTTTTCTTGTGCTTCTTGTTAATTATTTAAACACCAGTACAAGGGGTTTTGATACAGGCAGCAGTACCAGTACTCTCAGTTCTGATACAGTTCAAGCTTTCGAGGGTTAAAATTGTAAAATTTCGGTTCAACCGAACAAACCAAAATTTAATTTGATTTGTTCGGTTCAGTTGTTATTCGGTTGGGAAGTATAATTTGGTCTGTTCGGTTCTATGTTGAAAACCGAATAAAACTTTGGCCCCCGTCCCATCCCCGAATAGGCACCGGACACATCGGTCACGCAAAATATGAGATATCTCAGAGTCAGAGGATACGCACTCCTGCTTCTCTGTGCCCCTCTCCAATAACCGGCGCTGTTCAAAACCCTTCTCTCCTCTCTTTTCCTCTCCTTTCCTTTCCTTTCCTTTCCTTTCCTTCTCTAGCCACCGCTAGCAGCCTACACTCGCCGTCGCCATCGACTCTCTCGCCTCCTCCATTCTCCGGTGAAACAGAAACGGTGAGTATGCACTCACATCCCTCTCTCTCTCTCTCTCTCTCTCTCTCTCTCTCTCTCTGTGTTTGCCTAATAGATGAATAATACTTCAATTTCTTTACATTTTGTTGGGAGATTGAAGGTAGGAAGGAGAAGAGAAGAGATGGTGTACTGCAGTCACTGTGGTGATCATTGCCCGTCGATTGTGGATCCTGACAAGGGCTACATGTCAGTTACCTCTTTACTCTTTTTCCATAGATTCATATTTGCATCAATCTGTTTTGAATTGCATGAATTGAAGCATCTTATGGTTAATTTAGGAATATTGGTTTAAGATAAAGTTGGTGTGTTCTTCATGCCTTATTTTGTTATTGTGTTAGTGGTACCAGAGAGGTGGTACCATGTTCAAAAATATTGTAAGGGTTTTCATGTTGAATGGAAATCGGTGGGAATCCCCACTTCTTTAATAATAATAATAATAATAATAAAAAATAAAAAAATAAAAAAAAGATAAAGATAAAGTGCTTGGTTGTGGTTAATTTAGTTGCAACTAGTTTGTTATTGCTCAAAATTGCTCAATTGATTTTGCATTATTTTAATTTGGTGTCTTACCCAATTGAGAGGGATCATCTTACTTGTCGGACTGATGTTTGCCACATAGCATGATCTATCTTTTGCTGTTTTTTTTTTTCCTCTTTTTATTATACCTTGTAATTTATTTGCATTGATCTGGTTTGAATTCCATGAATTGAAGCATCTTGTGGTTAATTGAGGAATATTGGTTTAAGATAAAGATAAAGTGCTTGGTTGTGATTAATTTAGGTGCAACTAGTTTTTTATTGCTCATTGATGTTCAATTGATTTTGCATTTTTTTTTTTGTTGTTCAGCTGTTGCGGCATGTGCGGAAAAATTATCGATCAAGAAATCTATTCTACCGAACCAACCTTTGTCAAGGATAGTTCTGGCCAGGTATCATGATTTTTCTTTTAGGCAAAGAGATGTAATTTAATAGGCTTCACCAAATATCATCCGTTTTTATTTTGAAAATGCCCATTTGAGATGTTTTACCAATGAATTGTAAAATTGTAGTTTTATGGGCATATTGTGATTTTGGAAAATTACTGCAATTGGAGTAAAATTGTAGTTTTAATGGTTTGAGGAAGTTTGAGAAGTTCTGGACTGGATCGTCTGGTTCACTAGGTTTTTAGTTTTTGAAAGATATAATCGTATTTTAATCATGGGAAAGGACACATGATTTCCCAACATTGTGTCATATTAACAGTGGTTGTTTTGCAAAATACAGAGCCGTTTGGGTGGTATGATCCTTAGGAGCATAGAGAGTGGGTATTCAGCTTCGCATGAAAGAACATTGGCAAAGGGTGATTACATTCTTAAACTATTTGATAATTATATTGTAATATGAGTAATGTTTTATAATTATAGTTCTCATTACTTGACTTTTTGCTTTATTCAGGGAGAGATGAGATAAGATACATAGTTAATTGCCTAGATGTGGCCGGTGGAGATTCGATCATTGATGAGGCTCATAAATTTTATCAAGTAGATATCTTCTTGTTAACTCATGTTTGACATTGGTATTAAATGCCAAATAATATAGCTTGTTGCATTTTGTTCCTTTTTTCTTGCGTGAAACAATCTGGTAAAAGTTGATAAATAAGCATACCGCATTATGCAATGAAATTTATATAGATGCATGTTGAATAGCATTCTGGTGCAAGTGCCTACTTTTTCTGTTGAAGAAATATAATTTTTCAGGCGTATCTGCAAAAATTGGTGCTCTAGTTAATAAACATTGTTGTTATAATTAGGGTTGAGTTTGAGCTTTAGTAGTCTGTCTGTTCCAAAGTTTTGAATTCTATTTTCAGATTTACTGATTATTTTCTACTGTAGTAAACATATAATGTTCAATTTCATGTTTAATGAAGTGAAGATAGCTGTTGACAAGAATTTTACGAGGGGCCGAAGAACCACTCATGTTGCCGCTGCTTGTCTTTACATCGCATGTCGGTATGTAGTGCTTATAAATTTTTATTAATGACCTTATTGGTACCTTGCTCAAACAAAAGAATGCTACTTGGGCTTATTCAAACTGGTACCTGGGGCTTATGGTACCATTGTTAGATTTATTTAATATGGTACAAATAGCGCGGCTTGGTCCATACTATGGATCAATATCTTCATTTTCAAAGTTCAAATAGTCGATCTGAACTGTTCTAATTTTCTAATTGATCTCCATATGAAAATGTACTTGCAGACTAAATTTCACATTTTTTAGAAGTTTTTAACTATTTTAAAATACAAAACTGCAGTACCAGCAAACAAACCAGTAACCAAAAAATCAAATACCAGAAAACTGTTATTCTTAGATCAGTACCTAGTGCCACAAAGGCCACCAATCGCTGCACTAGACAGCCAATCAAAAAAATAATATATATAAAAAGCTGTTCTTCTCAGATTAGTACCAGAACAAACAACAAGCGAAAAAGCCCCGCACGTACCAGCAAAACCAGAAAACTGGTACTGACAAATACCAGAAAAAAGCGAGCCGTGTACCAGCAAGCAGCGGTTGGATCAGACCAGAGAAAATCAATAACAGAAAAGAACCCCTTTATCAAGTGATTTTCTTGATAGAAAGAATACAACAAATCTTTTATTGAACCACTAATTCAAACTGATACATACTAGTATTATTTCCTCGATATGAAGTTACCAGTAATTAAAAATTACAAGACTCTGGTATATTTTTATTATTTTTGTAGGAAAAACAAGAAGGCGTACCTACTAATAGATTTTTCTGACTATCTGCAAGTAAATGTGTAAGAAAAATCTTCTCTCTATACCTCTATTTTGCTGCTCAAAGTAGATTTATAGTTCTTTGCAATTAAATCTGAGTTTTTATTTGTGTTGTTTCAGATATGTGCTAGGTGCAGTATTTTTGCAACTGTGCAAAGTTCTACAGCTTTCAGAGCATCCAATTATACAAAAACTCGTAGATCCAAGTCTATTTATTCACAGGTTTACTGAACGTAAGTGTTATAACTTTTTGTTGTGCCAGTATCATACCAGCCAGGTAGTGATGGCAATCATTGACCTAACCTGATCTGACCTGCTGCCTGTCAGGTCGGGTCATGACCCTGTTTGACCTGACCCTTTTATGATGTTTCAAGTTTTTATTTTTTTTTATGGGAGAGGGAACAAAGTACAGACACTGTTTGGTTATAAATTGAAATGGTGACGAGAATCTAAACCAAGCCAGAATGGGACAGTACATTTCAAACTAGGCTATTTGTACCTTGCTTGAAATAATGGTAAATGTAAAGAAAAATGTATTTCAATTAAAATGTTAATATATATTTTTCGTAAAACTTTTAGGTTTATTGGGTAAAAAGAATAACGAAGTATCCACAACGGCTCTAAGAATAATAGCTAGCATGAAGCGTGACTGGATGCAGGTTAGTATTTTCTTTTATTATTTATATTTTAGGAATTTTTCTTTGAAATTGGTTTAATTTTTGGTTAACCTCAATATACTAGATACAATGTCGGCTTTTTGTGATACTTGTTTTGGTTTCCAATTGGCTTGTTTGGCCAGATAGAGAATAGTGAAAGAATAGAGGAAAATTAGAATTTGGAATAGGCTTCTATGTACTATTCTGATCGTGCTCAATTGAAGGTGGAAAAGTGGACTAGTGTGGAAAAGTGAAAAAGTATTGCTAAATGAGCCAATTATATTTCTTGAAAAGGGCCAATTCCTCTATTCCACCATCCCCACAGAATAGAGAATTGGCTCATTGAGGAAGATAGAAGAGGGACCTACTGTAAAAACCAGGGGCTAATGCAAATGTTCAAACTCAATGCCACTTTTCCAACTACCATAATTCCACTCAATTCCTTCATTGTTCGGCTAGAATAGAACCTCTATTTCGATCTACTCTTTTCCTCTCCTGCCGAACATGCCCAATGTTTAAAACTAAGGGCATAAATAAAAATTGATCCTATTTATTGGATACCAATGCAATTTACTCTTTGCTTATTTTGTTATTCAATGCAGACAGGGAGGAAGCCTAGTGGATTATGTGGTGCTGCCTTGTACATTGCAGCTCTTTCACAAGGACTTGATTATTCAAAATCAGAAATTGTAAAAATTCTATTATTTTATTAGAGAATATAGTTTTGCAACTCGGAAATTCCCATTCTAATACTACATTTTGTTTTTGTTTAATCAGGTCAATGTGGTGCATGTATGTGAAGCAACACTGACAAAACGGCTGATTGAGTTCGAAAACACCGAGTCTGGTTGCTTAACGGTAACACACCCCCCCTCCTCTTCACCCGCCTCCTTTATATAATGCTTCTTTCTCGCTCTCTTTTGATTTTTTTTTTTTATTTTAACTAGATTTTTGTTTTTTTATATATTGTGTTTATAGATTGAAGAATTCACAGATCGAGCAGATGAATTGGAGAAGGAGATGACTCAATCGATTTCAATGCAACTACCCAAAGATGGTGGTCTTCTTTGCAAACACAAGGAACAAAATGACATCGTCCATTTCGCCCATGGTCTTTGCAAGAAATGTTTTGAAAAGGTACTTTAGAAATGTAAAATTTAGTGTGGAAGTACATTTTCATACAAAGATCATGTTGAACAGTTCAGATGGACTATTTGAACTTTGAAAGTGAAGATATTGATCCATAGTATGGACCAATCTGCGCTATGCATAGTACCATAGCCTCACTCGTGTTAAATTACACTCTTCCATGTGCATAATTACATGAAATACATCCAATTTGTTTGATGATTACAAGTACTTAACCCTAATTTATTATTTTCTAACAGTTCATGAAACTATCGGGAGGGGTAGATGGGGGTGCAGAGCCCCCGGCCTTTCAACGGGCTGAGATGAAACGTAAAAAAACTGAGGCCCAGATTGAAGAATCCTCTTCAAACTTTTCTCTCTTTGATGAAGAGAGTGGGCCCACTGTGCAAGTAAGGCCTCCTTGTGTCATGGTTAATCCATTGGTTAATGGGTCAGTTTTTGGGTTGGTCCCACTCATTCATCTTAAAACAAAAGGATGGATTACCAAATTAGTTAATTATTTTTTCACTAAGAAAGCAACAGAGGTAAAAATTAGTAGGTTTTTTAATGTTTGCTCAATACTAATCAAATTTGACAGCCTCTCTAGTTTCGAACCCGTAACATCCTTTGATTTAGGGTTTAAGCATCAGATTTATGGGTATGGTACTTGGTCTCTGCTTGGTTCAGGAATTTTGGGTTTTTGTTCTCTTCCCTAATTTATTTTTTATTTTTTTGTATATTGTTTTATAGGAGAAAAACACCGATGGAGTAACAGGCTTTTCTCCAGATGAGCAACAAGAGGAAACACAAGCATCTGGAGTTACTGATAAAGATGGTAATCTGGAATTCTTACATTAGCTAGGATTAGTTTTTTTTTTTTTTTTTTTTAGGCTACGGTACTATGCATAGCACATAATAGCTTGAACTACAGATCAATATCTCTCTTTTCAAGTCCAAACAATCGATTTAAAACTGTTCAACTTGATCTCAATATGAAGATGTGCTTGTAATTCAAATTTGACAATTTTTAGAAACTTTTTTCTATTTTTTTAGATCGATAGAAAGTAGTGATTTTCTACTTTCTACTTTTTAGTTGATAAAAGTAGTATTTTCTACCTATATAAAAAGAACAATTATATTACTCCCCCCCATTCCATCCCCCCACCATCCCCCCACTCTATCTCTTTCCAAATTAGTTTTATCTCCTTTTAATTTCATTCACATTTCTCATAATTTATGAGAAATTTTGCGAATCTAAAATCACGAACATTTTCTACGTAATTTTCTCTTTCAAACGAGATCCATGATGACATACTTTTGGATAAGTCGTTACAGAAGTATTTATCTTTCATCGTGCAAGTATTTATACCTATACAAACATATGAAAGTATTACTATCAATTAATATAAGTATTTATACTGATATATAAAAGTATTAATATCATGTATTATAAGTATTTATATTGACATATGAAAGTATTAATATCAAGTATTATAAGTATTATATGCAAAAAAATACTTTCAAGTATAGATATAAATACTTTTATGATGAGAGATAAATACTTCTGTAACGACTTGCTCGAAAGTATGTCATCATGGATCTCATTTGAAAGATAAAATTACGTAGAAAACGTTAGTGGTTTTAGATTCGCAAAATTTCTCATAGATTGTGAGAAATGTGGACGAGATTGAAATGAGATAAAAAAAAACTACCTCTAAAAACGTGCATGGTCCCCCATGTGATTTAAAATTCCCCCCACCCTCCATGAAAAAAACTTGCATGGTCCCTTAAATACTTTCGTGCTTAGAGATAAATACTTTCGTTCTTAGAGATAAATACTTCTGTACGTAAGTATTAATACCTTATGAAAAAAAAAATGACAGCTGGAGTTTTTTGGCATTTTGTGCGGGGTTAATTGCGGGGTGGGAGGTGCGGGGTTAATTATCAGCCTCCATATAAAAAATAGTAAAAAAAATTATGAAAAATGTAAAATATAGTCTGGAAGTACAATTTTATATGGAAATCATGTTGAACATTCAGATCCACTATTTGGACTTTCAAAATGAAAATATTGATCCATAGTACGGACCAATCTATGCTATTCATAGTACCATAGTCTCTTTTGTTCACTAGATATATTATAGTCAAATTGGAAAAGGTTGCAACAATGATGTTTTTAGCATGTACCTAAAAAAATGTAAATTATTAATATCTCATTTTACTTAAATTTTATTTGAAGGCCTTGAATTTGATGTGTTACTAGATGATGAGGTTGATAAAGAGGATGATGAACCCGAGACCCTTTCTGATATTGACGATGCTGAGGTAATTAAAATCCTCTCTCTCTCTCTCTCTCTAACTAATTTATGTCTCTTATAAATTGTTAAGTGGTTTGGTCTCTCTCTCTCTCTCTCTTTAGGTGAATGAGTACCTACTGCACGACGAAGAGGAGAAACACTACAAAAGAATAATTTGGGAAGAAATGAACAAAGAATATCTTGAGGTTATTATTTGACTACAACTAAATGCCTTTCTTATTTGTTGTTGGTGTTGAGGTGTATCTATTTATAATATGTTAAATTAATAGGAGCTGGCATTGAAGGAAGCTGCGAAAAAGGAGGCCGAGGAGAGAGAACCTCGAAAGGTATTCATTGTTCGTTTGTAGTGCCTATTGTATGCACACAAAAAGAAAAATTTGAGAAAGTACGTCTAGCTCAAAAGGAACACTAAAGGGACAGTAATTTATATACATCAGTAGTCAGTGATTTTAATATATTCAATTTAGGATGTATAAGCATAAATTTTATTTTTCTAATTGTAGGTTAGAAAGAGGAAACCTGAAGAAGACGATACAGGTCCGGCCAAGACTCCTTTCGAGGCGACGTGTAATGTGCTCAAGAAAAAGGTACTATTTACCTTTATCTGGATAGATTATCTTTCTTATATGTTCTTTTAAATGTTTTTGAGTTAGTTTTTCTTTTAAAATGTTTAGTAGAGTTACTATTTTTATACCACTTTTTTCATTTTCAGGGCCTTGCATCAAAAGTTAATCTGGATGCAATAGGGAGTTTGTACGATGTAAGTTATTACAAATATGAAATTTCTTGCAATTCCATAAGAGAGAGTTCCCCTGATTTTAACTGAATTTTCACCAAATCAAAACTAATAACTATTTTCTATTGCTATACTGGTACTGGACTCAACCATTGTGGTACGATGCCAGTTCAGTACCAAGACTGGTTCTTTTGAATTTTGTTTACTCGGTTGATGAAAAATAACAGATTACTTTGAATCAGCATTTTAAATCTCAGTTATTTTAAATTTCAAAACTAATGACTGATATTCTCTTTATTCTTTTTAAAACTAATTAGAATCAGCATTTTAAATCTCAGTTATTTTAAATTTCAAAACTAATAACTGATATTCTCTTTATTTTTGTTAAAACTAATCAGTTGCTTGCTATTTTAATTGAAAATAGATGGACGATACAACCTTTGAGAAAGAGGAAGCGGAAACAGAGGAGAAAACATTCAATAAATTTGCCGAGTTTGAAGAAAATGCCGAAAATGGACTAGATGAGTTTGATTTTGTTGATGAATTTGTTTTCGATTAGCACTTCTTTTGCCCGATGCTTTTAGTATACTGTTATTATTTATATTCATTATTATTTATTAGTTAGAAGTCGGTATTTAAGCGTCTGTCAGAACACACGCGTGGTCTAAGTTTTTAGCTTTTGTTGGATAGTTGAATAATTAGTTTCAGTGGTTGGACAATTTTACCCCTGGTAGTATGCCTGTGTAAACTGCACTGGAATCAGAGAACACTGGCACAGTGTTCACTACACAATAAAATCAGAGCTGTGAGTACATGCAAACGTTGTAAAAGATGTCTGTAACTTTGTATCTATTTATTTACAAGTTTCCTCAAATTAAGAAATTTTAAATTGCTTCTTTGGGGATGCTCTGAATTGACTTGTTATTCAATGGCAATATGCAGTTAGATTCTGGAGATTGATATATATGAAGTTAATTAATCAGAAATTTTCTGTTTGTTAAATATTAGAAGGATATTATTTTGGTCACTAGATCAAAAACTTGATTCTGGCACAATTGTGTATCTTTGCAATAATTTGGAGCAATCAAATGACAGATGTTAGGCCCAAATCCAGCCCAGTATATTTTGTTGCAGAGAGACATAGATTACACGTACTAGGCCTAGAAAGAGCCCACTGTATCACCTAAGGCTCAAAAATCAATTCAGTTAGGGGGTCAACTTTGTTAACAGAGGCATTTTAGCTTCATCTAGCGCAAGGGCTATAGAATCAAAGCAGCGTTGTGTATGGTTCATGTGCTGCATGAAGCCAAAACTACTCTGTTAAATTTTTTGTACCACCTCAGTAAATCAATCGAGTTCGGGGGTCAAATGGTTTAATAGAGTAGTTTTGACTTCATGCGGTGCAAGGGTTATAGAATCAAAACAATGCTGCATATGGTTCGTGTGCTGCATTAAGGCAAACCTACTCTGTTAAAATCTTCACCCCAAGAGTAGTTCAGGTTCAAAACCGCTGCCTTCGCGTCACCTAGATCCTTTCCCACTCCCCTTAATTGTTGCAAAGAGAGAGAGAGAGAGATGAGAAAGGAGAGGTAGCACAATTGGCTAAGAAAATGTCTTAGAGTTGTTATACTCAAAGATCGAGAGTTCGATTCCCCCTCATGAATCTTGATAGCTACTACCAAATTTTCAAAAGAGAGAGAGAGACTGCAAATGAAAGGCCCACAAAAGCCCACTGTAGAGGCCCAAACAACTACCTACCATTTCACATCAGGCCCAAAAATCAACAGTTCGGGGTTAATTGTTTAACGAGGGTTGAAATACCCAACGGTTTTTAGCCCAAACGTATCACACCATCCAGTGTGGAAAAAATAGTACGGTGAAGCTGGTTCCTTCACGGAATAGCATGGCTATGGCACAGCACGTGCTACTATTCTGTGTTGTGATTTACGTGTCGCGTGCCATGATCACCTCTTGACATTTTGGTCACAGCACGTAATCATGCGAGTCACGTGTAATTAGAACCGTTAGATCTTAATTAAATAGTGAATCTTAAAAAAACTAACTTAAATTATGAAAAATAGTTAAGTGTGAGAAACGTAACCATTTACGTTTGGACATGGCACGTGAATAGTCATAAGCCACTTCTTGTCATTTTGCTCACGGCACAGATCACTGTTCACATGGTTACAGCACGAGGTCAAAATCACGGCGTGTTAGTTATGATATAACACAATACGTTTTTTTCACTCTATCACCATCTGAACCACACATCTAATTACAGATGGACCCTCCAGATTATTTCCACTCTAGACCTTTCAACTTCTCAAATGACTCTCTCCTCTCCAGTTGCTATCATTAGCAAACCATTGAGTAATTTTTTGAAAGTGAGTGAATTTGTTAAATTACTAATTAACTATAGAATTGGTTTTCGAAATTGTCAAATCACTAATTATTTATGGATTTGGTTTCGAATTTGATACAGAAGAAGTTTCGTACTGTAATTGATTGATTTCTGGCCGACTTCCACCGAGGAAATGTGGATGAATCCGAATACAAGTGTTGAATTGGATAGAAGTTAGGTGAGGCACCCTTGTCTTCACTGTTGGGAGGAGAGTGGGTTTCATTCATGGCAGGAAAGAAGCGAACTTTGTTGATGGAGAGAAAGAGGCGTTTGAGCGGTTGAAACGTTTGGAGTGGAAATAATCTGAAGCGTCAATCTGAAATTAGATGTGCGGTCCAGATAGTGTGAGATTTTGGGTATAAGAGGTTGGGGCATTATAACCCTCCTCTTGTTTAACAGAGCAGTTTCGACTTCTACAGTGCATGGACTATAGAATCAAAACAATGCTGCATATGGTTCAAGTGCTGTATGAAGCTAAAACTACTTTGTTAAAATCTTTACCCAAGTTCAGATTCAAAACCGCTGCCTTCGCCTCACTTCCTCGCTTCATTTCCCACTCCCCTCACCACTCACCAATCACCAGTCGCCACCTTCAACAACCGCCGTGCTCCGGTGGGGATCTCTTCTCTCTCTCTCTTTTTAACATCTCAAATCTCTACTCGTTTAATCTCTCAAAACACATAAACTCAACTCTTCAGTCAAAAACCCTAGTAGCGTCCAGGTCCACGTTTTGCTCCTCACCAAGTCTCAGCCATGCTCGATTCAGTAAGCATTGAAGCCTCCTCTCCTCTCCCTCCAATCACTAAGGTCTCTCTCTCTTTATCTCTCTTTCAAGAATTTTACCAGTTCGGTTAAGGTTGGTTGTTTATATAATAGCATATTGTTTTATCAGTGAACTATTTTATCTAGACCTCAATAGGAAATTATTATGTAGTTGAATTGCAACTATTTTCTCTATGGTAGAAACTAACGAACTGGTACCACTGGTTTGGTACCTTTGAAAACTAACTACTGGTACGAGTGAACTATTTTATCCAAACCTCAAGAGGAAATTATTATGTAGTTGACTTACAAATGTTTTCTCTATGGTACCAACTAACTAACTGGTACCAGTGGTTTGGTACCTTTGAAAACTAACTACTGGTAGAAACTAAGTACTGGTACTAGTGAACTATTTTATCCAAAACTCAAGTGGAAATTATTATGCAGTTGAATTACGACTGTTTTCTTTATGGTAGGAACTAACTAACTGGTACCAGTGGTTTGGTACCTTTGTAAACAATTATGATTTCGTGAAGAAATCGGTGGATTTTCTACACTTTTATCAAAAAAATTATCACTATTCTGTTCTTCAGTTCAAGATATTTTCTGACTCAATTTTAACTAGTACCAGTGGTTTGGTACCTTTGAATTATGATTTTGTAAAGAAATCGGTGGTTTTTCCCCACTTTTATCAAAAAAAAAAAATACAAATATTATATTCTTCAATTAGTATAATTTCAAGATATTTTCTGACTCAATTTTGATTTTCACACATCGGCAGAAAGACGAAGGTGCGATTGCAATTGTATTTGAAGAACTTACAAGGGGGCTTTCACAAATTGAAGAACATATTGAGTTTTCTCTTCCAGATGATTTTTTTAGAGGGGGTGAGAGCTATATTGCCATTAAGCGCAGTATCCTTTTATTCTTGTTCAAAGTGAATTTTTAAAAAATTGTTTTCTTTTAGTTGTATCTTAAAAACTGTAGGTACAGTATTGTTCATTTTTGAATCTATGACTACAATACGAAATTGGTAAATTTTTTAGTACCACCCCTGTTATATCTGGTAGTGTATGCCAGCATGTACCAGTTCAGGTATTAAGTGCTACGAGTGAGGCTACAGTTCTATGCATAGCGCATATTGGTCCGTTGAAAAAGTTCAAACAATTGATTGAATCACTTTATCTAAAGATTTAGACCATTCAAAAGTAGCAATTTTCTACCTATCTAAAATAATTTAATAAAATTCCAAAATATATAAAATTTGCATGTATATCATTTTGTGCGGTTCAAATAGACTATTTGGACATTCAAAACGAAAATATTAATCTGTAGTAAAACCCAATCTACGCTATGCATAGTACCATAACCTCACTCAAGTGCTACTGTGGTTTTGTTTAATTTTCATTTTTACTTTTAGTTTTTATTTATTTATTTTTCTAATTTTGGATGGGACTTAAATCAATCGATCATCCTTGATATACGAAAGATATTTATTTTAATAAAAAGCGACCTGAAGACGATGGTATCTTTTGCGCATGTGAACCTTTGAATGGATCTACTACCCTTTGTGACGGGGATTGTCATTGCACGTAAGCTTTCCTATAGTAGTTTTTTTTTTCCTTTTGTGTTGATTTATTTGATTAGCACAGCCAGAAAAGTTGCATGATTTGATATTGAGTGAGGCTATGTTGTTACTATGGATAGCACAGATTGGTCCGTACTATGGATCAATATTTCAAATAGGTGATCTGAACCATTCAACAATCTCCATATGAAAATGTACTTGCAAACTAAATTTGAAATTGTAGGTTTCTTTTACTTTTTTTTTAGATATTAATGGTCTAGAATTTTTGGATCAAGTGATATTTTACCTATCTAAAAAAATTGTAAAAAAATTGTAAAAAATGTAAAATTTGATCTTGAAGTATAATTTCAAATGAAGATCATGTTGAATGGATCAGATTGAATGTTTGGACTTTGAAAATAAATATTGATCCGTAGTACGGACCAATCTGTGCTATGTATAGTACCATAGCCTCACTCTTTGATATTATATGGAAAAATGAGTTCGTTAAATAGGGTTGCATGATGCTCTCCCTACTTGTTTTTCTATTTTTCTTATTTAATCGTGTCTTTTGTTTGGTTTTATGACTATGTTATTAACTCTGATTTTACTGGTAGTATGGGAGTTTGATACTGGTAGAAAGTGGCACCTTTGAAATACGTATTTAAGCAAGAAATGAGGCTACACACCACATATTCTTTGTTTGAGATGTTGTATCTTTTTGCTTAACGATTTGGTCAATTAATTTGATTTTTAATTGATAGGATGTTGTTCTCTTGCTGTTCTGGTAATTGTAAGTGCAGTAGCACTTGTGCTAATAAACCCTTCCAGCTCAGACCTGTTAAGAAATTAAAAGTTGTCAAGGTAACTCTCTCTCTCTCTCTCATCTTTGTGAGAAAGATAATATTTGTTATATGTATTTTCTCCATTCCAGACAGAGAAATGTGGGTTTGGATTAGTAGCAGAAGAGGATATAAAGCAAGGCGAATTTGTTGTAGAATATGTGGGCGAAGGTATTTTTTTTCCCTTCAGTTAAGAAAATAAAAATAAAAAATGGGGGCGGAATTGAGCAAGTTGAGTTTTCATGTCTGTTCCAAATTTCAGTCCCTAAAGACTTATTTATGCAACATCAACTGACATGGGTCACTATCACATATATTTTTGTAGGAGCAATACAAAAAGTAGTATTTATATGGTGCTACAGTTAAATTTGTTGTTTCACTTGATAATTTGCTTTCACTTAGGACTTAGGAGTAGGTATATTTATAAATCAGGGGGGATTTCATGTATTCTCCTTAGTAACTTCAAAAATACATATTTTCCCATCTAAAATTCATAATATCATATTTTCTCTCAAAAACCGACCAATCAAATTATACTACATGCTAAATATTTTTTATTTTTTAATAAAGGGTAAAATGGGTACTTAATAAATTTAAAATGAGTTTTACTAGAAAGTTAACAAAATGGGTAAATTTGTGAGTTTTTTAAATTTCAAAGGGTAAATATGTTATGAATTTTATAGGGGGGAATACGTAATTTTGAAGTTTTTGAGGGGTATCCATGAAATTGCCCAATAAATTAAGGATTATTGAAAATTTTTGGTACTTATTGTGCAGAAATTAAGACTGTTCAGACTTCAAAGGTCATGAATGTGTTTATTTGTTTGTGAACAGTTATCGATGACAAAACATGCGAAGAGAGGCTATGGAAAATGAAGAGAAGAGGCGCCTCAAATTTTTACTTGTGTGAGGTGAATAGCAACATGGTAATTGATGCAACATATAAGGGGAATAAGTCTCGTTTTATTAACCATAGCTGCGATCCAAATACAGAAATGCAGAAATGGTACATTTATCTCATCAGACAGTTATTTTTATTTGCCAGTTCTATAGAAAATTATTAATTTTCCTTATTTTTTTTAGGAAATTGCATCTGATTACCAGACTTTCTTTTGCTATTGTTCATTGGTTGTTCCAGTTTCTAGAAGATTTGTAAATAACATGACTGCCTTAGTTAAGATTGAGTCCTGAAAATATGACTAAGTTGTCACCAAACTTTAAACCCTACAGTGAACCCAATATTTTAATATATTTTGGGTTTAGGAAATAGAGCTCCTTAAGAGTTGGGAATAATATTAACTATCATTTTTAACCTAACTACTGGTACTAGTTGTACCAGTCTCTTTTGATTTAGCCTGAGTTGTACCAGTTTCTTTTGATTTAGCCTGAGTTGTCCAGAATTACTTTATTTGACTGGTCATGTAACACTACTATTTGTTTTGGCTACTTGGTAGTATGGTTATTTTTATACTATGTTCTTTTTTTAATTTAGAAATTTAAAAATTAAATCTTCAGGAGGGATTGATTGATTTTTTCCTTTGAAAAATAGAATGGTACAGTTCCATCTATTTTTCCAAGAAAAAGAAAAACAATCAATCCCTTCCGGAAATATTTCATTTTTAAATTAGTAAATTAAAAAAGAAAATCCACATTTTTCTTGTGTTATTTGTAGGAAACAGTTCATTCATTTATTATATGTATATTTTTGTTCTTGTAGGAGAGTAGAGGGGGAAACTAGAGTAGGCATTTTTGCCCTACGTGACATAAAGAAAGGAGAAGACGTAACCTATGATTACATGTTTGTTATCTCGCCTCTTATAATTACCAGTTAAAGAAATTTTGATTTATCATATTCTAAAATGTGCCCAAAAAAAAAAAAAAATTCAGGTTTGTGCAATTTGGTGCTGATCAGGATTGTCACTGCGGTTCTCTCCATTGCAAAGAAAAACTTGGCAGTATGGTTCCTTCATTTATTTTTAATTTAGATGAACTTATAACAATCCAATAAAATATGTTTTTACTTGCTAAATAATGATAAGTGCTTTTTTTTTATTTATTTGCTTTTACATAAAAGTTTCTATATTCATATAAAATGTTCTTTTAAAAGATGAAGATATAATATGCATTGACATAACATTTTTATAATCAGGAGGTGTAGATTTAATGCTTCTTAAAAAAAATGCCGTGACCAAGGATTGTATACAATCTCTCGTACGAGTCTGGCGCCAAAGCCATCAAATGTACATTTTTTTTCTTTATCCTTTCTTTTTCTGTTAATCCTATTTCCTTTCTATTCAGATTTTCTCTTACTTGTATATCAGATGTTCTCTTACTTAATACCTGCCTTTTTTTTGTTCATAATATGACTTTCTTAGGTGGGTAGAAGGATATATTTACAGTTATGATGACGAGAGACGCATGCATACTGTAAGTTATATATAGTATTATTTTATTTCTTTGTTTAGTGGTACAGTACCTGACTGGTACATTAGGTTGTTTTTAAAGGGTTTACATGTCAGAATTTGATTTCTAAGATAACTAAACTAAAACAACTGGAGCAAATGTATCAGTAATATGTGATAAGAGTGAGGCTATGGTACTATGTATAGCGTGGATTGGTCTGTACTATGGATCAGTATCTTTGTTTTCAAAATTCAAACAGTCGATTTGAATTGTTCAACAACATGATCTCCATTCGAAAATGTAATTGCAGACTAAATTTTTACATTTTTTTACAAATTTCTTTTAAAAATTTCTTTTGCAAATTTTTTAGATAGGTAGAAATCACTACATTTGAATGGTCTAGAATCTTTAGATCAAGTGATTTGCTACCTATCTTAAATAATAGTAAAACAATTTTGAAAAATATAAAAATTTGATCTACAAATGCATTTTCATATGGTGATTATGCTGAACGGTTCAGATATGTGATAGCAGTACAAGTTTTTATGGGTGTGATTAAATGAGCTTGTAATCTACAAATGTGGCAGATTATGTATGGTGATGGAAGTCTAGAGGAATTAGATCTAGAATCCGAAATGTGGCATTTCTTGCCCCAAATAAAGAAATTCAGAAGATAAGGTATACATCTTGTCTCGTTATTACTAGTGCATTTGTTGGTTGAGTGAGGCTTATAGTAAATTTGCAAATTACAGATCGACCTGTGCTATGGATTCATATATCTATTTTCAAAGTTTAAAGAGTCTATCTGAACTTTTAAGCATGATCTGATCTCCATATGAAAATGTACTTTAGAATTTTTTTACTATTGTTTTATATAGGTAAAAAGTCACTAGTTTTTATGGTCTAGAATTTTTAAATAAAGTGAGTTTCTGCCTATCTACAAAATAATAAAAAATATCTAAAAAAATATAATATTTGATCTCCAAGTACAATTTTATATGGAGATTATGTTAAGCAGTTCGCATCGATTATTTTTTACTTTGAAAATGGAGATATTGATCCATAGTATGGACCAATTGTATATATATGACTTTTGTTGGTATATCATAAAAGGTTGTTTTGTAGTTAAATTTGTAATTTTGTTTGACCACTTTATGCAGAAATCTGCTGAGGCTTGTGCTGTTGTAATAACTACTATTTACTTGAGTGTTTTTTTTTTATTTTTTTATTTTTCTTATTTATGGAAATCTCTATTGGGCTGTATGATTTTTTTCTTGAATAATGATCTTTCAATTGTATACATGAACTTTTTTTTTTTCAGGGAGTTTTGTACCTGTTCTAGTGTTTGCTATGTTAAATAGTTTGCTAAAGCATGATCCTTCAAAAACATATATTAGTAATTTAGTTGGAAACTTTTATTACTGCAAAAAAAATTCCCATAATTTTTTATCATTCATGGTATACCTTGTATCCATTCTTGCTTATAAATCTATGATTGTAGGTTTTTGTAAATTGATTTAAGTGATCTTGCATGACTAATTGAACGTAGCCTAAAGTACCAATCAATATGTTAATTGAGGAGGGTTCAAATGCCTCCATTTTTTGTGTCTCCATTATGCTTTCATTTTTAAAAACTTTAATAACTCAAAATTAAAACTTAAAATTCAAAATAAAACCGTTGGATATGAACTATATCATTTTATCTATGCACGTGTAAAAAATTATGACATTTCAACTTTGTTTTGATTGTCATTTTAAGCTTGTAAAAATGTAAATAAATATAGATAATTTCTAGACGTTGATTTTTTAACTTATTAATTTATATAAAAGCAGAATCAAAATTTGATAATTTTTTATGGACACATAGAGAAAATAATATAGATTATATCTAATGGTTTTATTTTGGATGTTTAAGTTTTAAACTTTGAGTTATTTAAGTTTTTGAAAATAAAGGCATGATGGAGACAAAAAATGGAGGCATTTGAACCCTCCTCATGTTAATTATATCTTATAATCTCTCACTGAAATATATATATGTAAACTTTAGGTTGTCATAGAACAATTAAAGCTACAAACTAGTAAGCGTTTCCCAATTAAACTTATCTTAGAGTTACAAATTCTTTCCTTAAAATGGAGGAATCTATATATTTAAATTAGATTCATTCAACTGTTAGAAGATGTTATATATTTCCCAAAACTTGTATCTTTGTGTGGAGTTTTTGTCCAAAAGGCTTCAAACAAAGTTTCATCTAAAGTCGAGCCTAATCAAATTTTGTGTTGATGGTTTGGATTCATAGGACAATTTAAATTTGATAAGTTCTAAATCTGTTTGCTTGAAATCTAAGTGCAAATTGAACGGTTTAAATCCGAATTTGAATAAAATTTGTGCAAAGTTCTTTGGACAAAATCCAATTCGTGTATATGTATGCTTCCTTCCTAGGGAGTCTGAATCTTTTAAGAACTAAATTTTACATTCTTTTTTCTAATTTTGATTATATGTGAACTACAATACAAAAAAGTAATCTATGTTATATTTATGAAGAGGGATCGGATAACACCGTTTTTTGGTGACATTAGATGACACTGTGCATTTTCAAAGTCCAAACAGTTGATCCAAATCGTTCAACTTGATAAATATGTTAAAATGTGCTTGCAAATCAAATTTTACATTTTTCTGAATTCTTTTACTATTTATTAAGATGGGTACAAAAATACAACAGTTTGAATATAGCGATTTTGTTAAATACTTAATAAATAGTAAAAAAATTTCAAAAAATATAAAATTTGACCTGCAATCACATTTTAACATATCCATTATGTTGAACAGTTTGATTGACTATTTGGACTTTAAAAACTTTGAAAATACATAATGTTATTCAATGTCACAAAAAAAAACAATGTCATCTGATCCTTTCTCATTTATGAATATCTACGAGACAATAATTTCTTTTAACCTTTTTGGATAAAAAAAAATAAAATGAATCTATTTTTGTTACTGCGCTTATTTAATAAAAAAAAATATACATTCCTTTTTCTATTGGATGGCCTCCTCGTACTACATATATAATAAAGGATTCTCATAATAATCCCCGCAATCTCAACCTCACAAAAAACTCTGCACAAACTGCCAAAAAAGTCATGGGGGGACCGCTCAATCATTAATACTCCGCAAAAACTGTTAGTATTTAACTTGAAGCATCAAAGTATTCATCATAGATTTGCAAACTATTAATCCTTATGCAATGATCTCTATTTATGATTGAACAAATCAATTCATCAATTGTCCCTGCACAAATTTTTTTTTTAATTGTCCCTACATAACTGGATACTATTAAATAAACAATCCCCACATAAATACTTATTAGTTATCCCGGCACAATTTTTTTTTTATTGTTCCCGCACAACTATGGACCATTAAATAAACAATCCACTTACTCAATAATAAATACTTCTCAGACATAATGATAAATACTTTATGCTACATGGATAAATTTTTTTCAGACATAATTGCAACTTTCAGTAAAACATCAATAATAAATACTTTTCAGAAATAATGATAAATATTTTATGTTACATTGATAAATACTTCTCAGACATAATTGCAACTTACAGTAAAATATTTGTCAAACATAACGATAAATATTTTATGTTACATGGATAAATACTTTATGTGACATGAATAAATACGTTTCAGACATAATTGCAACTTATAGTAAAACGTCTGTGATAATGATAAATATTTCTCAAATATAATGGTAAATACTTGTCAGAACGATGATAAATACTTTCTTGAACTTTTTTATTGAATTTGTCAATAAGTAATGTTTAATCAAATCAAAGTATTAACATATCAGGGACAATGATAAATACTTCTCAGACATAAGGATAAATACTTGTCAGAACAATAATAAATAATTTCTTGAACATCAATAAATAGATAAATAATTATTAACGGGGATTGTTATTAAAGGAAAGTATAATTAATGCGGAGATTATTATTAGATGACAGTATAATTAATGTGGGGATTATTAATAAAAGGACAATATAATTAATGTGGAGATTGTTATTAATTCACAGTAATTAATGCGGGGATAAATGGAAATTCTTAGTGGAATTAATGGGGGGATAAAAGGCAATTAAATAAGTTAATTTGGAGAGAGAGAGTGCGGAGATAAATAGAAAGACAGAGGTGGGAGAATTAGTACAATTATTCTATAATAAAAACTTAAGAAAGAAATAAGGCCGTTGATCAACTCACATACATTTACAAGATTGCATTTGTAATGTTTTTCCTCATTCTGCACGCGATATGAACTTGGATATAATACCTATATGTTCATCACATTGTATACTTGCATACCAATATTTGCATGATATATATTTTTGCTAGGAGTGGGGTTGTGGTACTATGCATAGTGTGGATTAGTTTGTACTACAAATCAATATTTTTGTTTCAAAATCCTAACAATCGATTCGAACCGTACTCAATACAAATCTCCATATGAATATGTACTTATAAAGAAAATTTTATATATTTTTTAATTTTTTTACTAACTTTTAGATGGGTAGAAAATCATTGTTTTTGAATGATTCAAAATTTTCAGATCAAGTGATTTTCTATCTATCAAAAAAAAAATAGTAAAATAATTTTAAAGAATATAAAATTTAATTTACAAGTACATGTTAATGTCTCCAATCAACCGTTAGAACTATCAAACTGAAAATTTAAGTCTGTAGCACAGTCCAATATGTGCTATGCATACTACCATAGCCTTGCTCTTTTGGAAGTGAACATTCTAAGGTTCAAGTTGGGTTCCATTCCATTCCTCTACAATATCATCAGTACAATTAAAAGAGGAACAAATCAAATTAATTAAACTGTTGTTAATTGTCAAAAGTGATGGCAGTACATTGTTTTCCGTGCAAAAAGCCTCTTTTGACTATAAATATGCATGCAATAACACTGCATGGTTTTTATCAGAGAGAGAGAGAGAGAGAGGAAAAGAAAACTGAGACAACACATGCATATGCTTCCGAAACACTCAAACAACAAGATAACAAAAGAGAAAAAGAGAAACAAATTATGCCCTGCCATGCATTGCAAGGGAGAACCATTTAACATGAGAACAAGTCCCCTTTGGAATAGATGCATCACAGAAAGAGAGAGAATAGAGAAGAGAGAGATTATAAGATGCTGTCGGAACATAACAACATAATAAAACACAAGTCTCATGTCAAGTCCTTGTCAATGTCATGCCTTGCCACGCATCAAAGTGAGAGTCTCACAGATCATTTTTTTTTTCTTTTTTTTTTTGCTTTAGAATAGTGACACAATTCAAGTTTTGAATTTTCATTTTATATAGATCAACATCTACACTTCTTCTTACTAAACAAACACATGCAATTCTACAAAGTATATTGATACAGTGTTCTTTAATTATACTGGCTTCCATTTTATTCATTATCATTAACAGTGGGCCTAGGGGTGCAAACGGATATGGATACGGATTGGATAGTGGTAACATCATATTCGTATCTGCTTTTATTTCTTGGATACAGATATGGATATCCGCTTTTTATAATGGTGAATAACATAATTTTCAAATACGGATTTAGATATCTGCTTTTTGGATACAGATATGGATATCCACTTTTTACTATTCATATATGGATAACAAAATTTGAAGACATATCCGTATTTGCATCTGCACGGATATTCAAATATCGAATATTTATAAATAATTTTCAAATACGGATTCAAATACCAACGGATAATGTCCAACCCATTTGCACCCCTAGTTGGGCCCCCCTTATGTCAGTGGAACCCATCTAAATGGAGTTTGTATAACTTAAATTTTGAATTTCAATCCGGAGCATTCGATCATATTTGACACGAATATTAAAAGGGTTTATTGCAAATTGGAATGATAATTAGTCCGGATTTTGATCAAACGATTTGAATCTTGACTTCAAATAAGCACATTAATTTTAAAAACATGATGAATAAAGGCATGTTTTTGGTAGGTAAGAATTATAGTTACCATCTAAAGTTCACATATTTTAGACCAATTTACCCAAAAAAGAAAAAAGAAAAAAAGATATACAGGATGAGTGCTACTTTTTTGCTTGTACATGTATTTGTTTTGATTCAAATGAGTGTTTATTTAAATATGGTTTAGATAATGAATTTAGAAGATTAAAACAATAAGTATACATTTCGGAGGAGTTTGATAGTAAATTTAAAAGTTTAAAATAGTCATTGACAACAGTTAAAAAATATATATATATGACAACTGTCAAAATATTTATTTACAAAATTATATAATGATTTATTTTGATTCAAACAAATGTACTTATAAAATATTATTTCACATTTTTTTCATATAAAATAAAATTTAATTCATGGTAAGATTATATTATTGAGTTTGGCTAGCTAGTATAACATCAGTGTCATTTCAACTTATATAACACCAACTCTAAAACTTATCAAATCGACTTCAAATGATGAATCCAAACCGTTCAAACCGATCTACTTCATTAGTTATGCATTTACATGCAAAATTTATAATTTTTCGAATTTATTTAATATTAAGTCAAGCGTTCAAATGTGTGAGTTTTTAAGTTAATTTTAATACATTCATTTTTTAATATTTTTACCGCTTGATTTGATACTAAAATAATTCAAAAATATAAAAAAAAATTGTATGTAAACACATAACTCATAATATAAATCAGTTTGAACAGTTTGAATTAATCGTTCGAAATCAATTTGATAGATTTTAGAGTTTGTGTTATATAGATTAAAATGACACTCATATTATATTAATCAAACTCTATATTATTACATGGAACAAAAGGTACTTGTAATTAATTTATCAGAGCAACATATGGCAGAGGATTTGATTTGATTTCTACGACCATCGAAATTTCACATCAAGGAATCTACCTCAATTTTTCTTCTGCCTTTTTTTTTTTTGTTTACTTTTTACGTCATAGTAGTTCGTTTTAGAGATGTGACACAACACAAGACTTTCACCATCCAAATTTCATACACCGACCATGCAATTTTAGATTCAAAAATGACAAATTTTGATCTTTGAAGAAAGTGTCTGTACAAATTGTACACAATTTTTGTCAAAAAAGTTATGGCATTTATCTTCTGTGGCATTTGCACTGTTGTGATCGTTGTGGATCTATAGTAACAAGATTTGTGAATTATTCGCAAATAATTCAGATTGAGCTGTCGACGTATATATAATTCTGAAAAATTTGTGAATCACTAAGTTTTTTACCCTGCCAAATCTTTTCCAAATCATTAAGTCGTCACTATGGAACTACTTGCATCTTCTTTTTCTATTTTAGATGATTCGTTACACGGATATACACATAGAAATGAGCGGAGAAGAACTAGTAGGGATGGTAGAAAAAGTAAGAGAAGAGAAGAGAAGCACCGAAAGAGGGACACAAAGTCTGAGAGAAAAAAGTTGGTTATTATAAGAAATGGGGAGTTGGGCCTTGGCGTTACATGGCGTGGCCCATGGGCCCACAATTGGGGGCCCACACGCGTGACTAAGGCACGCTTTACACACGGATGGAGATGGATCCTTCTAAAGGTTCGTGGGTCCCACTTCCTTTCGCTAAACTTACCCAGACTTTTTCCCCATCAAAGCTGCCACCTTTGCAAGCTTTTCATTCCATCTCATCACTCTTTTTTTTTTTTTTTTCTACAAATAAATAATGATTTTTAGTTTCTCATGATTAATTTGATATAAAATTATACACGAATGAAATTGAACGATTTCTAGTATATTATAAATCGTATTATAATAATTCAGTTTGTGTAATAATTTTAAAACGAACAATTAATTAAACCAGATCTACACCGTCAATGCCTAATATGAGCTTTGTCTGGACATGACATGAATTCAGTCCATCTATTTTAGATCTAATTGACAACATCGTATTAACAAGACATGTTTTTAAGATGAAAAAATTCACAATCACATATTGAGTATACCTTTGATAATAATTAAAAAAAAAAAACATTACATATATACCATTACAAATAATCAAATTGATTGATGAACAATGAAACGTGTATGAAATATCACCATTTTTAATGTATGATGCATTATATATCATATGTAATGCAATATTGTCTTTAAATTTGTATTTCAGTTATTAAGATCGATTGTTTAATGGAATTCTTTGTCAATAAATCCAATCTGATGGCCAGGCATCATTGTCATTAAATTTTCCATATATTTGTTGGCTTGCATCGTACTTCCATCCACTAACCTAATTAGAAGCAAATATCATATGCTTATGAGTTTTCACATTTGAATGATTCTAAGGATTAGAAGGAAGAACAAGGCGAGATGATTTTAATTTCTACGATTTCTACAATTTATTTTTATGTACCATGGCTCATATTATGGTATATGACAAGAATTAAGTCATAACAAATTGAATAGTCAAAACTACTCATGTTCTTTCTTGCAGTCACTTGAAATAAGACATGTTAACAAACTCTAAATGTTCTATAAGACACTATCGTATCTCACTTTTCCTTCTGCTCTCTGTGTAAAAAAAAAAAAAACTAGAATATGCATTTGTAAATTATAAAAAATGTAATTAAGGTGAATTATAATTCTTTCTGATTCTACATAACATTCTATTTATTCCTTCTGATAAAAAACCTTAAAATCCAAACCATCATTATCTTCTTCTTTTTCATATTGAGTGTAACATCTATGGATTTTTTTAAATTTGAATTAAAACAAAAATCTTCAGATAGAAGGAGCATCAGTCGAAGCAATTTTGCCAAAAAAAAAAAAAATAGCTCCACTAAACCAATGATTTGTTGGACCTCTCTGAATGGAACTTTTAATGGTAGGTTGTTTGTCGAGGTGGACAAACTAATTTCCTACCTCCACCTTGCTTCGGACTAGTTTTTTTTTTTTTTTTTTTCTAAAATTCAATCAACCGATGTTCCTTCATTTGAAGAATTTTGTTAAATTCTACTTTAAAAGAAAAAGAAAAAAAAAATCACATGTGTGTGCACAGAAGTGGAGAAGCGTAGCAAATAAAAACTAAGTAGTTTCTTCTACACCTTTCTCTTTCTTCCTTACGTAGTCATTGTTTGTTGGCCTCTTAAGGAAACAAATATCCAGTTCTAGTATGCGGTAATCAATTAAGCGGGACCCATCTCTCATTATCGTTACCATACATATATATATATGCACCGTGTGCATGCATGTTGATGTACTTCTGTTTAAAAGCATGCTGTGCTATGAACTGCAAATTACCCAATAGATGTGGTCCACATGCATCGTCTCGTACGATCGATCTGACATGCATGTACGGAACCTGGTCATACAAACTTTGTATATGTCGTCATACAAAGACTTGCGTAACTCTCGCCTCTGGGTTTTTACTATGCAGCTGCTTAATTGGTGCATGCAATGCATAGTGAGGCAAGTTGTACACTTAATTAATGAGACTCAATTGGTGCATGCATAGTGAGAGAAACTCTACACTTGCAACTTTGTTTGGATGGAGAGTAAGGAAGGGAGGGGAGGTAAAATACATAGAAGGGAATGAAACAAGGTTCTAAATAAAGCTTATAGCAGCATAGCGGTATGGTAGGGAGATAAAAAAAAAAGCTTTAGCGAATAACGCAGCGGTAGTGAAAACTATCATAAATAGTATTTTTTTATTTCAAAAATTATATTTTATATTTTTACTAATAGTAAATATGTCTTATCAAGAAAAAAAACATCAAATTGATTAAGAAGTTATAATATTTATATTGAACCAATATAAAGTTCAAATTGTTATTCAAAATATTCCTAATTCAAAAACTATCGATATAATTTATATTCAAAATATACCACTACCATATATTAATGCATGATACAAAATTTAATTGATATAGCAGTATAGGCTGCACATGTTCCATTGTATTGATATAACTTGATAAAGTTAAAAAAAACATCTGGACATTAAGGCCTATTAAAATTGCAAAATCATAAGCCATGTAGCATAGCGGACCGCTATTGCCGCTACGCGCTATCGCGGTCCGCTATTAGCGCTATAGCGGCCGTAGCTCGATTAGTGATGTTTTACCCGTAACTTAGCTTTATAGGTCCAAAACCGCTATAGCTAGCTATTTAGAACACTTGAATGAAATGAAATAGAAAGGGAGACAGGGGCAGACCCAGCATATACTAGGGGGGAAGGGGCCCCTAGATTTTGGGTTTTAGTGATGATTTATCAGTACTAATCGATTTTGCCCCCTCTGAAAATATTTTTTCCCTTCTCTGGATGTTTGATTTGTAATTCAGGTTAAATTTAATGTTAAACTCAAAATAAATTTCTTAAATTATGATTGATAATTAGAATTAGAAGTTAAAAGCATCAGAAATTACAAGTCAGAGCATTGGAGAATATAAGTCAAAACATTATTTTTTTTATTGAGTACTCAATTAGTTAATGGATTTAAATCCATTAAACTATTTAAACCCGATTCAATATTTTTTTACCTCCCCCCGCAATGAAAATCTTGGATCCGCCCCTAAAGGGAGATTAACATATCTAATCTCTCATGTTTGGTTGATTAATGAGTGAAAATAAATTTAAATTTCTTTCCAATTTTATTTCTTGTTTGATTTATTAAAACTTAAAATGTTAATGAGATTCGGTGGGTGCTGTAAGTTTGTAACAAAGAAACTTTGATGAGAATTATATATGTAAGATATAAAGTTCGACATTTAATTGTGTTATATATATTTTTTAAAATATTTACAACAAAATTTCTTTCCATTTGTTACACCCCAAATAGAGGAAAATTAATTTTATTGATTACAATCATGAAAAATTAAACATTTATCCTCATGTATCTTTCACATATGTCATAATTGTGTCAACCAAACACGATTCGAAGAAAAAATTTCTATTATTTCCTTCCCCTCACTTCCTTTACTCTCCATCCAAACAAGGTGTTAATGAAATGAGGCCTAGATAGGGTGCAAACAGATTGGATATTTCGAATCCGCATTTGTATCCGAAGATTAGATACAGATATATGATATCTGAATATCCGTGTGGATATGTTTATGATTTTAAATTTTAATTATCCGCATCCGTATAGTAAATATATATCATATAATTTAACATATCTTATAAAAAAAAATTTGTTATTCACTGATAAATATTATGAACTTTGATATTTTTTAAGATAATATTATATTTTTTTAATAGAGAATAGTATTGGAAAACAAATATCCAATTCATATCTATATCAGTATCTGAAAAATAAAAACAAATATGAATATAGTTTTACCACTATCCGATCCGTTTGCACCCCTATGCCTAGACCCTCTTTTCTTTTTCAAGAAAATTATGAGACTCAATTAACATTAAGTTTAACAAATTTTTATTTTAAGTACTTTTCTTCAATTAACTTTTTTTTTGGATGAAATCTACAAATGAAAACATTATAATCGAATACATATATATCTTGGCATTTCGATCTGTTCCATCGAATAAACATGTATAAACAATATAGATAATGATATTGTTCCCAAAAGAAAATTATTTGAATTTCATCTAGTGTTCATTTCTTCTTCTTTTTTCGCTCAAAAAAGATGAACTCTAGTTATTTAAACAATGAATTTTACAGCAAATAAAGAAAAACTTCATATAGAGTGTTAGACAAAAATAATAATTTGAGTGATAATTAGCATTTCTGGATCAAATTAAGGAAATGTTTGACAATCCTACATCTATTTTTGAAACCCGATTCGCTATTTTTTTTTCCCTCGACGAAAATTCTGAATCTGTTTTGGCCTGTAGATCAAATTTTACTTTTTTTTTATAATTTTTACTATTTTTTTAGATGGATAAATAATGCACAAGTTGTGATTTTAGAGACAATTAATTAAAAAATTTCTTGACTCTTAATGCTCTCTAATAATAATAAGACTCTCTTGTCTATCTACGTAGAGAGAGAAGGAAAGAAAATAGAGAAAGAAAAAGCAAGAAAATTAAATTAGTAGATGAATGCAATATAGAGACACAATGGCAGACTATGTTTCAGTATCCGCTCTCCCAAACCTAGCATTAGATAATGTCAGTTCCCTCTCTCCTCTCTCTCTACTCTCTCTCTCTCTCTCTCTCTCTCTCTCTCTCTCTCTGGATATATAGCGCCAAGTAGTGCCGCAGCCAAAAGCTGCAGCCATCCAATTATAGATTGAAAAATAAGGAGCACACAATGTGACCCACTTTAGTTTTAAGATATATATGGTTCCACGCCACAGTTCTGTACCACATGGCTGGCAAAAAAATTTTTGTACAATATATATGTACCATATAGCTGGAAAATTAAAATGGTGAAATATGTACAATATAGATGGCAAAATAAAATGGTAAAATATGTACAATTTAGGAAAAGAAATGAATGAATTAAATTAATTTTGAAATCTTGGTTTATGATGACAATAAATTGATATATATATATATATATTAGTTGTGATCGAATGCATTCATTCAGAAAATAAATGTAGACTTTTCAAAATTTGAAAACAAGAATACTGTTTCTGTTGGTGTTACCTTCCATTTGGAAAATCAGGTTAGCCAAATTTCTTTTTCAAATATCATTCGTATAATAATGCTGAAATGTGGGTGCATATTTGTGTTATCAGTCATCAATTAATTTAAATTTCTACTTATCAAATGATGCTTAAAAATGGCAAAATATGTCCAATAAATTAATTTCTACTCATCGGTCATAACTTACTGTACAAGTAATTTCACTTTTACTTGTAAATATACTATTTTTTCAATTTCGTAGAATATTATTACCTTTTGAAATACTAATTAAAGTGTAAAAGCATGAAAGTAATGTTTACATATAATTAATATTTATATTTTCTTTTCTCAAGAATTACCTAAAGAATTTAAGAAACAATGTATCAATTATTATTAATTAAATCTTTGAATGAATTTTACCAACCGTATTATATATTATTGGTAATTAAGCTACGAATTTTACATACAACTACTTTGATCTAGTGAAGCATATAATTTTAAAAATCAATTAGCTTATAAACATATTTCTTTATTGAATAAGTGTAAATCACTGCATGATATAATACTTTTTTTATTCTATTTGTATTGCTACATGAGTATTGATATCATGTCAGATATGAACACGATAATTAAGTATCACACATAAATACATCACAATACTAAAATATACATAGGAGGGTCAATATTTTTTTTATAATTCATTAATACATAATATATATTCAGTGACTGTTGTGAGTTCATTAGTGATAATACCGACACTTAAGAATAACATTTATGGAAGTTTTACAACCAATTAACAATGTCACTTCTATGCAATAAAACCAGGTATGTTTTATATGGTAGGGAAAAAAGGAATGGAATCAAAACTCTTATTTAATTATATTTTTCTTATCAAGGTATGTGTTCTTCTATGCAATAAAGACATGCAACAGATGGAAACTGACACTTGTAAGTTGTAAGTGATGATTTCTTTGCATTAGGATTGAACAAGGCATGAGAAAAGCCAACTACTACAGCTTCAAGAAAGCGACCATTAAAATGATCTATTCTCGCTAGACACAAACACAAACTCTCTCAGTCTCTCTCTTCTCTCTTTCTTTGTGATCGAGTGTGTTTTTTTTTTTAATCTCTCTTCTCTCTCTCACGAGACACTATGACTGTAGATACAGTATACTTTATTCAGAGATAAAGTAAATAAAACCATAGAATACCGTACTCTCCTTCTGTATATCACCTGTCCTATTTGGAAAATGGAAAAAAAAAAAAAAAAACATTGCTTAAATTTATGTACCAAAAAAAAGAAAAGTTCTAGCGCTCCTTTTATATTTTTTCATGGTATTAATCTCTGTTCACTTGTTTATAGCTTGCTTGCCGACACCTTTCTTTCTTGGTTATCATTCCTCTAAAGAAATAAAGAAAAGTATACAATTTCTTACTGACACTTAGAACTATAAAGTTTGACCCATTATGGAGAGTTGGGCTAACATGACATTAATGTTATATAAAACTATCTGTTTTAAGATCCGTACAAAATAAAGTGCTTGGACAGTAAAAGTGGATATTACGAATCTTAAAGCAGATCTAAGAGTTTAAGATGTGGTGTTATTTAGTTTTATATAACACTAGTGTCATATTAGCCCAACTCCCCATTATATAAACACACCATAGCACTAGATAATTTGTGAATTACCTACGGGTTTTCAATAAAAAAAAAAAGATAATTTGTGAATGAATGAAATAGAAATTCAATTAACAAGTCTAATGAATTATTTTAATTTATATATACAAATAAGATGTCTTCACATAATTTCACTAATTAATGATATCAAGGCAAACAATCAATAAATCATAGCAGGTGGTAGTTAATGTCGGTGGGAGTGCAAATAATTTTTCAATACAATATAAATTAACAAGCAAATTCCAAGATTCTAGCCAAATGATTACATCAAGGAGAAATACAAACAACTACCTATGATTAATGTTTGTGTTTACATCCTAATTAGACAAGTTTCATGCCTGATCAGGGATCCTTTCAGCTTGTAGAATATATAAAATGATATCATCTGATATAATATACCAAGTCTCCTACACCTCTCAATTATTATTTCAAGATGCATAAGGAGAGAGAAGCATTTGATGATCTTTGTTCTCTACGTCGCTATAATAGAAACTGTTGAGCATACAACCTGCGATAATTAATTAGTTAACTGTATATATAAAGCAATAAATAACTAAAATATCATATGATCATGATCACCATTATCATCTCCAATGGCACCATCATCTCCATCCTCTCCTTCTTCATCCTCATCATCGCCGTCGCCATCAGCGTAACAATCAACATCATCTCTCATCACATTATCACCAACAATCATTGACTCAATCATATGCGGTGCATGGCCATCTCCGAATGACCGGACATGATCCTTCAACGATCTCTTGTGCCTGAAATCCGAGCCGCAAATGCAGAACCATAAACGACCACAATTTTTCTCATGAGTACGCCAATCTCCACGCACTGCAAATGGCTTGGCACAACGCCTACATGCAAAAGGCCTCGGACAATGCTTACGCTTATAGTGTGTTTGAAGTGTGCGAAAATCCTTGAGTGGTCGTGCACGTGGGTGATCGATGTTATTTCTGCAACCTTCGGCACAACAGTAACATGGTAACCGCATAAGTGATGGTGAAAGTGCTGTTGGAGCAACGACTGGGCCTGGCCGGGTTGGACCTCGTAGTGAATCGGAGCCTTTTCGATATTGTGATCCATGCCCCCACATGTGCATCTGCATGAGCAAGAGGAAAGGTAAATATTATTTATAGTTCACATATCGTGACCTATCTTCATTTGATCATTGAGAAAATATTAAATGTATATGTTTCTGTTGTTTATTTTCACTTTTGACAAATATAAAATACTGTAATGTGTAGTTATTATTTGTGAACATGGAATAGAGAGTTGTATATATAATTGTCCATGTAATATTACAGGGAGCATGTACTGTAAATCAAGTTATACAATAGTGTAGATTTAAAGGTTAAAATACCACCTGTTTATGTGAAAAATGATCACCTCTTTTCGGATTCTTATTGTAAGGAAATATATAGCAATAAGAGTAAGCACTGTAAAAAAGGATCTACATTTGTTCTAGCAAAATATATAACATATGGAAACCATCCAGTATGTATGTGTTAACTGATTAAACTCATATATACAATAGGAAGAAATTAAACCATGAGTAATTAAGCAAATTAATATACATATATCACACATGTTTTCGCCTAATTTTATTTTAAAAAACAACGTTTATTGATGAACAAACAAATGAATACCTGCATATTGTTGAAGCGATTGAACGTCTTATGGCAAACTGTGCATGAAAACTGTGTGGTGCCTACAAGGATCTCAGCAGGAGAAGGTATCCAGTACTGGCTTGGAACATGGTTGCCATTGCCAGGTGCAACTGCCACTTGGTTCTCACCATTCGTAGAATCAACACCAGGTGGTGCAATCGATAGTGCAATTGTTAGGTCAGAAGGCTCAGAAGGAAAAGAGAAGGAAGAAGCTGAGACAGAAGCGGACGCACTAGAAGAAGAAAAGCAAGGAGAGGTGTAAGAAAAATTAGGGTTCTGGTGGCCAGGTGGCCAAAGTGTGAGAAGTAGCATGGATTGATCTTCTTCCTCTTCATGGTTTTTGTGAAATTGCATTGTTAGGTTTGGAGGATATATATTAGCTAGGGTTAAGAGAGTTTGGGGGGAAATGATTAGAGGAGAGAGATGAAGAGTTGGTTACAAATGTCTTGGTAAGGTCTGTTTGTATATATAGATGTAGAAAGAGAAAGAGTAAGGGAGTGGAATGAAATCAATGATTAATTGGTGGATGGATTTAGTATGGATCAAATTGTAAAAAGCAACTGAAAAGCAAAATGCATGGGTTAGAGGGATGGGTTGCATGGGTTATACGAGATAAAAATATATAAATTACATATATCTAGTTCCATATTTGTACCATGATTTACTAGGTATTATTGTACATGTAGTTGATTAATTGTTTATTATAAAACATTAAATTAAGCATTAATTTGTATATATAATAAATGCCAAAAGAAATGAATGGATGTGATTTTCAATAATTCATTGAAACCGAGTTTTATTACTTGAGAAAGTGTATATATATATATATTGTTCCATATATATACTTTTTTTATTATTAGCGTAAATGTTTGATGAGGTTGAATATATATATAAATTTATTTTAGTTTCTCTTCTAGTACATTTATATCTTGAGGAGATTAAAACAGGGATATATAATATGTAATTAAATAGTAGGAAACTATTTAACTAGGAATTATAGGATGCAATGATCGGTACTTATTAAAAAAAAAAAAAAAAAAAAGATGAACTCCCACCTTGCATAATCTAAATTCAATATTTTAGTAAATAAAACCGTGACAATCACCATATATATTGGATAAAAAGAAGATTAGTCGCTTTTATTAATTAATTTCTAATATACAACAACTTAAAATTTAGATATATATCGGGCAGTGTTATTAATTAATTACTAAATTCAACTGGACCATGGCAAGTTATTAATTTAAGATTCAAATTAGAATTGGAATTAATTGGAATTATTTTATTGCATAACTAAACTGGAGAACTTAGTTCCAAAAGAAATTTCACTACCAGAGAGCAATAGGTTGGTCATATATAAACCTATATAAACCTAAAAATCATGGTATTTTGGAGGGTTCTGATAGGAGAGGAGAGACACAAGCCCACCAAAGGAAAGCATGTGGGACCCATTATAGAAACTGGGCCCACAAAATGCAGTGGCATGCTGGTGCACGAATTCCGAGGCACATAAATAAATAAATAATTAAATAAAATGTGCTTATGTTAATAAGGTTTCATCTTCTCCCCCACATATATCACTTCTCTTGTAATGGATTGATCAAGTTTTCCTTTTCTGGATATATTCACTGCTGCCTTTAGTCTTGTCCAGTTTTAGCTAAGTTGGTTTCTTTTATTAATTCCTTGAGAAATTAAATATTTCTTTAATTTCTAGACTGGGCCCACCATTATGGTTGGTTTATTATGTACTGAGAACTGAAAACTAAGTTAGGTTTTTGGAGGTTGGGGTTCAGTACTGATTCCTATTGAAGCAGCATTCACTCATCTCCATTTTTTCCTTCTCTCAAATAGTACAAACATCACTTGTGACACGAGTCAATGGGTATCGGATCAAATTTAGTCAGATATCAGGAAACCGTTAGATCTTAGTTGAGATTAATTCGCACGTCCGGTTTAAATTCACTAATGATTTACAATTTTAATTTTACACACGAATATCAACACAGAGCAAATAGTTCAGAACATGCATTGGACGACTGAATTTGGTCCGATGCCCATCAAATGTATCATGTAATCTGATAGCGAGATCAGACGGTCAAGATCGATCTGCCTACAATGCTTCAACAAATGAACTTCAAGTAATAAGATTAATTGATATTTATCCGTTTTGAATAACAATCTAACTGAGTTGATACACATAAGTAATAAGATCTCACAAAACATACATTTCCGCTTTGTAAATTATCCTTTTCATTTTTATTTTTCAGAAGCTGAAACAAAATATGTACCTTTACCTTAAAATATTTCAACAAAATGGCTTAATTTTTTAGTATTAAACTTTATTCTTACCCTACTTTTCCATGTCATTATCCAAATTGAAAACTTGAAACTATAAAAGAAACAAATGAAAGAGAGATGTTAATAGACTTCACTATTTAATTAGGAGTTGGGCCTAACAATGTGAAACAAGGCAAGGCCCAATAATAACATAAAATTCCCTATACTTCTCAATTGAATAAATTGATATCGGATCCGTCCGACCAAATCCACCCAATTATATTATTTTTTTCCATAAATAAACCCTATAAAATTAGTGGCCTCTTCTTGTTCAATTAATGATTTACACCAGCTTGCATTAATTAATCATTAACCCTCATATAGTACCATGTATATTTTGATATTGCATTAATTTTGTTTTTATTCTCTATATATAATTTTGCCTTAATTAATGGTTTTACATTTATCCTTTGTTTGATACTTTGATACTTTTTTAAGGGGGGATTCTATGTATCTCCTCAAAAGTTTTATATAATATTACGTATTTCTTCTTTCAAAATCAGTACTTACATAATATATGGGTAAAAAATTTAGTGCATGGGAAGTTATTTGCATCACAAGGGTGGATGCAAGATTTTTGTCGGAGGCGGCAAAAAATAGCGAATCGGATTTAAACCCATTAACTAATTAGGTACTAGATAAAAAAAAATTCTTTAACTTATAATTTTTAATACTCTGACTTATAATTTCTGATTCTCTAACTTTTAATTAAATTTTAATTACCAATAATAATTCAAGAAATTTATTTTAATTGTAATTATAAACTAAATCTAAATTACAAATCAACATTTCAGAGGGGAGCAAAAAATATTTCAGAAGAGGACAAAGTTGACTGTGACTGATAGATTTTAATTTAAATTCAAAATTCAGGGGGCAGTTGCCTCATGAAAATGAGGGTCATTTGCAGATGCCCTGGAACTGAACTGCTTTTAGGAGATGCATGCACTCATAAACCACAAAGTAGTTAAAATTAGGATCAAATTATCTAATTAAATTAGAAGACAGCTGAGAGGAAATTACATGGTGGTCATAAATCAAAGTTGGTTGTACTAAAGAGCTGAGTCTCATAAAAAAATCATATTGATTTATACATCCATTAGCATTAGCTTTGCATGATAACAAATTAAGCTACCTCTTGATTTTGACCTCTCTAACTACCTTAACATTGCCATGGCAGCAGCCTAGCTACTTCATATATTTTATTATATTTAGTGGGTCAATATTCTCTGCATGTTTTTTTTTTTTTTTTTCTTGTTAAAATAATAAAACCCAAATTGAATTTGTGGTGGAAGTTACCATTTCTGTCTTTGGTCAAACCTTCAAATATAATATGGAAAAGATTGGTTTACAGGCATTTGGTAAGTTAATTCTTAAGCAAGGTATTATATTGGTAATTTAGTGTGGACAACACCAGAAATAAATTTAACCTTGAAATCGTTATTAGCATGATAAAATGATATATAGTAAAGTAGTGTACTGTATATTTATTTCATTATAATTATTTGATTTTTTATACACCTTAATAACTATGTAATAACTATTTTTGTTTTGAGGAGGGTTCCAATGCTTTTTTTTTTTTTTTTTATATCTCATCATACCTCATATTTTATATCTTTACTTTTTTGATATTCAAAGTCTAAATTGTCGATCCAAACCGTTCAACATGATATCCATACTAAAAAATGGTTAGGGATTAAATTTTGTAATTTTTGAAATTTTTTTACTATTTTTTAAGATAGGTAGAAAATCACTGTTTTTTTAACGGTTCAAAAAACAGTGATTTTGTACCTATCTTAAAAAATAGCAAAAAAATTTCAAAAAATATAAAATTTCATCTTCATGCATATTTTAGTATAAATATTTTGTTGAACGGTTCGGATCGACAATTTGGACTTTGAAAACAAAAATATAAAATATGAAGTATGATGAGATATAAAAAAAATGAGGCATTGGAACCCTCCTCTTTTGTTTTAAAGCATAAATATAAAAGTAGAACTAGGGTGTTCTTAAGCTCACCAAGTATTTTGGCGAGCTTAGCTCCAAAATTTATCTGAAGACTTCAAATAACGAATTCAAACTACTGAAACCGATCTATTTGATGGGATGTGTTTACATAACAAAGTAATATTTTTTTTTAATTATGTTAGTATTAAACAATCGGTCAAAAAAGAAGATTTATGAGTTTTTTGTAATAATAACTAATTAATAGCTTGCACTTGGTTAATTAAATTGATAACATATTATAATATTTTTAAAATTAAACAAGTATAAATATGAATGGTTCACATACTAGGAGACTACTATAATACGTACATCTCATATCATATTCGATAAAAAGTCAATCCGAATCTTTCAACATAATCATCATATTAAACTTTGCTTGGAGACCACATGTTTATTTTTTGAATTTTTTTTTTTAGAATCTTTTAAATTTACTATTTTTCCGAAAAATTCTGGACCATCAAAAAACAGTGCCATTCAAAAATTCTAAAAAATAGTAAACAATTTCCAAAATTTGTAAATTTGGTCTTCCAGCACAATTTAATATGGAGATTAAGTTGAACAGTTCGGATCGACTGTTTGAACTTTGAAATCACAAAATATGAGCGTCTAGTAAAATACATCATTTACTTCATGAAGCACAATAGCCCAACTAATGAAGTCTAGCGTTTATTTTACTTCACACTCATATTTTATAATTTTATATTATTTTTTTACTTTTTTTTTAGAATTTTTGAAAACCATTGGTTTCCATAAAATTGTGGACCATTAAAGATCAGTCATTTTCAAAAATTTAAATAAAATAGTAAAAAAATTTCAATAATTGTATCATTTCTTCTCCAAGCACAAGACCGTCATTTTTCTTAAACAAGCTGCAAACTTTGTATGCTTTTAATAAAGAGTAAAATGAATACTTTATAAATTTAAAATGAGTTTTAATATAAAAGACAATAAAATGGATAAATTTGTAAGTTTGGAAAGTTTAAAGGGGGAATACGTAATTTTGAAGTTTAAAAGGGACACATAATTTTGTAATTTTTGAGGGGTATACGTACGTGAAATTCCCCCTAAATTTAAAATGGACCCGTAAATCTAAACTATCTATACGAATTTTGGTATGAATTGAATAATTTAGGTCCGACTTTGAATAAGATGTTGTCTAATATCTTTTGACAAAAAAAAAGGTCTCAAAAAGAAATATAATATTAAGTTGGGTTAACAAGATTCAGTTGGATTTGCTCGATCGGACTGAATCCGAATTCAAATTATTCAATTCAGAAGTATAATGATTTTTTTATTATTATTGGGCCTTGTCTCTTTCACATTATTAGGCCCAACTCCTAATTAAATAGTAAATTATATTAACATCTCTCTTTCACTTTTTTTCTTTTATAATTTGAAGTTTTCAAATTTTCATAATGACATAGAATGATAGAAAGGAGTAAGAATAAAACTTAAGGAATTCACAAAGACATTTGAGTGAGTCTATGGTACTATGCATATTACGATTTGTTACTGTGTTATGGTTTTATATTTGAGTTTTCAAATCCTAACGGTCAATTTGAACCGATCATCTTGTTCTCCATATTAATATGTGTTTGGGAACCAAATTTTACATTTTTTTGAAATTTGTTTATTATTTTTTTAGATTTATTGAAAATCACTATTTTTGGATGGTCCAGAATTTTCAGATCAAGTGATTTTCTAAATATCTAAAAAAATAGTAAAATTTTTCAAAAAATATAAAATTTGGTCTCCAACACATTAATATGGAGAACAAGATGAACGGTTCAGATTAACTGTTAGGATTTGAAAACTTAAATATAGAGCCGTAGCACGGTAACAATCCGTGATATGCATAGTACCATAGACTCACTCAAGACATTTTGTTGAAATATTTGAAGGTAAAGGTATACATATTTTGGTTAAGCTTTTTATTAAAAAAAAAAAAGGATAAATTGCAAAGCGGAAATGTATGTCTTGCGAGTGCTTATTATATAATTAATTATGTTAATCACACGATCGTCCTTAATTGATTGCTTAAAATGTCACAGTAAGGAGCAGGATGTATCCGACAGACATCATATCAAATTCAGTTTAATGCACAGTATGTACCATTTGTTCTACAATGAGATTCGTGTTTAAAATCAAATTAAATTATTGCAAACCGTGAATCTAAACCTGACACGCAAATTAATCTCGATGCAGATCCAACGGTCCATATCTGACATCAGACTGAATTTAATTTGATACCCATCGAACCCCCTTGGCTCGTGTCATAGTGATATCATGTTTGTACCAGTACTAGTTGAGAGGACAGAGATGAGTGAATGCTGCTTCTATAGGAATCAGAACTCAACCCCAAGCTTCAAAAACCTCACCTAGTTTTCAGTTCTCAGTTCTCAGTTCTCAGTCCATAATTAATAAACCAACCATAATGGTGGGCCCAGGCTAGAAAATAATTTTTTTAATTTCCCAAAGAATAAATAAAAGAAGCCCAACTTGGCTAAAGCCAGGAAAGAATAAAGGCAGCAGTGAATATATCCAGAAAAGGAAAACTTGATCAATCCATTATATACCAGAGAGATGATATATGCATGATATATGTGGTGGAGAAGATGAAGCTAGCCTTATTAACATAAACATATATATATTTTTAATTTATTTATGTGCCTCGGAAGTCGTGCACCAGCATGCCACTGCATGTTGTGGGTCCAGTTTCCATATTGGGTCCCACATGCTTTCCTTTGGTGGGCTTGTGTCTCTCCTCTCCTATCAGAACCCTCCAAATACCATGATTTTAGGTTTTAGGTTTATGACTAATTAACCTATTGCTCTGGCATATTATCCCTGGTATCTTCTGTTATGATTTTTTTTTTTTTTTGAACTAAGCTCTCCAGTTTATTTATGCAATAAAATATTTCCATTTCCAATTTTTGATTGAATCTTAAATTAATATAACATGCCATATATACTTAATTAAATAGTTTGGTCAATCTAGTACAACATATTGTTTAATAAAAAAAATTAGTTTGTTCTATTTTTAAAACAAAACTAGTGATTTGTTTTTCTGCTTTTTATCCAATATATTGTGATTGTCCCGGCTTTATTTACTGAAATATTGAATTTGTGACTACATTAATATGCAAGGTAAGAGTTCATATTTTTTTTACCATACCGATCATTGCATCGTGTAATAATTCCAAGTTATATTTGTTTCCTACTATTTACAAAAGATGCAGCCATGTTTAATTTAGGAAGACGGGCAAAAATATATTTAATTACATGTATATTCAAGCGCACCAAACATCTAAGCGCCACCTGGCCACCAAAACCCTAATTATTTTTACTCCTCTTTGCAAATGTGAAACATGTCGCCATTATGTGTTTAATATATTTTTATTTATGGTTAACCATTCCAACATCTCAAAAAGTGTTACAAATTAAAGATGAAGAGGAGGGATCCGATTACACTATTTTTTGGTGACACCGAATTACACTCTCCATTCTTTAAGTTTACAAAGTCCAAACAATCGATCCAAACCGTTCAATTTGTTGGATATGTTAAAATGTGCTTGCATATCAAATTTTACATTTTTTGAAATTTTTTTACTACTTATTAAGTATTTAACAAAATCTCTATATTCAGATCATTTAATTTTTGTACCCATCTTAATAAATAGTAAAAAAAATCAGAAAAATGTAAAATTTGATCTGCAAGCACATTTTAACATATCTAACAAGTTGAACAGTTTGAATATACTGTTTCAACTTTAAAAATGAAGAGTATAATTCGGTATCACCAAAAAAGAGTGTAATTGAATCTCTCCTCAAAGATGAATGTCTATAGAAATTCTGTATGTAACATACAACCAAACCTATAAAAGCCCCGACATATATATATCTACCATAAAACCCATCAAAAGTTAAAAATAAACGAAAGAAACAAATAAAAAAAAGAACTACAGAATATGCGATTTGTAAGAAAATGTGTAAAATCTCTTGACTAATTAAGTTGCAATCACACTATTTTATTGCCTTGGTATTGAAGCAGAAATGACGATGAAATTCTCCCCCAATGCAACATTTTTCCTTGAGAAAACTTGGCTCCTTTGGAGCTGTCAGAGGCCTTGTAGATCTGCAATTAAAAGTATGAATTTAAAGTACTTAAAAACTAATAATCTAAAATTAAGCTTAGGTCAAATCCAGAAAATAAGATAGGGTGGGCAAAATTTTCAGATAAAGCATATTTGTATAATAATTTTAAGCGCAAACATTTTTTTATAATTTTTTTTTGAAAAAAAATTAAATTTGACAAAAGAATCATATTGTGAAACTTTTTTTTGCCGAATTTGAAAAAAAAATAAAGGAAATAAGGACAAATTGATCAATTAGTTAATTTGGGGTTGGATTAAGTTGAATAATGAAATATTACCTCTGAGGGTAAAATGGTCTGTCAAAAATAGGCATGAGTTGGGCCTTTGGGACCATCTCCTTTCTCATAACTTTTATCTCTTCTTCTTCTATAACCTATAATATAATATGTCATGCATATATGCAACCAATTTTTATTAAGATCCATATATATATAGTATTGAAATTATTTTATTAATATTTTTTTTGGTGCTTATATATATCAACTTCAAACTGCAGGTGTTGCAAGGGTCAGATAATCCTGGAAATTAAGATGAAATTTTATGTTTGTATACTTCTTGTTATTTTCAGTGACATGCCACATGATTGGGTTGAGCTTGATTTTGCCACAGCAAATCTAGACTCTCTACTGGAGTTTCCCTGTTTTCTTTTCTATATGTCACTTAGAACAAATATGAACCGATCACCTATGATAAAGACATAAATCAAACATACCTGAAGATTTGAATAGAAAGTTCATATAAATATTTGATTAATTAATTAATAAGGCTTTTAGTATATATATACAAGTGCTTTGATGAGTACCTTCATGATCTTCTCCTCAAATCTCTTAATTATTCCCAAGGAGTTTATTTTGCTTGCCATCTAAATATTAAACCATATACACATTGTGCAGTTAAAAAAATTGGATTTAAAAAGAACATCAATTTTATTAGTTAAATTAATATTCTTTGCGACAACAGATATATATATTTTCTCACCATGTAATTGAAACTGGCACGTCGTAGAGCTCTTTCTTCGCTATGAAGCCTAAATATCTTCTCTACCTTTATCGTTTTCTCCTTAGGTATTGGCTTCGGTGAATACTAGAATTAATGTCATTAAATAAGTTAAAAAGAGAAAAATAAACATTATGTCTTAATTGAACATAAAATAGAAGTAGTAGTTCCAGATTATTAAACGAACCTTGTATTTTTCATCTTTTGATGGTGATCCTAGCGCCGCATATGCTGTATTCTCTAGGCTCTTTCTTAGGCGATCCTTGTATCATTTTTGTGAATGTTTGTTTTTTTGGCGAATACTAGAATTATTGTCATTTCAAAATTGAGTTAAAATGGACAAAAAGAAATATATTATGTCTTAAACGAAGATAAAATAGAAGAAATAGTTCCAATTGTTAGATGAACCTTGTATTTTTCATCTTTTGGTGTTGATTCTTGTGCCGCATACACATATTCTCTAGGCTCTTTCTCAGGCGATCCTTGTACTCTTTTTGTGAATGTTTGATTTTTTTGTGAATACTATAATTAATGTCATTTGAAAATTAAGTTAAAATGGATAAAAAGAAATATAGTATGTCTTAAATGAACATAAAATAGAAGAAATAATTCTAGATTATTAGATAAACCTTGTATTTTTCATCTTTTAATGGTGATCCTAGAGCCGCATACGCATGTTGTGTAGACTCTTTCTCAGATGGTCCTTGTGCCCTTTTTGTTAATGTTTGCTCTTTTTGTGAATACTATAATTAATGTCATTTGAAATTTAAGTTAAAACGGACAAAAGAAATATTATGCCTTAAATGAACATAAAATAATATCAAATGAACCTTGTATTTTTCATATTTTGGTGGTGATCCTTGCGCCGCATTCACATGTCCTCTAGACTCTTTTGGTGGTGATAATTGTACTCTTTTTGTGAATGTTTGCTCTTTTCTTATTCCATATTTCTGCTAATTACCAAACCAATTCCGAAATTAGTTAAAACTTCATATACATCATTATAAAAACCATATTTAAAATATATTTGATATGTTTATATAGGAAGTAAGCCATTTGCTTGCTAGTTCATAAAAAGGTAAATACTTGTAGTGATATGGTATATAGCTAGCTAGTATATATATCATCAGAGTTAGTACAGTAGACATCTTTTCTTTTCTTTTCTTTTTGTTAATATATATTTTTTTTAATAACAATCAGTTAGTATTATATCCATATCTTGTTCATGAGCACCTTTTAAGTAAATAGTGGTGATTTTATCTGTAAAGCATGCAATCATTATATACCTTATCTGGGATAGAAAGGGACATGCATTTAAAGTTACCAGAAAGTTGTTATCATTAGCTTAAACATTCCAATTATTGGCAACTTAGAAAACACATATAGTATCATGGAACTAACTTAACAGGGAAGTTAAAGCTAGCAATTAAGTATATTTAAATATTGATTTATTAATTAATTAATCTATATTACTTGATTGGTATTAATCACTCTAAAGGGCAAAGATTGAATGTTCCTCAACCAGCGCTTCGTAACCGGGTTCTGACCTTGCTTGCTTGGGCTCTGCAATCATATATAAAAAATTAAATCAATATATATAACTGAATTAGATTATTAGGATAAGTAACTACATATAATTAATGGTCTAAATGAAATGATACTTGTATCTTCTTGGAAGTGCATATGTTAAGTAATTAATATATTTGCCTTATCATATTATTAATTATTAAGAGTGTATATATACTCATTATAAAAGGCTTCTACTATGTGAATCATCACTTTACCTAGTTATTGTTATATAAATTAGTCAAACTCATTTCTAATAAATGCAAAAAGAAAGTACACATGCATATCATGTGCTACATATTTATATTACTATGCAACTCACTAGACTAGTCCATGCAATAGCTAGATATATAGTACTATCAAAGAACATTTAGTCTATTGCAATTTCAAAGTTTGTTTTATTCAGCACAAAAGAGTTCAAATGTCTTTTTAAAGCAAGTAAAGAAGCATGTGCAACATAAAGTTGCATGATATTAATTCTAACCTTTGGTGAGTGTAGCAACTTGGTTGTTTCCTCCACCATTTTGATTAATTTCTCAAGTTGTGATGAATGAATGCCTCTCTCTTATTACAACCCCAATTTATAGCTGCCTACTCCAAGTAGACTACACTAGTGTGGCTTTCATGTCTTATTGCCCTTTCACCAGCCATTACAAGAGTGCAATCCTTTTAGCTAGACCTAGTTTACCACTTCATTACATAGCCAATATATATTGGTCCATATTAATTTACAAGTGCTTAATTAACATTTTTCACATAATTTCATACATAAAACTTTTAGTTTAATTAAGTCTGACCTCCTAATTGGACTAATTAGTTCCTCTCATTATACTCGTATCAATAATATGATCAAACATATAGTTACCAAAAAAAAAATTTCTTTTTTTCTGAAATAAAATAAAAATCAAGCCCCATACTCAACTTTAAATATCCACAAAAAAGTTTCCGATATGAATTGAACATGCGGCATTCCCATAAACATTGATCTTTGTTTCTTTTTGTGTTGAAAAATTCAGAATCTCTAGAAAGGTTCTCAGCTTGCATTGTCATTCATTGCAGTAAAAGAAATACACTAATCAAGCATTAATGAAATTAATTATTTCAAACTGTTTTCATTACCCCAATATAATTAGGCTAGTCAAGTGGTGCATGAAACGAGCCTACCTAGCTAACTAATAAGAATTGTCATGGCTCTAATCCATTTGAAGCAACATAATATTTTTTTGTCTCGGTTCTGTGTTTAGTGCTCAAGTAGTGTTACCAAACATCAATTGTTACACACTAACAAACTAAAAAAAAAAATTATGGGTTCAGTCAAAGATTTTTGTGCATGCATGGCTTCAAATTTCATGTATTGTACCCTGGTTTTAAGGGATACCTCGCAACGGGAGCTATCGCTCAATAACGCTGTCACTTATCATAGTTGGTTATGGTAGGAAATAAGTCTTTGTATTATATCATGTCACATAATATGAACATATATAATTAATTCATTGCATGACCAAATTAAGCTACCTCCTTGATATTGACTACTCTAACAAACATAACACTAGCATGCTAACAGAAATATTGCACTGTTGATGATGGGATTTTGGTTCTTTTTGTTTCTTTTATATCTACATATATAACTTTTCCATATGCATGAGTTACTAAAGAAATTAGAATGCAAACATAGAAATTCGAATTGTTGTAATTAAATGAAAAAAAAAAATAAGTACTCCACTTTTGCCATATTCTCTTTTGTGTTAGTACAACTAATTGTTAATAATCCTTACAATAACATAGAAATGGTAATTTAGTGCCTGTAATGCTTGAAAATCAGGTAATATTACACTTGAGTGCTCATAGGCCAAACTTCTATGAAAGAGGATAAATTTTGTAACTGTATGTGTAAATTCTCTTCAAATTGCTAAATGCTTGAAACTTGCAAACAAAAACTAACTTTTGATATCCTTGAGGTTGTCTAATTAATTACTCCGAATAAGTAAAAAATGCTTAAAATAATTCCATCTAGGGGTTAGCTAATAAAATTTTGGTTTTTACACTTGTGCCATATAGCCAAGTGGTGTTATATAGGCTGAAATGGCATTGATATCATACTTGTTAGACTCAAGATATATACAATAATCAAGCATAAACGAAGTTAATTAATTAGTTCAAACTGTATTCATTACCCCAATGTAAGCTATATGGCCAAGTCGTACATGAAACAAGCCTAGCTACCTAAATAATATATAAGAATTGTCATGCTTCCTTCATATGCTCTAATACATTTGAAGCAACCTAAGTACATTTTTGTCTCGACGCTGTGTGTTTAGTGTCCAAGTATGTACCAGCTGTTACCAAACATCAATTGTTACACACTAACAAACTCATCAAAAGGCATTCTGGGTTCAGACAGATTTCCTGTGCATGCATGGCTCTTAAAATTGCAAGTTTTGCACCCTGGTTTAGACCGAGGGATACCTCACAACGGGAGCGAATAATTGGTGTATTATTGGTCAATTTTGAAGTAATCAAAGCTCTACAAAATTAGAAGTATATATCAAGAAAACACACTTCTGTTTATTTATTCTATTAGATTATCGTCTATCAAAAATGATTATCACTTAAACTTGTCAGAATGAATACCTTCTATTTAAAAGGTTGCATGTTCGAAACTAATAGCAAATAGGACTAATGAAAAAGAGTGTTTGAGCCATTACTTCACTAAAAAAAAATATTTGGTGCAAAAAAAATGTGCTTGAAATATAAATATGTGCATTTATATATTGGAGCTAAGAAATCAATATAGAGGATTGGATGCTTGTGTTTGAATTTGTGGACCCAACAAATATTTAAAATTTCATGCATATAACTAATTAATTAAGTTATACTATTTCAAATGTTTATAAAATTATTGAAATTAAAATAATTCTCCGAATACTCAATGCAATAGTATATAATTATTCTACAAAAATAAATATATTACAAAATAATTTAACATGTCCAATAAAATTATTATCTATTAATTTGTAAAAAAAAAAAGTAATATAATCCAGCATTATAATTTCGGTCCACATATTTTTGTGCAACTCTTTGCTATTTGCAGATGCCCTGAAACTCCTTCAAGAAAAAATATAGCAGCTCGTAATCCACTGATTAGTTAAATTTTGGATCAAATTTTTAATTAAATTAGTTAAAATTGCATGGCGGTCATAAATCAAAGTTGGTCCTACTTAAGAGCTGAGTTTCATAAAAAAAGCATCTTGATTTATACATCCATTAGATTTGCATGATAACAAATTAATTGAGTCTATAAGCTACCTCTTGATTTTGACCTCTCCAACTACCTTAACACTGCCATGGCAGCAACAGACTTAACATATTTTATTTAGTGGGGTCACACATTGTCGGAGGCCAACAAATCATTTTTTTTTGTTAAAATAACAAAACCCAAATTGAGATTTAATTAGGATGATATATATAACAACATAGAATTTGTGTGGATTAATCTACCATTTATGTCTTTGGTCAGAACCTTCAAAAATAAATTATATGAAATATATTGGTTTACAAGCATTTGGTAAGTTAATTCTTAAGCAAGGCATTATATATATCTAGGTATTTTTGTTAATTCTAAAGAGTTATACTATTTTATTTCTTTATAAAAATATTGAAATTAAAAAAATCTCAGAATACTCAATGCAATACTATATAATTATTCTAAAAATTCAATTATATTACGAAATAGTAATATAATCCCACATTATCTCGATCCGAATATTTGTGTGCGCCTATTTGTTTATTGGAGATGCCCTGAATCTTCTTTTAGAAGCCCATCAACCACAAATTAGTTAAAATTTGGACCATATTAATTGTCTAATTAAATTATCCGTGTTTTCAAATGCGGCTGCATAGACTTATGTAATCTGCGGTTGTGCTCAAAATGTCATGCAATCACATATATATATATATATATATAGAGAGAGAGAGAGAGAGAGAGAGATGGGCTATGGTGCATTGCAATGCATAGGCCATAGTGTGCATTGGACCATAAATCACCGATTCAAAGTCCAAATGACCGATCCAAACCGTTCATATTGTTCTCCATATTAATATGTGCTTGGAGACCAAATTTTACATTTTTTTGGAATTTTTTTACTATTTATTAAACCACTTTGAAAATCGCTGATCCAACGGTGGCTTCTGATTTTACTGTTCCAAACAGTCACCGTTGGATCAGCGATTTTCAAAGTGGCTTAATAAATAGTAAAAAAATTTCAAAAAATATAAAATTTGGTCTCCAAGCACATATTAATATGGAGAACAAGATAAACGGTTTGAATTGGTCACTTGAACTTTGAATTAGTGATTTATGGTCCAATGCACACCATGACCTATGCATTGCAATGCACCATAGCTCATCTCTCTCTCTCTCTATATGCATATTTAAATATGCAGCCACATATGTGGTCATATGGACACATAATACTACATACGGACACCTAGGAGTTGATTAGGATATTTTTTAGAGGTACCACATTCTGTGCACCCAAAATTGTATCCAAAACATCAAAAATTCAAATAAATTCACCCCTTTTGAGTTTTTGGGGTTTCTTTATATCAAAATTTATGATTTTTTTATGAAGACTTTTATCATGAATTTCATTTCATGAAAATCACTGTTCATTATTAGTGACTTTCAAAAAATTGAGGTTTTAGGATATTATTCTCACTCAATTTTCAACGAATTAATATGATAAATTCCTTAGATGTACATATTCCTGAATTATTTAGGGTTCAATAACAACTCATTTTAAAATCCACATATATAAGTCCGCACTAAAATCAGTATGCATGACCAAAACTGCATTTTAATACATTAATATTAATTGGGAGACAACTGAGGGGGAAATTACATGACGGTCATAAATCAAAGTTGGTTGTACTTAAGAGCTGAGTGTCATAAAGAAACATCTTGATTTACACATCCATTAGCATTTTTTTCTTTGCATGATAACAAATTAAGCTACCTCTTGATTTTGACCTCTCTAACTACCTTAACACTGCCATGGCAGCAGCCAACTTCATATATTTTATTATATTTAGTGGGCCACATATTGTAGGAGGCCAACATGCATATTCTCTGCATGTTTCTTTTTGTTAAAATAATAAAACCCAATTTGAAATTTAGGATGATATATTTATATATAAAACAACATAAAATTTGTGGTGGAAGCTACCATTTCTGTATTTGGTCAGACCTTCAAAAAATAAATATGGAATAGATTGGTTTACAAGCATTTGGTAAGTTAATTCTTAAGCAAGGTATTATATGTGGCCCACAAAAGTAGAAATAAATTTGACCTTGATTTTTTTAGCATGATAAAATGATTTTAAACTAGCATCCTGTATATCTTCGAATTATAATTATTGGACTTTAAATACACATTAATAACTATATATTTTAATTTGAAATCATAAAAAATATAACATGACATCAATTTCATCATTATAACTAAATAATCTTCAATAATCTATAATTAAAATACGAGATGAGCTACGATGAGTTGCGAAGTAAAATGCGTTTCTACTTCACGCCATATTTTTATTTTGAAAGTCCAAACGACCGATCCGAACTGTTAGATGTTTAATCCATATTGAAATGTGTTTGGAAACCAAATTTTACATTTTTTTTGGATTTTTTTTACTATTTATTAAGCATTTTTGAAAACTGTTGTTTTGCTGTGAACAGTAAAAACAGTAAAATTTTCTGGACCATCAGATCAGCAACTTTCAAAATTTCTTAATAAATAGTAAAAAAAATCCAAAAAATATAAAATTCGGTCTCCAAGCACATTTCAATATGGAGAACAAGATGAATGGTTTGGATCAACGTTTTGAACTTTAAAATCACAAAATATGAGCGTGAAGTAAAATAGTCGATTTACTTCGCAACTCACCGTAGCCCATCTCATTAAAATACTATCTTAAGATTATAAGCGTTAATTAATAGCTTGGTTAAAATGATAACATAATATTTTTTTAAATTAAACAAGTACAACTCTGTTTTTTTTCGCAAATTTACACAAGTTCACATTTTCGTACACAAAAATACAACAAAATAGTAGAACGCCCCTATATATGAACCAGTTAGAAGCTTATTCTTAATTTATTATCGTGTTATAATTACTTTTTTATCTTTGTTTCTGTAAGAACTGAATTTTCGAAATGCAGTAGTAACTGACAGGTTTTCCTGCTTTCTCAAAAAAAGGGGGGAGTTTCATGTATTCCCTCAAAAGTTTCAATATTACGTATTCCCCCCTCTCAAAAGTTTCAATATTACGTATTCCCCCCTCTAAAATACGTAATATTGAAACTGTTCAGGAGGAAACATGATATTCCTCTTTAAAATTAAGGATGTAGAAAACCTAAATTTTTTTTATTATTTCTGATACTTAAGATATACACACATACAGTAGATAGGTGTTCTTAAGTTCATCAAACTCCTTGGTGAACTCAAGTCTAAAACCCATCGGATCGTCTTCAAACGATGAATCCGAACCGTTAAAATCCGTTTACCTTATGAGTGATGCGTCTATATGTGAAAATTTTAAAGTTTTGAATTAATTTAGTATAAAGTCAAGCGGTCAAAATTAGAAAGTTAGTAAATTAATTTTAATGCATTCATTTTTTTATTTTTATTTTACCACTTGACTCTATGCAAAATTAGTTTCAAAATTTAAAATTTTTGCAGATAAACATATCACTCGTAAGATAGATGGATTTCAACGATTCAGATTCATCGTTTGAAGCCGGTCCGATAAGTTTTAGACTTGAGTTCACAAAGGACTTGGTGAACTTAAGAACACCCTAGGTCTACTCACACACACACACACATATATATATATGAATATTTAATGCATCCCTGTAACTAATTAGTTCATCATTATTACGTACTTATCCTAGATATATAGATACACTAACACATGATTCATTTTTAGGGGCAATTTGCGGCCACAAGAAAATTATAATGTTAACATATTAACAACTGAACTAAAGACATGACAAATCTCAGTCCCTGTTCCAAACTTTTGCAAAATAAAGCATCCTACACGATTTATGATGGCATTACCTTTATAAGCTAATAGGATAAATAAACAGAAGTATTTTCTTGATGTATAATTTTAATTTTGTACAGCATTGATTCCAAGATTCTCCTTTAATTGGGCTAATCAAATTAACATGTATATATAAGTTAATATGATTTTTTTTTTCTGTGTTGATATATAGGTGTGTGGTTTACTTTTTCTAGCATTTCATCTTTGCATGCACATAATATATAGGTCCATATATAAATGATGTCACCAATGCATATGTATTTAGTTTTGTTAACATGGCAGTGTTCAGTCAGTTGGAGTGGTCAAGTAGTTCAAGGGTAACTTAAGTGCAAAGTCAAATTGAACCATTATCACTTATTAGGAGTAATTAGACAAACCTCAAGTATATCAAATTAAAGTTTGTTCTTGTTTGCAAATTTCAAACATATAGCAAATTGAAGAGAACTTATACATACAGTTGATTAGAAAATTCGTCCTCTTTCATTGAAGTTAGGTGAAAAAGTATCTTCAAGCATTAATTAGAGGCACTAAATTAACATTTCTATGTTATTAATGAAAGGATTATTATCTATTAGTTGAACTAGTACCAAAGAGAAGATTGCAAAAGTAGAACATGTTTTGCATTTAATATGAACAATTCTAATTTCTATGTTTGCATTATAATTTGTTAATTAACTCATGCATATATGCAAAGTTGATCTGTAATAAGATATAAAAGAAACAAAATGAATCAAGTAATCAACAGTGCTATAATTCTGTTAGAGTGCCAGTGTTATGTTTGTTGGAGTGGTCAATTTCAAGGGGGTAGCTTAATTTGGTCATGCATTGAATTAATTATGTATGTTCATATTATGTGACATCATGATATAATACAAAGACTTATTTCACACCATAACCAACTATGATAAGTGACCGCATTATCGATCGCTCCCCTTGCGAGGTATCCTTCTAAACCAGGGTGCAAAACATGCAATTTTAAGAGCCATGCATGCACAGGAAATCTCTGTCTGAACCGAGAATGCCTTTGATGAGTTTGTTAGTATGTAACAATTGATGTTTGGTAACAGAGTACGTACTTGAACAGTACTAAACACACAGCGTCAAGACAAAAATGTTAGGTTGCTTCAAATTAATTAGAGCATATGAAGGAAACATAACAATATTCTTATTATTTAGATAGTATGCTCGTTTCATGCACCACTTGGCCATATAGCTTATATTGGTGTAATGAAAACAGTTTGAACTAATTAATTTCGTTTATGCTTGATTAATTATGTATTTGTTTTGAGTGCAATTAATTATGTTGATGTTTGATTAGTGTATTTCTTTTGACTTCAATTATTTTTGTTGATGCTTGATTAGTGTTCAGTCAGTTGGAGTAGTCAAGTAGTTCAAGGGTAGCTTAAGTGCAAAGTCAAAAAAAAAATTTAATAGCTAAATCCTTAATGGAATTATTGTAAGCATTATCACTTATTGGAAGTAATTCATTAATTATACAAACTTCAAGGATATCAAAAGTTAGTTTTTGTTTGCAAATTTTTAAACATTTAGCAAATTGAAGAGAATTTATACATACAGTTAGAAAATTTGTCATCTTTCATAGTATTTTGGCCTTTGAGCACAGATCAAGTGCAAAATTACCTAATTCAAGCATTACATTCACTAAATTACCATTTATGTATTATTTTAAGGATTATTTTAAGGATTATTAACTATTAGTTGTACTAATTCCAAAGAGGACTGCAAAAGTAGAACATATTTTTGCATTTAATTTTCTGTATGTTTGCATTCTAGCTAAAAAATTTCTTAATTAATTCATGCATATGAAAAGTTCTGTAAGTACACATATAAAAGAAACAAAAAGAACCAAAAACCCAGAATAAACAGTGCAATATTTCTGTTAGCATGCTAGTGTTATGTTTGTTGGAGTAGTCAATATCAAGGGGATAGCTTAATTTGGTCATGCAATGAATTAATTATGTTAATGTGACATGATATAATACAAAGACTTATTTCCTACCATAACAACCTATGATAAGTGACCGCATTATCCATCATTCCCGTTGCGTGGTATCCCTCTAAACCAGGGTGCAAGGCATGCAAATTCAAAGCCATGCATGCACAGAAATCTCTATCTGAACCCAAAATGCTTTTAGAGTTTGTTAGTGTGTAACAATTGATGTTTGGTAATACTACTAGAACACTAAACTCAGCGCCAAGACAAAAAATATTAGGTTGCTTGAAATGGATTAGAGAATATGAAGGAAACATGACAATTCTTATTATTAGTTAGGTAGGCTCGTTTCATGCATCACTTGGTTGACTTACACTGGGGTAATGAAAACATATACTTTGCACAAATGTTAGAACCTCTATAGAGATACTTAATTTATCATCAACGAAAAGAAACAAAGATTAATGTTTAGCCCCAGTTCAAATCATATCAGAAAATTTTTGTGGATATTTAAAGTTGAGCGCTTGATTTTAATTTTATTTAAAAAAAAAAACGTTAACTATATGCATGTTTGATCATATTGAAGTATGAAATTATATGAAAATATTAAGCACTTATAAAATATGAACCTATTAATATATGTTGGCTATGAAATGAAGTGGTAAACTAGGTCTAGCTAAAAGGATTACACTCTTGTAATGGCTGGTGAAAGGGCAAAAAAACATGAAAGCCACGTGCATTAAGTTTAGTCTACTTGGAGTAGGCAGCTATAAATTGGGGTTGTAGTAAGAGAGAGTCATTCATTCATCTCAACTTGACAACTTAATCAAAATGGTGGAGGAAACAACCAAGTTGCTACACTCACCAAAGGTTAGAATTATTATCATGCAACTTTATGTTGCACATGCTTCTTCACTTTCTTTAAAAAGCCATATATTTGAGCTTTTTTGTGCTGAATAAAACAAACTTTGAATTGCAAATAGACTAAATGTACTTTGATAGTACTATATATCTAGCTAGTGCATGAACTAGCTAGTGTAGTGAGTTGCATAGTAATATATATATGTAGCATGCATGCATGTGTACTTTCTTTTTGCATTTCTTAGTAATGAGTTTGTCTATTTTTTATAATAATAACTAGGTAAAGTGATGATGCATATAATAGAAGCCATTTATAATGCAGAATATATATGCATTTCCAAGAAGATAAAAGTATAATTTGATCATTTGACAATTAATTATTTGTAGTTACTAATCCTAATAAACTAATGCAGTTATATATATATTGATTTAATATTTTATATACGATTGCAGAGCCCAAGTAAGCAAGGTCCGAACCCGGTTACGAAACGCTCGATGAGGAACACTCAATCTTTGCCCTTTAGAGTGACCAATACCAATCAAGTAATATAGCAGATTAATTAATTAATAATTCAATATTTAAATATTTAAATATACTTAATTGCTAGCTTTAACTTCCCTGTTAAGTTAGTTCTGTGATACTGTTTCTAAGTTGCCAATAATTGGAATGTTTAAGCTAATGATAACAACTTTCTGGTAACTTTAAATGTCCCTTTACCCAGATAAGGTATATAATGATTGCATGCTTTACAGATAAAATCATCACTATTTACTTAAAAGGTGCTCATGAACAAGATATGGATATAATACTAACTGATTGTTATTAAAAAAAAAACAATATTAACAAAAAGAAAAGAAAAGAAAAGATGTCTACTGTACTAACTCTGATAATATATATACTAGCTAGATATATACCATATCACTACAAGTATTTACATTTTTTAGAATTAGCAAGTAAATGGCTTACTTCCTATATTAATATATCAAAGATTTCAATATTGTTTTTATAATGTATATGAAGTTTTAACTGATTTAGGAATTGGTTTGGCTGACGAAACAGGGACCAAGAAAAGAGCAAACATTCACAAAAAGAGTACAATTATCACCACCAAAAGAGCTTAGAGAAAATGTGTATGTGGCGCAAGGATCACCACCAAAAGATGAAAAATATAAGGTTCAACTAATAATCTGGAACGTTTTGTTCTATTTTATGTTCTTTTAAGGCATAATATTTCATTTTCTAATTTTTAACTTATTTTTCAAATGTCATTAATTCTAGTATTCACAAAAAGAACAAACAATTACAAAAAGGGTACAAGGATCACCTGAGAAAGAGCCTAGAGAACATGTGTATGCGACGCTAAGATCACCAACAAAAGATAAAAAATACAAGGTTCATCTCATAATCTAGAACTAATTCTTCTATTTTTATGTTCATTTAAAGTATAGTATTATTTTTCTCCATTTTAACTTACTTTTCAAATGACATTAATTCTAGCATTCACAAAAAGAGCAAACATTCACAAAAAAGGTACAAGGGTCGCCTGAGAAAAAGCCTAGAGAACATGCTTATGCAGCACTAGGATCACCTACAAAAGATGAAAAATACAAGGTTGATCTAATAATATGGAACTATTTCTTTTATTTTATGTTCATTTTAAGGCATAGTATTCTTTTTCTTCATTTTAACTTAATTTTCAAATGACATTAATTCTAGTATTCACAAAAAGAGCAAACATTCACAAAAAGAGTACAAGGATCACCTGAGAAAGAACCTAGAGAATATGCGTATGCAGTGCTAGGATCACCAACAAAAGATGAAAAATACAAGGTTCCCATCTAAAATCTGGAACTATTTATTCTATTTTATGTTCATTTAATCTTTTTTAACTTATTTTTCAAATTACTATAATTCTAGTATTCACAAAGAGAACAAATATTCAAAAAAAGAGTACAAGGATCGCATGAGAAAGAGCTTAGAGAACATGTGTATGCAATGCTAGGATCATCACCAAAAGATGGAAAATACAAGGTTCATCTAATAATTTGGAACTATTGCTTGTATATTGTGTTCATTTAAGGCATACTATTATTTTTTCTCCTTTATTTAACTTAATTTTTAAATAATGGCATTAATTCTAGCATTCACAAAAAGAGCAAACATTCACAAAAAGAGTACAAGGATCGTCTGAAATAGAGCCTAGAGAATTTGCGTATGCGGTGCTAGGATCACCACCAAAAGATGAAAAATACAAGGTTCTCATCTAATAATCTGAAACTATTTCTTCTATTTTATGTTAATTTAAGGCATAATAGTTTTTTTATCTTTTTAACTTAATTTTCAAATAATTAATTTTAGTATTCACCAAAGCCAACACCGAAGGAGAAAACAATAAAGGTGGAGAAGATCTTTCGGCTTCACAGTGAAGAAAGAGCTCTACGGCGAGCCAGTTTCGATTACAAGGTGAGACAATATATATCTACTATCACAAAGATATATTAATTTAACTAATCCATTTTATATCCTTTTAATTCCAATTTTTTAACTGTGCAATGTATATATATGGTTTAATTTTTAGATGTCAAGCAAACTAAACTCCTTGGGGATAATTAAGAGATTTGAGGAGAAGATTATGAAGGTACTCATCAAATTTAAAGCACTTCTCAAAATTAAAGGCATTGTTATTTTATCAAATTTCAATTCAAAGTCTACTTTAATCTGCAGGTATATTGTTTGATTTTTGTTTTTTTCATAGATTTTGTTATATTTTGTTCACATATGTACTGAGACACTGAGTGACAAAGACAAAAAGAAAAGGAAAATTCCAACAGAGAGACTAGATTCGCTGTGGCGAAAACAGGCTCAACCCAATCATGTGGCATGTCACTGACAATTAAAGGAAAAAAGTTGGACAAATTAAAAAGAACTTTTATTCTTAATTTCCAGGATTATATCTGACCCTTGCAACAACACCAGTGTGAAATTGATATATAATGACCAAAAATAATATTAATCTTAAAAGAATTTCAATCTTATATATATATCTTAACAAAACTTGGTTGCATATATGCATGGCATCTTTTTTTATAGGTTATAGAAGAAGAAGAGATAAAAGTTATGAGAAAGGAGATGGTCCCAAAAGCCCAACTCATGCCTATTTTTGACAGGCCATTTTACCCTCAGAGGTAAAATATTTAATTATTAATTCAAAGTAAATCCAACCCAAATTACCTAATTAATAACTTTTTCCTTACTTTCTTTTTGTAAATTCATATAATTACAGATCTGCAAGGCCTCTGACAGTTCCAAAGGTGCCAAATTTTCTCAAGGAAAAATGTTGCATTGGAGGAGAATTTCATCGTCATTTCTGCTTCAATACAAAGGCAATCAAATAGTATGATTGCAACTTGCTCAAGAGATTTTACACATTTTCTTACAAATTTCCTATTTTGTAGTTCTTTTTTTCTTTCCTTTATATTTTTTTCTTTTTGATGGGTTTTATGGTAGATATGTCATATGTCCTGCCTTTTATAAGTTTGGTTGTATGTTACATAGAGAATTTGCTTTAGGCATTCATCTTTTGTAACACTTTTTGAGATGTGAGAGTGGCTAACCATAAATAAAATATTCATACATGATGGCAACATGTTTCACATTTGCAATTTTTGTTTAACAAAAAACAAAACTAGAAAGTGGACCAAACTTTTACCAAGAAATCTAAATTATCCCTCTATCTGTTCACATGGATATAATATTATGAGGAAGATATAACTACATATATATATATAGAGACATGAGTTATGGTGAATTGCAAAGTAACTATTTTACTTCATACTCATACTTTGTAATTTTAAAGTTAAAAATGTCAATTTGAACCGCTCAATATAATCTCCATATTGAAATGTGATTGGAGACCAAATTTTACCTTTTTTAAAAAAAAAATTTACTATTTATTAAGCTACTTTGAAAATCGCCGATCCGGTGTTCCAGAAATTTATACTTTTTATTATTCATCCTGATTTTTATATTTTCAAAGTGACTTAATAAATAGTAAAAAAAAAATTTTAAAATGTAAAATTTAGTTTCCGAGCATATTATATTATGAAGATCATGCTGAGCGGTTCAGATCGAGGTTTTGAACTTTGAAAATGAAGATATTGCGTGGAGTATAAACGTGTTTTACTCCGCAACTCACCGTAACCCATCTCTCTCTATATATATAGAGAGAGAGAGAGATAGGCTAATAAACAATCGATTGTTCCTAGCCTCCTGTGCAACCATGTCATTTTCCAATTTTTAAAGTCCAAATGATCGATTCAAACCATTAGATGTGATCTCCATATTAAAATGTGCTAAGAGACCAAATTTTATATTTTTTGTAATTTTTTTTACTATTTATTAAGCCACGTTACCGTTGGATCAACGATTTTCAAAGTAGCTAAATAAATAGTAAAAAGATTCTAAAAAAATGTAAAATTTGGTCTCCTATCACATTTTAGTATGGAGATCACATTTAATGGTTTGGATCGATCATTTGGACTTTAAAAATCGTAAAACGACTTGGTTACACGGTAAGCTAGGAACAATCGATTGTTTATTAACATATCTTTCTCTCTCTCTATATATATATAGAGAGAGAGAGAAGAAGAAGAAAATAGTCCTTTTATATAGTTTGGATGAAAAATATACAAACTCTTTGAAAGGTAAAATGAACTTTTTTCCTTTACCTAAGGATGTGATTTGTGAAAGTATGTGGATTTGGCACACTTAATTGTTGCCTTTTGCTAATAAAAGCTAGGACATGATTACTATTTATAGAGGACTTGACGGAGCAAAAGGATCCGATATATCCGTTCTAGACTGTTCGATCTGCATCTAGATTCGTGCATCCAGTTTAGCAAATTATAATTTAATCATACGCACAAATCTTGACACATCCTGAGCGACTTGACGTAACGTACACAGATTATAACATGCTCTGATCCTCTGTTTTGTATCCATCAAACATAAAGAAATTAGGGAATAATGAAATAAATTGAGTAAGATTGTAAGAAAATATACTAGTTCATTATGTAAATATACACCAAATGGAACCAATAAAACTATACATTATTGTTTGGAACAGAAGAAGGAATTAATGTAATAGATTAAACACTGGAATACATTTTCTAAAATAAATTAATAGTTGTTCACAAACAAAGATGCAATTATGCAAACCTATATTTAGAAAGATAAGATAAGATTCTTTTGGGCCTAATATAGCCCATTTAAGCTCTTTTGGGCCAGATATAACCAAACAAAAAAGATTTTAATTGTACAATAAAGCTAATATTAAATTGGGAGGAACTTGTGTTGCTTCTCTAGGAGATAATTTTACATTATAGCTATCTGTCAAATGAATAGAGAACTTTATACTGTTATGAAAAAAATCATGCACACAAATAAGAAACTTCAACATTAAACAGGTAAAAGGAAGCACCTATATAATTAGTATAATTGAAATTTTTTACCACTTCTGTACAAAGTATAGAAAAGATTGATCTCTGTTGTCTTCTATTTTTCAATTTAATCAGGGTGCAGTTTGCGAAACTAGACGAACTTCATACAAATCATTCTCGCCTTTTCCTACAATAATCAATTCAAACACAGTTATTTATTCACTGCAAGAATTTCAATCACTAAATTTTGCAGCACATATCCGAATTTAGAAATACTTTACTCTTTTGAGTGAGACTATGGTATTATGAATAGCACATATTCGTCTGTGCTATGGATCAATATCTCAATTTTCAAAGTCCAAACAATCAATATAAACGGTTTAACATGATCTCCGTATGTGACTAACTTGTAGATCAAATTTTATATTTTTTTTAGAACCTTTTTAGAAAGGTAGAAAAATCATTTGATCTAAAGAATCTTCAGTCCATTCAAAGATAGTGATTTTCTACTTACCTAAACAAAACAGTAAAAAAATTCAAAAAAATGTCAAATTTAGTTTGCATGTACATTTTCATGTGCAAATCATGTTGAACGATTTAGATTGACTATTTAGATTTTGAAAACGAAAATATTGATCCATAGTACGGACTAATCTGCGCTATGCAAAATACCATAGCCTCACTCTTGCTCTTTTAGGTTTTCGTCCTTTAGATAACCAAAAAAGAAAAAATTAGATTAAAATATGCTAAATTTTTGGAATAAGGATTAAGGAATTAGAAAACTAACGAATTTCTGCATTGATCCCTGGCCCAAAGAAAGACGTGAACTTTGGCTGAAAAGGAAAAATAACCGTCACAATAATTTAAAATCAACCACATTTTACCATGATACATGTAATTATGTAACCAAAATAAAATTTAATATCATCACCTTATCCTATGGACAGTTTATGTAGTTTTTTACCAAGATGTAATATCACTGAAATTGAAATAATTCTACTAAAAATACAAAATTCAGGTTTTCTTTCTTGTCTCTTTTTACTTTTCTCATCAATTGCTACAAATTTCATCAGAGAAGTGTAACAAGTGGAGTTAAAACTCACCTGTCTCTTTTCAAAATCAGATAGTTGCAATGCTTTTGCTTCAAAAACAAGCACCAGAGAATATTTTCCCTCTTCCGTAACCTAAACAAAAATATTGAAACAAAAAAAATTACAAAAATGCCATTTTTGAAAGGAACTTGGTGTTTAAAATGGTGATATTATTATAAAATTAGTTTGTGCTGTTATCAATAATTGAATAATAATTTCATTATTGCAGAAAATAGCTCAAACTTACTTCTTCACGGATCATTTGTAACTTAGGTGCACTGCGCCTTGGAATGCCTCCTCCCTAAATTATTTTGAATTAAACATTAAAACAAATTGAATTAGGATTTAACACCTATGATTTTCTACATTTCTTGAATTCAACAAAAGAAGTTTCTCACCTGGAGCACTTTATGTATGATTTATGGGACTTTTGCAATTAACCCTGATAATTAACTGCATTTGCAAATAACACCCAACATTTCTAATACTCCCCATTAAAAAATGAGGTATTTGTCAACCAAGAATAAATTACTTAACCAACCATAACTTTTCTATATGCACCCAACAAAATCTACAGATCACAAATTCTGTAATTCTAAGACCAGCAATCAATTTCATTTTGCATAATTTCAGTTCAGTTAATGGTTAAAATATACAGAGAAATATTTGTTTTCTTTTTTCAAGATGAAACATTCGATTTGATTTACAAGTGAAAAGGTTAGGGGTAAAGATATTGACAGAGCTAGTATGGCTTTGTGCAGAGCACAATCAATAAAGACAAAATGAATAAATATATAATTGATGCGCTGAATGGAGCCAAATCAGCTCTGTTAGTATCTTTACCGAAAAGTTAGAACCAAATGTTCCAAAAAGCCCTACTAACTATAGATTAATTTATCAGATACCAGGAAAGATGTAAGTTACATAGTGAAATTAATAAGGTATATAATACGTACCAGACCATATTGAAAGATTCTTTTAAGAGCTTCATCCAAATGTTGCTCGTCACCATATCTGTACCGAATGACATCACTCCTTACCTAAAAATTTATACAATGTAAAATTATTAAGTTCTATTTAAGTTTTTAACCTACTTTAGTTTATTCAAAATATAAAGAAGGCAAAGCATTTGTACCTGCTTAAGGATATCTGTAGCACATTTTTCTCTCAAGGCTTCAGCATCAGAGAAGGTTATACAAGGTACTGGTTTCAATTCAGCATACTGATTTGAAAATGAAAAGTGAAGAAGAATCAATAAAAAAAATCAATATTTTCATAAAAAATGTACTTGCAGACTAGATTTTATATTCTTTTACTATTTTTAGATAGGTAGAAAATCATTATTTTTGAAAAAAATGTAAAATCTAGTATGCAAGTTCATTTTCACATAGGGATTGTGTTGAACAGTTCAAATTGACCTCAAATAAGTTTAAATCAACATCTAGTTCCACTAAAGGCTAAATTTCAGCCAAGCTTATAAAAGACCGCATTTGTTCTCCAAATTTTGTTTAAAATAAACAAATGTGTAAAGAGATAAAATTGAACCTTGAGTGCCATGCCGATAATGGTAAGAGGGAATCCATAAGTCAGCATTATAGCCGACCACTCTGAACCGGGAAGTATATTGAAATATGCTCCAAATCCATATCTATCATACACATACACCACCAAAAAAATGCAGATATACCCCTTTAAAATCTAGAAATGTAAATGACAAAGCTTCGAATCTCCTAGTTGGTCCTAAAATGTGAGTTTATGTAATTTATATAAAAAAAATATAATACTAACTGAATTCACTTACGAGAGAAGTGTGCCTCCAACTCCTAAACCAATCACACCAAACGATACCTACAGTATCAAAAATCAAAAACCCATTAAATATATGACAAGGGAGTCTCTAAATTTGCAAATTTATCAAATATATATATATTAGAGGTTGACTTCGGCCGAAACGCCATAGGGCCAAATTTCAAATTTTCATATGTAAAACATCGTCTAAGTAGCTCAGTAAATTGATTATACATTGAATTTGTAGAATACTAATTTTTGAGATTTTTGAGATTTTTGAAATTTGTTTACTATTTTTTATGATTTATGAAATATGGCAAAATGGCCTAAAAATAAAAGAACATAGTGTGTGTGTATCTGAATTTTCTACCTATATACAAAAATAGTAAAGAAATTCTAAAAAAATGTAAAATTCATTCTGGTAATATCGTAATTTCCAACTACTTCAGGGGTAATATCGTAAAAATAAGAAACAGAATCTCACTTTAGCAAGAGAGAACTCCTCGTCTGTTACTATGCTCTTATCGCCAGCTGTTGAAACGGAGGCGGGAGTCGACGACTCAGCGGCGCACGTGACAATCATGTGCCTCGCGTGACGGGCACGTGCGCCACTAGGCAGTGACACGGTGGTGAAACTGCGCCGTACGGGCAGCACAGACATGGCTGCTGACGTGTAAGAACAGGAAGCCATGCTTTTTGCTGTTTGTGTTTTGTGTGTTTTTTATTGGTTTGTATTCGTTAGTCTCAGAAGAGAGACGAACGAGATAATCACTTACAGTTCTCTCCGTTTAATACGAACTGGAGAGTTTTTTTTGGAAAGAAGAGAAGAAACCAATTGGGTTTTGTACAAATTGCATTGGACAAACTTTATGCAAAGTTTAACTTAAACCGTCCGATCTGAATCAAGATTCGTGTAAAGGATTTTAAACTTAATAAATTTAAACGATTCATGAATCTCAACCGTTTTTGCGAATTTTGGCAAGATCGGACGGTACAGGTTAGGCTTTAGATGAGGCTTTGTCCAAAACCTTTGCACAAAAACCCAACCGCAAACAGAAATGGGCCAACTTTAACTGGGCCGGATGTTGAGATAGGAAGCCATCTCAAATTTTGCATCTCTGAATTTCGAACAAAACTTGCACGCACGAACCACTTTAAGATATGTGCAAATCAAGTGTGCACGAATCCTGATGCAGATCGAATGGTTCCAATTGGACCATCCTCCCACTCCATGCAAATTTTGAAGTAAAGGCCACAACTAAATTAGTTTGAAAGTGAACGCATTTACATTGTTAAATTTTATTTTTGCAACAGCTACCGATACATCATACATGTAAGGAGGCAGCAAACCTTTCACAAAATTCACAACATTAAAGCTTGATGCAAAAATGACACAAACAACAGCATAACTTGTAGGAAGTAATCAGCATTTCAGCATTTCATGATACAGTATATATAGATAACAAAGATATCCTAATTAGACACCAGAATAACACACTGCACTCCTACTACTACTATAAATATGGTCTAACCATAGTTATCTGACCAAACTCTCTCTCTCTCTCTCTCTCTCTCTCTCTCTCTCTCTCTCTCTCTCTCTACAAATATTCTTTACAGAACATTTCTTACACTGTCAGAATTACATCTAACCCCTCCATTCTACTTGATCAACTATCAGTAAATTACCTACTATAAAAAGGAGGGACTAAAATGCAATTATTTTTTACCATATTGGAATTTTATTGCATAAAGCCACCTCCACCCATGGGACCGGGAGGTTTCCCTTGAGGCATCATCTGGGGCCTACCGTGGCCTTGCATGAACGACTGGCCCATCCCTGTTCCGATCATCTGTGGTTGCTGCTGCTGCGGCTGTTGCTGTTGTTGCATCTGTTGCTGCTGCTGTTGCATTTGTTGCATTTGCTGAGGCTGTAACTGTTGTTGTTGCAATTGTTGTTGCTGTTGTGGCTGTTGTTGCTGCTGTTGTTGCTGGGATGAGACTTGAGGTTTGAATACCACCATGTCCTGAAAACAGATAGAAATTGGTTAGATTACATTTACCAGAAAAAGATTCTTTCTATATTTTCTACCGTCACTAATTGAATATAGTCAGCATTCGTCCCTTAAGTCATGTTTGGTTGAAACTTAAACCGTAGAATAAGAGGTTTACACCTATGCAGAATAGTTAATTTTTTTTTTTTTACCTCTCCTGCTTAACTCACGCAATTACACCATTGCCCTTTTCTCTCGTTTTTTTCGAAGAGGAACTATATCGGAATACTTCTCTTGCTTATCTGTCCTTTGTATAGTTAGGAATGCAATTTTTTTCGTTAATTCAATAAGTCGTCAATAGTCCTGGAATTTATATCTGTTTGCAAGGTTTATTCCTCCTTATTTTCGGATTTTTATTTCTTGTGAATTGGTTGAGTGAAATTTATTTCCATTTATGACTTTATACGTAATGTTACATTTCAATATTAGCTTGGACTTCGTAAAAGAAGCGCTTTCAAAAGAAGATCAGAATCGATAGTGAAATTAACAGTACTATGTTTAAGATACCAGTGGTATCAGTTTAGACCAGGTAACAATGGTATCAATAGAGATAGCAAAAGCTTGATATTAGAGCCTCTATATCCCATAATCAATCCATCAATTCCAACATGAGATGTTAAACAAAGCAAAAACAAACAGCACTGAGATCTATAACTAGAATTTTTTATTAGTAACTAATTTGAGATCTTTTTTATTTTCTATAGAAAAACCTAATGAAAATAAATGTTGAAGTTGTCACAAAGATTACGCATGCAGTCCTTCCCAGCATATTAGTTACTACGTTTACGTTTCTGCATTCCAAGGAAAAAAAAAACAAAGAATTTTGAAATTGATAGTCCTTTACAGATTTGTACCAGTACTAGTATTGAAAGAGGTTTGGAAAATCGAGGGCTATGGTTTATATACAACATCAAACAACAGAATAATGCAATGTTCTTGTTGGATTCAGTTTTTAAGAGTATTGGGTAATGGGTGTGTACCAGTTATGAATGTGCGTCGGTACGGTTATGTTGGTGGAAAGGATGATTCCTCCTATATGCAGATCCAGATAAAAAAATTTATTTTTAATGAGGTTTGCATGCAAAAGAGATCAATCAAAAAAAAAAAACACACAAGTCATGAATTAATTTTAGGCTTCAACCAAACACCACCTTTTGCATTTTTTAGAATTCTTTTAGATAGGTCCAGAATCTTTAGATCAAGTGATTTTCTACCCATATAAAAAATTAGTAAAAAATTCTAAAAATTGTAAAATTTGATTTACAAGCACATTTTCATGTGGAGATCATGTTGAACGGTTCAGATGGATTGTTTGTACTTTGAATATAGAGATATTGATCCATAGTACAGACCAATATGCGCTATGCATATTACCATAGCCTCACTCATGTTATTTTTAATTAGATTATCCTAAAATTTATTTTTAATGAGGTTTGTATGAAAAGGAGGTCAAAAAAAAAAAAAAAAAAACATAAGTCATCATAAGCCATGACTTGACTTTCGGCTTCAACCAAGCACCACCTTTAGATTTATGTTTACTTCAGACAAGTATTGAAAAAGCATGAGCATAGAGAAATATCCAGAAACAGTACCAGTCCAAACGGGTCTGGTACAATAATGCAATATACAAGATATGGCATTGTGGCAAATGTCAAAGTTGAAAGGTATTTGGAGTTTAAAGCGTGTCAAAAAACATTTACCCCAGGGAAGAGCATCCCAATTAAACGGCCAGCTTTGTCAGAAACTGAGAGAAGCAAGGTCTGAGAAGGCAGCTGTATAACAGCACACTGGAAAGAAAACAAAGCACCAAACATCAGCAATTGCTCAATTTAGAATTTTTGAAAATCAATGTTTTCAGATTTTTTTTTTATTATTATTTTACCATATAGAAACACTGTTTTGAAAAATTCTAAAAACAATAGTAAAAAATTTTCAAATAATGTAAAATTTGATCTGCAAGCACAATTTAATATGGAGAACATATTGAGAGCTTCATATCAACTATTTGGACTATGAAAACGCAAAAAATGACTTGTAAGCATATGTCCTCATATGTTTATACAAGTAGAGTAGCCAACCTCTAAATATATATATAAAAAACAAATTTAATTGCTCAATCTTTTCAAGCGAAAAATAATATAAAAATTTGGGAAATCCTGACCAATTTCTTTTCTTGCAGTTGCCCAAGGAACCCATGCTGATTCAGGGTTCGAAATACCAAAAAATCAGCCTTACCAACATATTGCCTACACAAAACATGTGAAATAAAAAGAATTAAACATTGAAAGGAAACAATATAGGGCACCCTAGTACATTGTATCCCTCAGTTCCAAAACATTTACATAGACAAACAGAAATTTGGAAATCAAATCCCTCAAAAGAAATATTTTTCAAAAGTAAAAAAGTACAGGGAGAGAGAGAGAAAGAGAGAAACTTGTTATTCATATGCTCCTGGGCAATTAGTCGAACTATTTGCATAGTTGACGGCCAATCAGCTGCCAGCCTGTAAATAAAACATTTCATTAATTAAACAACAATATTTCAAGCTTATCAGTCTGTGAACCCGAGAAAGAAAAGAACAGAGAAATACAAAACTCACGTGTCAGATGCAGAGGCACTTCTGTAACCCTATAATAAGAAATGAACACATGGTTTAATAAAAAAATAAAAATAAAAAACATGCTAGATAAGTGAAGAAGAACATTTTTTTTGAAAGGCTAGATACAAATTTAAATGGTCTATTAATTCTTTGAAATCATTTTTTTTTTTTTGCTTGAAATCAGGTCTATTAATTCTTTTATTTAACTTATGAAAAGCCATGGCTAACCAAATAATGTTAAGCCAGATTATACTTGTACCCAAAAAAATATCAATACTGATAATTTTCTAGTCCTTCACTTTCTGGTAGGTGAATTTAAATTAAACATTAAATTCACATGAAACAACACTTACTTCAAGTTTACAAATGAATACTGGCTGCCCTTGCCTCTGCCCGGACAATGTTCCCTACCAAAAGTTAAATAAATAAAAATAAGTAAACAAATGTCTTGAATGCTTTCTATATACAAAATATTTATTGACAACTACTTTCTTAAATCTGTCAAACAGAACTATTAAGAAAATATGGAATTATATCACATGTGATGCACTAAAATCTCAAAATGCTGTGTACCTTCACTAGAACAGGGGCATATATGTCATTTCTTCAATGTTTCAGAAGGACAACAGAAACATGTTTCTCATATATACAAGGGTTCATCAAACTATGCATTGTGCATTCATGTTTTATTATAGGGTCATACTCCTTCAAATAAGGGTAATTATCACAAAACATACTTGCATACTAACTTTGACATGTTTTAGAATTTTTTTACTATCTAATTAGATAGGTAGAAAATCACTACTTTGAATGGTCTAGAACTTTTAGATCAAGTAAATTATCTACCTATCCAAAAAATAGTAAAAAAATTTGTAAAAAACAATGTAAAATTTGATCTACAAGTACATTCTCACATGGAGATCATATTAAACGGTATAGATCGATTATTTGGACTTTGAAAACAGACCAATCCGCTCTATGAATAGTACCAAAGCCTAACTCCTATATATTTTATTATAGGGCCCCATATGGCAAATGCATGGAATAATGGAAAAAGTGGAAAAGGGAAGAGGCTTCTATTCCACACAATTCCAATCATGTTCGGCATGTTTGGAATAGTGGAAGAGTGGGATTGAGCCAATTCCAACATATGAAATAGTCACCCTTCCCCACTTCCACCTCTACCATGGAATAGTGGGATGGAATAGAGAGGGGCCAAAGTGCAAAAGAGAAGGGTTTGAGTACATATTTCCATCCCAATTCGACTTTTTCACTTTTTCTCTATTCATTCAATTCCACTCACGTTTGGCTACCATTCCATCACAATTCTACACTCTACCTCTATTCCTTCACAATTCCTTTGTGCCAAATAAGCCCATAGGGTCATACTCTGAAACTTCTTCAAATAAGGGTAATAATCACAAAACTTACCTCCCATATTTTGACATATTTAGACTGTGATGCTGCATTATGTTGCGTAGTAAGAGGCATATTCATGCCTGAGTTGCTTGCCATCCCCATAGAGTTCACACCTCCTGGCTGCTGAGTCATACCGGGTGTAGGCATCATACCGGGTCCGGATGCCATGCCTGGACCCGTCGATCCCATACCACCACCCATGACGGATGGGTTCATGACCATGCTCCCGCTACCTTGCCCCATTTGTGGACCCACATTAGGCATTGATTGGCCCATACCTGTTCAAAAGTTGCAAGGTCAAAGACTTCAATTAGGGTTTCCTTGTGGAAATTAATCATGAACAAAAAATAAGAACTAAAAAAGTACCTTGAAGATTGTTTGTATTTCCCAAGGAGGTCGGCATGCTGGAAGAAGTCGGGTTGAATGATCCGAGACCCGTATTCTGGCCAACCTGTGTACCTGACCCAGATATCATATTTGACATGTGTACTGATATAGGAGTGCCTCCCATGGTGGGTATGCCAAGAGAGGTGGGCCCCGCTGCAAGGGTGGTTGACCTGACAGCTGTACCTAGAGCAGATAGATTGTTGAGTATGTTCACATTCCCTGGAGCACCACCACCTGGTCGGATCAGTTGGCTCACCGGGTTTGGGTTTGTTGTTAATGGTTTGAGGTCTTGCATAGGGTCTGTATTGCTCATGGTGGGGTTGTTGTTATTCATCATAGTATTGTTATTACTATTGTTCATAGTTGCAATTTCTTGCTGAATTGGGGAAGGAGAGGATGTTTGAACTGTCGGAATTGGCTGAGAAGAGATGCTGGGTGTAGACCCCATGTGATGAGAGAATCCTGCACCAGGCCCAGTTACAATGGAAGAAGGTGCAGTGACCGGCTCCTGTAAAACAAGTAATGGGTAAAGTTATAATATACATACCAAAAAAGACCAGTTTGAAACAGCACATTTAACTCTTGCAGCATTGATAAATTTCCTAGATATTAATTTAGAAAATAGCAAATAAAAAGTGGAATTAAAAATAAAACTTACAACTTTAATGTTGGCCGTTGGAATATTGCCTCCTGTTAGAGGCCGGTTTAGTAAGGTCGACCCATTCACTGGGTTAAAAAAGAAATGGAGTGTGATTAATACTTTACACTTTGATAACAAAAAAAACATGAAATGATACATATAATAACATGCACATGCAGGCTTTCATGTTTCCTAATCAAGTATCAATGCAAAATAATTCATATTAACAATCATGAGCCTGACTAGGTTCAATTAAACCAAACCATTCTAAAAATTTGCTCACCACCAGAGTTACTGGAGATCTGCGGTGCGGGGCCCGGTACTGGTACCGAAACAGGAGCAGGGGTGGGCCCATCAAGCTTCACAACACCAGGATTTGGTACCAGATGAGCACTTATCGGGCGGTTCAAGGCCGACCGTGCCTCCAAGAAACTTTCAGAGAGCAACACCAGATGTTGAGCATGCTTGACCTGGTCAACAGATGGGTCGGCCGGCCTAGCACCTCTCTTTCCCTATCAAGAAAAAACAAACCTTTTATTTAATTAGTACATTTTCTTGTTGCTTGCAAAAAGTTTACTTTTGCCTAGCTTAGTTTGTTGTTTTATTCATCCCTTTAAATGGTATTTTTTTTATGGCATTATAATATTCTATTCATCTTGTATGTGAGATTTTGCAAGTATAGCATACGTAAATAAAAAAAATTATATTAGAGGGGAATGTGTCGGAAAAAAAAAAAGGTTACCGCATTGTAGATATCTCTCAATTTGGGCAACTGTTTTGGCGAAATAACCGACAGAGAAACGGAACACTGCACATATTCCAAAAGAAATCCTTACAAAAATACTAGTAAAAACACATTGAACCTATAAAGTCACAGCTTGACAAAAACCAAAGCACCAAAAAATATAAGTGAAAGTAGAATTAAACCTGTGAGAAGCACTTAGCAACAGCCTCAGCATCAGCCAGGAAAGAAGGTTGTATTGACTCACCATTCTCATTTTTCTCTGTTGATGGCCGGTACACAGGAGTTGGAAGCACGTAAGGATTGCTAGCACAAGCCAGCACACAGTGCTTATTCACCTCACCAGTGACAGCCACACTGGAATCCGGATCATGTAGCATCTACAAAAAATTAAAAAAATTACACAGATCACTGCCCAGTTTACCAGTTGTCAACGGATATGAATCCGATTGGGTGGAAGCATTTTCATACCCTTACCCATAACTGATAAGCTAAAGAAAAAAAAACTTACCCATAATCGTCTTATCGAATAAGGTATGGGTCGGGTAAGCGGATAAAAGGGTGTCATTGAGTAGAAATGTATGGGCCATGAATAAATCTATATCATATCATGCATCATCCCCAGATAAATATATATATCTATATATTCTTTGCTTGTACCCTTACCCATTATGTTAATGAAAAAAAAAGTGCCTGTTATATCGAATAACATAAGAGTCAGGTAAACGGATAGAAGGGTACCATTGACACCCCTACACAGGATGTATCCTTTCCATGCAGTATGCAATTTCAAATCAACAGTATAAGTGTATTTCTTTCTGATTTAGTACTAATAAGTAAAGATTAGCTTGAAATTGCACTAAAACTATCGGTAAGTGGTCAAGATCACTGCCACTCTTTTGACTTGCTTCCCAAAATTACATACCAGTATTGCGTCAGAGAGGCCCTCTGCAGTACAAGCATCACCAAAACCGCCGCCAGAGAAAGGGAGGTTTGTCAGCCACTGCAAAAACCTCTCCACATCCCTTGTCCATCCCGTTCTTTGCACCTTAAAACCTATTATATTTCACATCTTATCTCAATCAGTAAACCAAGGAAGGCCAAAATCAACAATTTCAGTTCAATTGGTTTGCCAAAATTTTGAAATTTTGAAATATTAAATAATATTTGATGATTACAGCTATACGGTCCATGTGCACTAAACATGACCAGAGCAAACTCCGAAATTGGTCCGACCAATTTCTGCATAGAAAAAAGAGACACACATGTCAAATTTATCAAGAACAAAAAATCCTTACACTACAATTTTTTTACACAAAAAGTAAGAAATAAATAAAAAAAAGACTTACTGAAAGAGAATTACCTGACCAGTCGCCTCATTTCCAGTAAATGCCCTGTAAGGTTTCGTTCAAACATCAATATCAATCAGTATAATCAAGCAACATAAATGATCAGAAAACTTCTTTGTTACATTCTGATAGTTGATGCCTAATCTGATTTCTGAAAATTACACTACCAGATGATTAAATTAAAATTAATCTGTAAAAATTCAGATTTAAAGTTGAAAATCTGAGTATCACAGGTATCAAACAATGCAAAATCACCCCCAATTTCACTATAAATTGCTGATCAGTGACGAATTAAATGCTGCTAGATACATATACAGGTTCTGATCCAAAAATCATCACTAAGAGAGAGAAAGAGAGAGAGAGACCTGATGATCTTTTCGACATAATCGGAGAGGATGGTGCTCCAGTAAGGACCCATCGCCGCCGTGGTCTCCACCACCACTATCAGCTGCTTCGCCTCGGCCATTACTCTCTCTCTCTCTCTCTACCGTGCTCTCGCCATGAGAGTCTCTCCGAGGTTTTTGTGAAAGGAAGAGAAATAGAGACAGAACTTGGTTTCTTTCGCCACAGGTTTAAAAAGACGAAAAACTCAGGGGGTGAAGATTTTAACAGAGAAGTTATGGCTTCATACAGCGCACTAATTATAGAATAAAAATGGATCTGTATGGTGCATGAAGCCAAAACTACTCTGTTAAAATCTTTACCCAAACTCGGACAAATTGTTCAAACCTAAGGTAATATAATATTTTTGTTTAGATCAAACCGTCCGACCAGAAAACACACGAATATTAAAGGAATTTTGTGCCTTCCACCTTGCTCGGATTCTGATCGAACGGTCCTGATATAAAAAGAAATAATCTGTTACCTTAGAGGATATGAACTCTTAAGACGAAAAACTCTGGGGGTATTGATTTTAACAGAGAAGTTATGGATTCATGCAGCGCACTAAAAAGGGATCTGTATAGGATTGGGGCGCTGCATGAAGCTAAAACTACTCTGTTAAGATCTTTGCCCAAACTCTGGCATATTGTTTTTTTTTCCTAAGGTAACAGAATATTTTTGTTTTCATCCGAACCGTCCGATCAGTCCACACGAATATTAAAGTCTCCTGTGCATTCAACCTCAGAGGATCTAAACAGAAATATTCTGTACCTTAGAGGATAGGGACTCGAAAACTCTGGAAGTGTAATTAATTTCTTGTTAGTCCTTCCGAATTTTGAAAATCGCACAATTATAGGTATTATGGGTACTGATGTTAACAGATTAGTTTGTACTTCTTGCAGCGCATAAACTATAGAATTAAAACATCGCTGTATATGTTTAGTGCGCTGCATTAAGTGAAAACTACTCTGTTAAAATATTTTCCCGGTGTTATTGCCGATGTCTTTACACAATTTGTGCAATTAAATACAAGTCCTCGGATTTAGAGAACCAGTAGACACTTTTCACTAGAAATTATTTTATTGAACCAACTCTCTCTCTCCACTTGTAAATATATTTAGATAATTTAATCATTTCAACCTACCATGTCGGTTTAAGTTTTTTATATTTTATTGAATTATAAAGTTGATTTTTTAACCTCTTTTTCATTTAGACTTAATTACAATTTTTTTAAAATAAAATAACCCAATTAATTATAATGTTATAGAATTTGAAAACACATAAACAATGAACAAAAGATTATTATACGTCATAATTAGTTGTAACTATATTAAAATAGGATTTTGATTACCGTAGAACACTATTATTAGATGCAACTATGTTAAAATAGGATATTGCATAATTAGGTGTAGCTATGTAATGATTTAGGAAGCTGATAACATTATCCGCACTACAATACCTCTAGGGGGACTACTGAAAATTAAATGTGGAAAAATAATTTTTTGTGGGATCACAAAAATTTCACAATTCGAATTTGTTTTTCTAAAGTATTAATATCTATGCATAAAAGTGTTTATACCTATATACGGAAGTATTTATAGCTATGAGATGAACAATTATTTATTGTGCAGGTAGGTACTGTACGCGAAAATAATAGTACCCACAGCACTGTACCCGCATGGAGACCACTGAAAATTTGACACTGAAAGTATTAATATCTAAGTATTGAAAATATTTATACTTATACACTGAAGTATTTATACGTATGAGGTCAACTATTTTTGTTAGAGGAAGACTGACACGGGAATAATTAGAGAACTCAAAAAAAGATAATCATAACAAGTCATCCATTAAAGTATTAATATTTTTTTAAGTGTTAATATATTATCTTCTCAAATATTTATAACTACGAATATATACATATATAAGTATTTTTTACGTATGACATTGAAAGTATTAATATCTAAGTACTAAAAGTATTTATATTTATGCATTGAAGTATTTATTCCTATGAAGTCAACTATTTTTGTTAGGGAAAGATTGACGCGAGAACAGGTGCAGGAATTGTAAAAGGAAAACTATATAATTAGTGGAGACCATAAAGAAATGATACTATTTGGAATTTAAGAATAATAATTAGTTGCTCCTTCAAAAAAAAGAATAATAATTAGTTGAGCTATAAAATTAGTGGGAACCATAATACATTATTACTTTAAGTGCGGATACTGTAGCACTAGTACTGTAGCGTGGATACTAAAATAATTATTCAATGATTTATGGCATGCCAATATACAATTTTTTTTTAACTCGTATCAACGAGTCTAGCTAATATGATATCAGTGTCATTTCTAGCTATATATCAATATCAAAACATATCAAATCGACTTCGTTAGTTATGTGTTTACATGCAAAATTTATAATTTTTCTAATTTATTTAGTATCAAGTCAAGCGGTCAAATGTGGGTGATTTTAAGTTAATTTTAAAGCATTCATTTTCAACATTTCTAATTGCTTGACTTGATACTAAACTAACTTGAAAAAAATATTGTTTTGCGTGTACATACATCACTCATAAAATAAATCAATTTGAATGGTTTTGATTATTAGTCTGAAGTCTATACAATAAGCTTTGAAGTCGGTGTCATATGACAACGATGTTATATTAGATGGAGTATGTATCAACAATTCATTCTAGATATTAAAACAACAAAGTGTTGGTAAATGAAAACATACAGATTCAGAATTAAGTCATAAATAAATTAAGCCATAATCAAAAGTATTAACTAATTTGTTGAAAATCTAATTTAAAAAGTCAAAATTTAACTCAATATATTTGTCTAAAATCTCCTTTTGTAAGATTTCTTAATTGGAGGGGCTAAACGGCAAATTGTGAATCTAATTAAAGACCTCTTGATTATTCCTTATTTTTATATCCGTTTCTTCTTTGTTAAGCGTTTGATTTAATAAATTGGACAGACAGACCTCTCCGTTTTGTATTAAAAACAAATCTCCTTTATTAAGAGGAGTAATCTTTGTTAACCTTTTTTCCCCGCATTTAAATGAAATCTTTGATTTATTTTCCATTTAATATATATTTTGTCACAATATGAGCAAGCCTGTGACAGGACTCAAAAGAAACTTGACTCAGATGAAACCATAGTCACAGTTTAATTCGCGTATAATTTGTGTATTAAATTTTTTTTTGATATTTTTCGAATTGAATTATGAATAGAATGCGAGCCACAAATTATTAGCGAGAAAAAGTCACAAAAAAGCCAAAAATATATATATTTTTTATATTTTTCTGGGTTGGAGTCTTTTTTTTTTCTTTTTCTTTCTTGTTGTACCGATCTATTTTTGAATTATATCTAAATTACAAATTTTTAATCGCATCAATCCAAACTACTTGTTTGTCACTATGGTTGCAGCAACTGCTGAGTGCATAGTAGCATTCGTTACATAAATGTTGAAAATTTGCCCAACGCATCTATGAAAAAGATATCTTGAAATCTCGGTGGGTTTCTTGAATCGCAGCCCAGTTAAAAACCAATTTAATCCACTAATTGTGTTTGTTGCAAATTAAGGAGTAGGTTAATATACTTAATTCATTTCATTGATTAACATTTATTAATTGAATATTCAAGAAAATAAATTAATTGTATGCTTTCTTACTTCTCAGTAAAGCTTCAATTTTACAAAAGAACCTCAAAATACTCTCCATCTTACATTTTGGATTTTTAACAAAGTTAGACATTCATTTTGGATTTCTATTATCAATTTATTAACACAAGCACTTAAGGTTGTTCCTTGTTTTCATTCAGACTAACCAATACTGTTTCATGAGACATTTAAGCAAAAAAAGAAGTTAGTGCTGATGGTTATTTTGCAAAAGCAGCACTTTGGTTGTTCCTTGCTTTCAATCAGCTAAAATAAAAGCAGCACTTATTGATAAAATTCCTGAAAAACATTGTGCCGTTGATAAAACAATAACATTTTGCATTTCAAATATCGAGCATTGGTAGCAACACTGGTAAAGATCAACCCTTCAAATACGAACAATACACAATTTAATAGAAATATAAATACTTGCATAGCATCACAGAGACATATTAGAGTTGTTTTCAAGAGGCATTGTTACCATAAAAATAAAATATCACACTATACATAATTTACATAAGAGGAGGGATCCAACTACACCTTTTTCGGTGACACCGAATTACGCTCTCCATTTACAAAGTTTTCAATGTTCAAATTTTTGATCCAAACCATTCAACATAATGAATATATTAAAATGTGCTTGCAAATCAAATTTTACATTTTTTCGATCTTTTTTACTATTTATTAAGTATTTAACAAAATCGCTATATTTAGATCATTTCATAATACAATATATAGATAAACAAGATGTCCTAATTAGACACCAACATTAACACACTGCATTTCTATTCCTACTATAAATATGGTCTAACCAAAGTTTTCTCACCAAACACTCTCTATCTCTCTCTCTCTCTCTACAAATATTCTTTACAGAACCTTTCTTACACTGTCAGAATTACATCTAACCCCTCCTCCATTCTACTTGATCAACTATCAGTAAATTATCTACTATAAAAAGGAGGGGATAAAATGTAATTATTTTTTACCATATTGGTTTTATTGCATAAAGTCACCTCCACCCACGGGACCGGGAGGTTTCCCTTGGGGCATCATCTGGGGCCTACCGTGGCCTTGCATGAACGACTGGCCCATCCCTGTGCCGATGATCTGCGGTTGCTGTTGCTGAGGCTGTTGCTGCATCTGTTGCTGCTGTTGCATTTGCTGAGGCTGTAACTGTTGCTGTTGCATTTGTTGTTGTTGTGGCTGTTGCTGCTGCTGTTATTGCTGGGATGAAACTTGCGGTTTGAATACCACCATGTCCTGAAGACAGATAGAAATTGGTTAGATTACATTTATCAGAAAAAATATTCTTTCTATATTTTCTATTGTCACTAATTGTATATAGTCGGCATTCGTCCCTTTAGTCATTAAACCATGGAATAAGAAGTTTACTCCTAAGTTAAGCCGTTAAACGCAGAATAGTTAGGTACATGGATTTTTTTTTTTTACTCTCCTGCTTAACTCTCGTAATTACACCATTGCCCTTTTCTCTGTTTTTTTTCGAAGAGGAAGGAATTATATTTGAATACTTCTCTTGCTTATTGTCCTTTGCATAGTTAGGAATTCAAACTTTTTTTTGTTAATTGAATAAGCCGTTAATAGTCCATTTGCAAGGTTTTTTCCTCCTTTTTTTTCAGAATTTAATTTCGTGTGAATTGATCGAGTGAAATTTGTTTCCATTTATGACTTTATACATAATGTTACATTTCAATATTAGCTTGGACTTATACCAGATTTTCAAGCATCTAACGGACTACATAAGAGAAGTGCTTTCAAAAGAAGATTAGAATCGATAGTGAAATTAACAGTACTATGTTTTAGATACCAGTGGTATCAGTTTAGACCAGTACCAGTGGTATCAATAGAGATGGCAAAAGCTTAATATTAGAGCCTCTATATCCCATAATCAATCCATCAATTCCAACATGAGATGTTAAACAAAGCAAAAACAAACAGCACTGAGATCTATCACTAGAATTTTTTGTTAGTAACTAACTTGAGATTTTTTTTTTTAATTTTCTATAGAAAAACCTAATGAAAATAAATGCTGAAGGTGTAACAGATATTACGCATGCAGTCCTTCCCAGCATATTAGTTACTACATTTCTTCTGTATTTCAAAGAAAAAAAAACAGAATTTTGAAATTGATAGTCCTTTACAGATTTGTACCAATACTGGTATTGAAAGGGGTTTGGAAAATCAAGGAGGGCTATTTTTTATATACAACATCAAACAACAGAATAATGCAATGTTCTTGTTGGATTCAGTTTTTAAGAGTATCGGGTAATGGGTGTGTACCAGTTATGAATGTACGTTGGTACGGTTATGATGGTGGAAAGGATGATTCCTCCTATATGCAGATCCAGATAAAAAATTTATTTTTAATGAGGTTTGCATGCAAAAGAGATCAAAAAAAAAAAAAAAAACACAAGTCATGACTTAATTTTAGGCTTCAACCAAACACCACCTTTTGCATTATTTAGAATTTTTTTAGATAAATCTAGAATCTTTAGATCAAGTGATTTTCTACCTATATAAAAAATTAGTAAAAAAATTCTAAAAATTGTAAAATTTGATTTACAAGCACATTTTCATGTGGAGATCATGTTGAACGATTCAGATGGATTGTTTGAACTTTGAAAATAGAGATATTGATCCATCTGTACGGACCAATATGCGCTATGTATGCATAGTACCATAGCCTCACTCATGTTATTTTTAATTAGAGTATCCTAAAATTTATTTTTAATGAGGTTTGTATGAAAAGGAGGTAAAAAAAAAAAAAAAAATTCAATGCAAGTTAGTGACTTAATTTTAGGCTTCAACCAAGCACCACCTTTAGATCTATTATTACTTTGGACAAGTATTGAAAAAGAATGAGCATGGAGAAATATCCAGAAACAGTACCAGTTCAAATGGGTCCAGTACAATAATGCAATATACAAGATATGGCATTGTGGCAAATGTCAAAGTTGAAAGGCATTTTGAGTTTAAAGCGTGTCAAAAAACATTTACCCCAGGGAAGAGCATCCCAATAAGGCGGCCCACCTTGACAGAAACTGAGAGAAGCAAGGTCTGAGAAGGCAGCTGTATAACAGCACACTGGAAAAAAAACAAAGCACCAAACATCAGCAATTGCTCAATTTAGCATTTTTGAAAATCAATGTTTTTCAGATTTTTTTTATTATTATTATTTTACCATATTGAAACACTGTTTTGAAAAATTCTAAAAACAATAGTAAAATTTTTTTCAAAAAAAGTAAAATTTGGCCTCCAAGCACAATTTAATATGAAGAACATGTTGAGAGCTTCATATCAACTATTTGGACTCTAAAAACACAAAAATGACTCGTAAGCATATGTCCTCATATGCTTATATAAGTAGAGTAACCAACCTCTAAATATATATATAAAAAACAAATTTAATTGCTCAATCTTTTCAAGCGAAAAATAATATAAAAATTTGGGAAATCCTGACCAATTTCTTTTCTTGCAGTTGCCCAAGGAACCCATGCTGATTCAGGGCTCGAAATACCAAAAAATCAGCCTTACCAACATATTGCCTACACAAAACATGTGAAACAAAAAGAATTAAACATTGAAAGGAAACAATATAGAGCACCCTAGTACATTGTATCCCTCAGTTCCAAAACATTTACATAGACAAACAGAAATTTGGAAATCAAATCCCTCAAAATAAATATTTTTCAAAAGTAAAAAAAGTACAGGGAGAGAGAGAGAAAGAGAGAAACTTGTTATTCATATGCTCCTGGGCAATTAGTCGAACTATTTGCATAGTTGACGGCCAATCAGCTGCCAGCCTGTACATAAGAAATTTAATTAATTAAACAACAAAACTTCAAGATTATCAATCTGTGAACCCGAGAAAGAAAAGAACAGAGAAATACAAAACTCACGTGTCAGATGCAGAGGCACTTCTGTAACCCTAATACAAGGAATGAGCACATGGTTCAAAAAAAAAAAAATAGAACACATGGTAGATAAGTGAAAAAGAATACAATTTAGTTGGTCTATTAATTCTTTGATATAATTTTATGATAAGCCATGGCTAAGCCAAATTATACTTGTACCCAAAAATTTAAATTTAAGTTCCCAACAATTTTCTAGTCCCTTCACTTTCTGGTGGGTGATAAATTTAACCATTAAATTCAGCTGAAATAATTCATCATTCGTCAACTTACTTCAAGTCTACAAATGAATATTGGCTTCCCTTGCCCTGCCCGGACAATGTTCCCTACCAAAAGTTAAAAATAAATAAAAATAAGTAAACTAGTAAACAAAGGCTTTAAAAGCAAAGCAGTAGAACAGGGGCATATATGTTGAAACTACCCTCCTGTCCTCAACATTCCCCTTAGCAAAGCAATAGAATAGGGGCATATATGTCATTTCTTCAATGTTCAGAAGGACAACAGAAACATGTTTCCCATATATTACAAGCTTTCTCAAAATAAAATTGTAAAATTTTATTACATTTTTACATGAAGATCATGTTAAACAGTTTGTATCGACTGTTTGGACTTTGAAAACAGACATATTGGTCCATAGTACGGATCAATCCGCACAATGCATTGTACCATAGCCTCACTCCTATATATTTTATTATAGGGTCATACTCTGAAACTTCTTTAAATAAGGGTTATTATCAAAATGTACCTCCCATATTCTGACATACTTAGACTGTGACCCTTGTGCATTATGCTGCTGAGGAAGAGGCATATTCATGCCCGAGTTGCTTCCCATCCCCATAGGGTTCACACCTCCTGACTGCTGAGTCATACTGAGCATAGGCATCACACTACCAGGTCCAGATCGAATACCACCACCAATCACGGGTTGGTTCATGACCATGCTCCGGCTACATTGCCCCATTTGTGACCCGACATTACGCATTGATTGTCCCATACAAGTGCACATGCAAACTTTCATGTTTCCTAATCAAGTATTGATGGTATATAATTCATATTAACAATCATAAGCCTGACTAGGTTCAATTAAACCAAACCATTCTAAAAATTTGCTTACCACCTGATTTACTAGAGTTCTGCAGTGTGGACCCTGCTACTGGTACCGAAACCAGAGCAGTGGTGGGCTCCTCAAGCTTCACAACACCAGGATTTGGTACCAGATGAGCACTTATCGGGCGGTTCAAGGCCGACCGTGCCTCCAAGAAACTGTCAGAGAGCAACAACAGGTGTTGAGTGTGCTTGACCTGGTCAACAGATGGGTCAGCCGGCCTAGCACCTCTCTTTCCCTATCAAGAAAAAACCAACCTACTATTTAATTAGTACATTTTCTTGTTGCTTACAATTAGTTTGTTATTTTATTCATCCCTTAAATGATATTTATTTTATAGCATTTCAATATTTTATTCATCGAGTATGTGAGTTCAGAGAGCATACTTATATTTATAAAGTATAGGTACAGTATGGAACCTGCGTTATAGAAATAAATAAGTAGCACATGTGAATTAAAAAAATATATATTAGAGAGGATTGTGTCCGGAAAAAAAGGTTACCGCATTGTAGACATCCCTCAATTTGGGCAGCTGGTTTGGCGAAATAACCGACAGAGAAATGGAGCACTGCACATATTCCAAAAGAAATCCTTACAAAAATACTGGTAAAAACACATTGAACCTATAAAGTCACAACTGCAGAAAAACCAAAGCACCAAACAATACAAGTGAAAGGAGTGAGGCAATGGTACTATGCATAGCGCGGATTGGTCCGTACTATGGATCAATATCTTCGTTTTTAAAGTTAAAATAGTTGATCCAAACAATTCAACATGATCTTCATATGAAAATGTACCTGCCAACTAAATTTTACATTTTTAGAATTTGTTTATGATTCTTTTAGAGAGAAAATCACTACCTTCAAATGGTCTAGAATTTTTAGATCAAGTGATCTTCTACCACTCTAAAAAAATAGTAAAAAAATTCTAAAAAATTAAAATTGGGTCTGCAAGTAGCATTTTCATATGGAGGTCATATTGAACAGTTCAAATTAACTGTTTGGACTTTAAAAATGGAGCTATTGATCCGTAGTACGGACCAATCCGCACTATGCATAGTACCATAGCCTCACTCAAGTGAAAGTAGAATTTAACCTGTGAGAAGCATTTAGCAACAGCCTCCGCATCGGCCAGGAAAGAAGGTTGTATCGCCTGGCCATTCTCATTTTTCTCTACTGATGGCAGATACACAAGAGTTGGTAGCACGTATGGATTGCTAGCACAAGCCAGCACACAGTGCTTGCTCACCTCACCAGTGACAGCCACACTGGAATTGGGATCATGTAGCATCTACAAAAAAATTACACAGATCACTGCCCAGTTTACCAGTTCTTCACAGGAATACAGGATGTATCATTTCCATGCAGTATGTAATTTCAGATCAACAGTATTAGTGTACTTCTTTTTTATTTAATACCAATAAGTTTATATTAGCTTTAAAATTGCACTAAAACTATATGTAAGTTATCAACATCACTGCCCCACTTTTAGTTTGCTTTACAAAATAACATACCAACATTGCGTTAGAGAGGCCCTCTGCAATACAAGCACCACCGAAACTGCCGCCAGAGAAAGGGAGGTTTGTCAACCACTGCAAAAACCTTTCTACGTCCCTTGTCCATCCCGTTTTTTGCACCTTAAAACCTATTATATTTCACATTTTCTCTCAATGAGTGTTCACTTTCAATTTTTTTAATACATCAAATGGCAAAATGGAGGCTAAATTTTTTTTGTTCTTAGATGAAGTTGCAATCAGTAAACCAAAGAAGGCCAAAATCAACAATTTCAGTTCAATCAATTCGCCAAAATTTAAAAGTAATGCACAGAACAGAAAATTTTGTGTCTGACAAAAATGGTACAATGGAGGCTAAATTTTTGTTGTTCTTAGATGAAGTTGTAATCAGTAAACCAAGGAAGGCCAAAATCAACAGTTTCAGTTCAATTGTTTGCCAAAATTTTGAAAAATAAAAAATGATTTTGAATTGTCAGTTAATATAATGTTAGATTTATACAGCTATACAGTCCATGTGCACTGAACATGACCAGAGCAAACTCAGGAATTGGTCCCGCCAATTTCTGCAGAACAAAAAGAGACGTCAAATTTATCAAGAAATAAAAAGAAGTAAAAAATATTTGCAGTAAATGACCAACTGAAAGAAGACTTACAGAAAGAGAATTACCTGCCCGGTCGCCTCATTTCCAGTAAATGACCTGTAAGGTTTTGCTGAAACATCAATATCAATCAATATAATCAAGCAACATAAATGATCAAAAACTTCTTTGTTACAGTCTGTGTGAAAATATTTGAGGCAGCAAGTATGATATGAATAGAAGATTACTAACCTTTAGAATATTAAAATGAAAAATTGCACTCAGAGATATAAAAATTGTACTCGTATTTTGGGAGCCTTAAGAATATTGCTGAGGAAAAGAATAGATTTGTAGCCTTAAGAGAATTATTGTAATAGACCTTTCGAATCGAGGGAGCTAAGAACATCTTTGCAACCGCAATTCTAATCTAAATTGGAAATATTTTATCAAATGGTATCAATTTCGGCAAAGTAGTCATGAAATTAAATTGAAAAGTTACCATTGCCCGAGTTATGGATGCAAAATTAAGCTGTAAAAATTCAGATTACAAATTGAAAATCTCAGTATCACAGGTATGATCGAGAGAAACCTGATGATCTTTTCGAGATAATCGGAGAGGATGGTGCTCCAGTAAGGAGCCATCGCCGCCGTGGTCTCCACCACCACTATCAGCTGCTTCACCTCCGCCATCTCTCTCTCTCTCTCTCGCAATTTTTTTGAGAAAATTTGCCTATTTCTCTCGCACCATAATGCCCAAGTCCCTGCCGTGCAGGTTATGTCCCATTTCTCCCTTGCCTCTGTGTCAATCGATTTGCGGTTCTCCCACCAGAGATCATGCAGGTCTCATAATTGACCTTGGTACCAAACTGACCGGTACGCAGGTCTCAGGCATTTTAGCAAAAAAGAAGCCTCAGATTTTTTAAATCACAGAAACCACATAAAAAATAGATAATAAAAGAAAAAAAAAAAAAACCAATCAGTATCATTTCTCCTCCCCCTGATATCAATAAAAGTGGATATTAATCTCTTTAGTCTCAATTTTATACCAGTGATCATTTCTACGATAGCCAAGTGGTACATGCTAAAATGGTAACTGTTACTAGTCTATTACAAAACCACTTACTGCAGTGCTGAAAATAAATTAAAGGATACCTAAAAACTAGAAAATATAAAAAATAAAAAAACAAACTACTAGCAAATGCTAAATTGCTGAGTTCAAATATAATTAGTAAATTAAAATGGGCTTCATAATTTCGAAGGAACTTTGGTTAAGAGACTATTTTGCCCTTCAAAAAGTTCTCAGAAATCAAACCGATCTTTGATTGAATGGTTAGGATTTAACCTCCAATGTTCACCTTTTTTACCCTTTTTGACCAACAGTGCAACGTATTGAAGCTAAATCGGCTGATTTGGGCTAGTTGGATAAGGGAGAAGAAGCATTAAGGGGTCACGGGCAAGAGGGTCAGAGCGCTCGGTCAGGCTCAATTGAATGAAGAAGCGACTGCAACTGGGTCCCATTGTTTGAATAGTAGTCAAGATTTGTTAAAGGAAATTATCGCTGACAAGGGGGCCCCTTGAGATCAGACTGAAGCGATCATTTTGCCTAACTCAGCCATCTCAGCATCTTCAGCAAACGTGGCACCAGACGTGGCAAATGGAGATTCAATAGGAGGCATTTCTTTATCGTTTATAGCAAATTTAGTTTTGTTTGAATCGTCTATATAAGACAAATGTAATGATGGATTCAGATATGAATAAAAGTATTCAATTTTACAGAAAGTTCTAACATTGTTCTTTGCCACTTACTTCCTCCGTATTCTTAATTTCCACCAAAATTATTTCTGTTCTTCATTGGAATCAATTGAATTTGGTTCTAATCAGCTTCAGGAGATAATCTTGTAGCAACTTGGTATCAGAGCTGCAAGATCGCAGCTGGGTGTGCGGTCTAAGCGATCAAGATTCTGCAAGAATGCTGAGATCAAAGAGAAATGATCATCCAGAGGATGAGAAACCTATTGACATGGCAGCCGTTAATGAGAGTCCCGCTTGTTTCACCAAGGAGATGCAGTCCTTGTTTCAAATCAAGGATGAGCGTATTGATCGAGTGGACGGGGCGGTAAGAGAAACCAACACTAAGCTCGACGCGCTGACTAAAATGGTGAATGTAGTAACACATCTGTGAGAGGTTGTAAGCGAGTCAGGAGAGACAATGATTGGGAGATAAATGCTGGGCCTGAAATCAAACGAGAGACTCGTCATCAAGGAAATCCACAACAAGCACAAAAGGTTCATCTACCTCGATTTGATTGTTGTATGAAGCGCTATGCTTCTTGTCTCTGCTACATTTGATACAACATTAAATTTTTCTCTGTGCTTTCATCTAAATCTTTGTGTAGACAATGATAAGGAAACAAATAATAGAGCATCTTGGAATGAGGTAAAAAGAGCTTTTCTTATCGAACTGTTTGAATTTTAAAAATCGGAAAACCGAGTTGTTTGTTTTGGAGGCCAGAAAAAAAACGTTTTGAACTTAGCCATTCTATATATAGATAGAGAGAGAGAGAGAGAGGGAACTTGTATTGCATATGCTCCTCGGCAATGAGCCAATCTATTTGCATACTTGACGGCCAATTAGCTGCCAGCCTCTACATAAAAAAAGATTAATTAATTAAACAACAATACTTCAAGATTATTAATCTGTGAACCCGAGAAAAGAACAGAGCAACACAAAACTCACGTGTCAGATGCACAGGCTCTTCGACTATTAAAGAAAAGAAAATAACAAATGAGCACATGGTTTAGTTAAAAAAAAAAAAAAATAATAGAACACATGGTAGATAGGTGAAAAAGAATACAATTTAGTTGGTCTATTAATTCTTTTATATAACTTTATGTTAAGCCAGATTATACTTGTATTTTCAATTTCTGGTGGGTGATTTAAATTTGACCATTAAATTCAGCCGAAATAATTCATCATTCGTCAACTTACTTCAAGTCTACAAATGAATACTGGCTTCCCTTGCCTCTACCCGGACAACGTTCCCTTGCCTCTACCAAAAGTTAAAAATAAATAAAAATAAGTAAACTAGTAAAACAAATGCTTTAAAAGCAAAGCAATAGAACAGGGGCGTATATGTCATTTCTTCAATGTTCAGAAGAACAACATAAACATGTTTCTCATATAGTACAACGCTTCATCAAAATATACTTGAAAACTTCTTCAAATAAGGGTAATTATCACAAAACATACTTGCATACTAAATTTGACATTTTTAGAAGTTTTTACTATTTTATTTTATTAGATAAGTAGAAAAATTCACTACTTATGAATAGTCTAAAACTTTTAGATCAAGTGATTTTATACCTATCTAAAAAACTTATAAAATTTCATTACATTTCCATATGAAGGTCATGTTAAATAGTTTGAATCGACTGCTTGGACTTTGAAAACGGAGATATTGATCCATAGTATGGATCATTCCGCACTATGCATTGTACCATAGCCTGAAACTTGTGCATTACTCATGCCTGAGTTGCTTCCCATCCCCATAGGGTTCACACCTCCTGACTGCTGAGTCATACCGGGTGTAGGCATCACATTACCGGGTCCAGATCCAATACCACCACCAATCATATTTCCTAATCAAGTATTGATGGTATATATTTCATATTAACAATCATAAGCCTGGCTAGGTTCAATTAAACCAAACCATTCTAAAAATTTGCTTACCACCTGATTTACTAGAGTTCTGCAATAATGTGGATCCTGTTACTGGTACCGAAACCGGAGCAGTGGTGGGCTCCTCAAGCTTCACAACACTAGGATTTGGTACCAGGTGAGCACTTATCGGGCTGTTCAAGGCTGACTGTGCCTCCAAGAAACTGTCAGAGAGCAACAACAGGTGTTGAGCGTGCTTGACCTGGTCAACAGATGGGTCAGCCGGCCTAGCACCTCTCTTTCCCTATCAAGAAAAAACCAACCTTCTATTTAATTAGTACATTTTCTTGTTGCTTACAATTAGTTTGTTATTTTATTCATCCCTCAAATGATATTTATTTTCTTCTGTCCCGAATCCCAAAATCTTCAGAACCGGCCTTGCCGGGACTGACGAGGTTCTGGTTGCATCTCAGGCACCACACTATCAAAGCCCAACTGGAACTGTGTTGCTCCCACAACTGAAATAAACTCAATGAAAAAATCAATGATACGATATTTTCTTCTGGAATTCATTAACTGTCCAAAAATTATCATCTAACCTTCATTGTAAATAAGTTTTACAACCTCATAATAATGGCCAGTTGGTGTACCAATATTATATCGAGCATAAATGATTAGGTTGTATTTACTCTCAGTATATTCAAACTTATGATAAATCATACCTTTCAAATTGTCAAAATTATGTTCAACGGTCGCACAAAATAAATACTGATGACTAATACTATGTTCTATGCCTCTTGGACCATATCGAATTTCGCCACCGATAAACACATTTACTAAAACTATGATTGATTGTTTTAAAAAAAATAACCTACATAATGGATATCAATTACAACATGTAAATATTTATTGTTTACAACAAAATTAGTGCAAAAGTATCATCAATAAATTAACTACAAAAATATTTACCTGGAATTAGTAGGGCTGAAGGGTTCTTCGGAAACGAGAGAAACTTATGAGATGAGAGAGAGATATGTCTATCGGGTTCGTGTTTTGTTGAGATGGGTATAGGCCAGGGTATGATATGACGTCCCATTTCTTTTTAATCTGAATCTTATGGACTGTAATACGTCCCACTTTTATAATCTGTTGGAAATCTTTTTTCACGATTTTATTTTCATTTGAAGTCTCACTTTATTCTCTCTTTCTTTCTTTCTTTTTTTCCTTTTTTGATTGCTTATCTTATTTGCAGTCCCACTTTTGTAAATAAAAAATTTGGATTTTGTTCTCATTTGAAGTTCCAATTAGATTTTTTTCTTATCTTATTACATCTGAACCGTTCGATCAGAGTCCGCACGAATATTAAAAAAAGAACTGTGCATTTCACCTTGGACCGGATTGGTTGGATTTCTGATCGGATAGTCTGGATATAAACATAAATAGTATGTTACCTCAGAGGATATGGAAACTCAATACATGTCCACTTGTAAATTGATTAAGGTCTCAAGTTTTCATGGAAATTTTGATTATTTTAAAAGTTTTCATTGCTACACCAGAAATTTTTTCAAAAAAAACATAAATTTTGGTTTATAATAAAATTTTAATATATATATTGATCATATTCAACTAAATGTTCAAGAATTCTGTCTACCTCTAATTAAATGTTTAATTACATCTAACTAAATGTTAAGAGCGAGCCGCTAATTGTTAATTAGACGAATATATTTGTCAATTATATAATAAATATAAATAACTACAACTAAAAAATGACAGTTTTAGTGAATGAAAATCTCATATTTGTTGATCATCACTACTTGTAGATAATTATGATACAAAGTAATGCAAAATTAAAATATCTCATGAAATAAAAAGAAATAAATGTTTACTTAAAATTCATTTAGTAGCAATGCATGCATGTCATGATATTTTACTGGTATAGAGAAATATACACACACACATATATATATATATAGGGGAGGGATCAAATGACACTGTTTTTTGGTGACATCGGATGACACCGTCCATTTTCAAAGTCCAAATGGTCGATCCAAACCGTTCAACTTGATGGATATGTTAAAATGTGCTTGCAGATCAAATTTTACATTTTTCTGAATTTTTTTTGGATTTATTCAGAGGGGTTCAAAAATTCAGCGGTCTGAATATAGCGATTTTGTTAAATACTTAATAAATAGTAAAAAAATTCAGAAAAATATAAAATTTGGTTTTCAAGTTACTCTTAATATATCCATCATATTGAACGGTTTGGATCGACTATTTGGATTTTGAAATTTCGAAAATTGACATTGTCACGCGATGTCACCAAATGGATGGTGTAATCCGATCCCTCCTCATATATATATATATATATATATATAGTTGACTAATTGTTGACCCACTGGACTACCCCTTCAATCTATAGTTAGAGATCTCCTGTTACATACTCCCTGTAGTTAGACTAACGGAGCAACCCATTTTAGTGAGGGATCAACTGTATTTAACATAATAACATAATTCAAGTATATTTTGCATATAATTCATTTTTTTTACGTTTTCGAAACCGAACATCGAATAAAATATAAAAAAATATATTATACGTTTTATTCACAAATAAAACGTAATTTTTTTTCTAAATATTTTTTGTTTGCTTTCTTACAGTACCGAATCATTTCCGAATTATTAATTTTTTACCCGCCAAACCGACCCAAACTAGAGTGCGTATCCTCTGAGATATCTCAACTTTTGTGTGACCGACGTGTCTGGTGCCTATTCGGGGGTGAGGTAGGGGGTTAGTATTATGTGTGCTTTGAGATTTGTGCAGAACGTATTTAAACGGTTGGAATTTTCTGTAAAGTCACGCAAAGTTTGAGATATCTCAGAATTCCCCGAATTATTCATTTATCACTATAGTTCCTAGTCTATTCACGGTTAGAGATCTCCTGTGACGTACCCCCTGTAGTTGACTACGGAGCAACCCATTTTAATAAGGTATCAATCACAGTCTACAGTCAATCATCTTTTGATAACAGTACAATACTACACGGGTGATTATACAAAACTTGATCACATATGAACTGAGCACCCTATCCATGGCCCTTGGCGCTTGAATCGCTCAAATCAAACACAGAAAATCTTTCACAAAACAAAACCCAAAAGGCCAAAACCCAAAACCCAAAACCCAAATCCAATGGCACCGTTTCATTCCAATCCAATAAATCTCAGCCGTCCATTTCACAGATCGAACGGGCTATCGGTGTAACGCCTGATCCTGCTGTAAAATATCTCTTTAGTTGACTAGTTGTGGACTCCCCTTCACTCCACAGTTAGAGATCTCCTGTTACACACTCCCTGTAGTTAACTGTGGAGCAACCCATTTTTAAAAGGGCTCAGCAAAAGCTAAACATCCTCGCAATAACAGGAAAATACCACACGGAAGACTATACAAAATTTACCACATATGAACTGAGCACCCTATCCATGACCCATTGGTCCACTTCCACTAGTGCTTGAATTCGCTTGAATAGGGGTAAATATATTTACAGAATAAGTTTTGCTTCATGCAGCGCACTAGCAATCGAGCCAAAGCACTGCTGTATAGGCCTATTACGCTGCATGAAGCAAACTATAATCTGTCAATATCTTTATCCCTTCAAAAGCTCAAAACAAACAGAGAGAAAGAAAACCTTCACAAAACAAAACCAAAAACAGAGATATCATGGCTTTCACAATTTCTCAGTTGATCAAACCAAGAAGCACAACAATCATCACTGCCTCCTCTGCAAAACCCAAACCAATTCGCATGGTTCCATTCCAACCCAACAAATCTCAGCCATCCATTTCTGACATTGAACGGGCAATTGGTATCCAACCTGATTCTTCTGTGAAATCCCCTTCTGATCTCAACTCTTCCTTCATGGAATTACTCGAGTCGTCTCCGATTGGTCGAGAGGGGTCCACTGAGAAAGCTATCAGAGAGGTTGCTGAGAAGTTTACTGACCGTGCTGAGGCGCACACTGCTAGTGGTATAAAAGATTGTTTCAATGTATTGTTTATTTTAACATACTGGTAAACATTTTAACAGAACAGTTTCGGCTTCGTGCAGTGTACAGAATGTAGAATCAAACAGTGCTGCATATGGTTCGTGCGCTGCATGAAGCGAAAAATACTCTGTTAATATCTTTACCCTTAAATTATGATCGTTCTTTCTTTCTTGTTTGGCAGTAAGGGTTTGTGTGCTTGAATTCACTCGTTTTTACTGTTTCAGTGAATTGGTTATTTGACATACTGGTAAACATTTTTTAACAGAACAGTTTTAGCTTCGTGCAGTGCACGGACTATAGAATCGAATCATCGCTGCATATGGTTTGTGTACTGCATGAAGCCAAAACTGCTCTGTCAAAATATTTACAGTTAACATACTGAAGTTGTAAAAAGTTGAAATTTATTGTGCTGTCAAAGCCAATTTGGACCTGGTGCTAGGTAGCAGATTAGCTGGTACTGGCACTTTTGTTTGAGGGTATATTTGGGGAAGTTACTGAGAAATATTTGGTATATACTGGTACCAGATGGGAAATGGAGGGGTGATTTAAGAGTAAAGAGGTTTTCATCAGATGTAAACATATACTGGTACCAGTACATTCTCAGTGCACAGCTAGAATGGAAGAACTGGTACAATAGTGGCTCAGTATGCAATACCCTGATACAGTTATACCTAGATACCTTACCAGAACAATTTCTGAAAAGTTGATTTTTTTTTCTTATTAATTACAAAGTAATCACATTTATAATATTTTTTTTGTTGTTGTTGCAGTGCATAGATTTGTTTTGGAGCTATTCATGAAGATACTACCTTTATGGTTACTTGTGTTGGCTGTTGCATCTGGTTTCATTAAACTTCCATTTAATGTTCCTTTTATTGATGATCTAATAATGTAGTTAAATAAAACCATGTTCAGTTATGTGGATTTACGTAATGTTATCGTCATATGATTTAAATTTTGGTTGGTTGTATTAGCGTGCGTGTTACCAGCTATGGAACAGTAAATACCAGTAACCCACCTGTACCAGTAAATACCAGTAAATTTTGGCTGGTTCTAGAATCATGGCAAATTTTAAGCAGTGTCCATATATATTGACAAGTTTTGGAGCTTGAAAAATATTTAGTTAGATCTAGAATTTGTAATTTGAGTATTATACATAATTCAAATATTTTGATGTTTCATAATGGAAATAAATTTTAGAATATTGTCATGTTTACAAAATAACTTAAAAAGTTCGATATTAGTAAAATATTGACATTTTTACAAAATAAATGTATTTTAGTGATATATTTTTGCACGAAACTTGATATAAAATTTTGAATTAGAAGGGCCGATACTTAGTCCTTAGCCTTTATGATTTTCTGACTTTAAAATGTGATCTAAATTAACTAAAAATACCAATATACATAAAAAAATTATGTTGTAAATTCCGCAACATGAATTTGCATAAAAGATTGTTTTGTCTGTACAAAATTACCACAGATAATTTTGTTTGTAACTTAAAATAAAAAGAGATAATTATAAAGCATAATGAAGTTTTCTATACATGATGTCTTTAGTATATATCCTACGGTTGAAATTTATATCATGAGAAATGTAATAAATTTCATTTCTTATTTAAGAAAACAATATTTTTGTCAATTTACTTTATTAATAGATGAAAAGAAATATGTTGCATTAAATATATAAATATGAAAATCAAATATAATGATTACCATTTTTCTTACATACAAAAATACTCAATTTGATTTTTCATTGAAACATATTTTTCCATTGTATATTTTTTGAATAAAAGTGGGAGAAAACTACACCGATTTCTATTAAACAAAAATCATACAAATAAAAATGGTGTTAAATCTATTGTTAATTCTTACAACTCCATCTTATAATAAAACTTATACAAAATAACTCCTATATTGACTAATTAACATGTTTAATTTATATATTTTTGGCCTATTATTCTGATTATATGCTAGAATATTTTTCTCAAATGATATTTTAAAACATATGTATTTAGAAATGTGTTTCATTTAATTGCATTCTTTCAGATCCATTATTGCAGATTGGTGTTTTAGTTATAAATACATAAATCTTTAATTCCTAGTCATTATAAAAGATATTGAAATTTACAATATTGTTTTCATTGATTATTCTCTAATATCTTAAATGTTAGCAATTGTTTTCTAATACATGTAATATGCGTTGGCTATATTTTAATATTATTTGGTTATATATAGTTGGATATATATGGAACTCATAACTTAAACATGCATTTATCATGCAACAAACACAATTTGGCTATATGTGTGTGTCACTTGCTTTGAACGATTGACTAGATAGAAACTCTCCTATCACTAATTTCGGTATACTTCTCTCTTTTATGGTCGTATTTAGAATTTAAAATTTAAAATTTTAGATTTCATATAAAAATTTAATAAAAATAATTTATACCACTTTTACTTAGGGTTTTTTTAACGAAAAAGTTGTATAAATGAGTTTTGATAAAATAGAATCGGACTTAGAAAAAATATTTCAAGGGGCCTTAATTTCTATCGAAGCTACAATATTCTTGTTAGTGTATTAAATGTGATCTATGTGGCTGTGTATTCTTATTCGGCTGCAATTCAAATAAAAAATTACATATTTAACTTCATGTTACTGCATATTATTGCATACTTATTTGTATGATACCGTATATTAATGCATATAGCACATACTTGTTTATATATATATGAATTCTCATTTAAAATCCTTAGTGATTAATAAAATATCTAATTACTTTTTTCTAACTTCCACATAAAAATTTGCATACACAACTGCATACTGCATACAGCATATAAACTACATTTTAAAACATTAGTTCATATAGTATTTTCCATGCAAGTTTCTAACCTACATTAATTTCTCACACAAAAAACTGATTCACAATTATTTATATTTTTTAACCTACCCCTTAGCTTCTTTACTATTTCTGTTTTATTACTACTTTTAGATATACTCTTGGTATGTTAGAAACCAGAGTATTGAACAATGCTTAGCTAATGCAGAATTATGTCTCTGTTTTTGTATGAACAACTAATTTCTAATGATAGTTACTAATAAAAAATTATCATAAAAAAACCGAGACAAAAAAATCATCATAAAACAAGAGTGCATAACTACTCAAAATTAAGATAATGTTATTAGAATCAGCCTGCTCCTTAGATTCTTGTTATATATTTCTAGTTGTTGCTTCAAATGTTCTTGATACTCCACATCTGCTTCTGATATGGGAATTACAAATTAAAAGTTTATAAATGAATATTAAATAAAAATTTAAAACATATGTAATAAAAAAGTTTTTTTTTTTAATTGTGGCTTTTCAATTCAAGTTTGGTATAGCTGAGTTTTGATTCACCAACTAATAGATAATTTTTATTTGATAATGATAAAATAGAAAGAGATTGTATTTTATAATCACGTTTAATTGATTATTCTCTAATATCTTATATGTGTTAGCTATATTTTAATGTATGTTGTTTGATTATATAGCTCAACGTACAACTCATAACTTAAGCATGTATTCATCATGCAAGAAGTACAATTTATTTTTTAATGAGAAAGTTATATACATAAGTTTTGACTAGATAGAAACTCTCTTACCACTTTTGGTATACTTTTGTTTTTTTTTATCATTGTATTTAGAATTTAGATTATAGATTTCTCACAAGAATTAATAAATTTTTTTATGCCGTCTATTTTTTAACAAGAAAGTTGTATACTGTAAACAAAAGTTTTTATTGCATTTTTTTAACTGACTAAAAGTTAACTTCCAAAAACATTTTTAAATGTTTTTTATTAAACCAATAAATTAATTCAACAAATTCTAAAATCACTAAGTTGAAACATAATTTTTTTTTGATGAAAATGTTCAAACATAATTTATGAAGACTATTTGTAGGTAGTTTTGTTGTGTCATTAAATGCATTGCATTTTGTATACACTTGCACAAAGGTCAAGCTATTGATTTGAATTAGTACGATAAGCTTTCTTTGCAAATTATTAATGATATTTTAAAAATAAGTTATCAATTTTGATATTTTGTATATTAATAAACCATAAATTGATTAAAAAGGCTAAAAATAACGTGACATGCTGTAAATATATTTTAATATATAATTACATTAAAGTTGATATTAATTTGTAAAATTTTGAATTAGATAAGAGAAATAAATTTTGTATGTCAAAAGCAATATACGGGTTCAATCTTTTCAAATTAAAAAAAAAAAGAAGAAAAGAAAATCTGGACCGTTGAAATTGGAGATAAAAAAATGTTTTAGAGAGAGCGGGCTGTCGGGCTCAATGACAATTGACAAAGATATTTTTAACGGTCCGATTTCTAGAAATCCCAAATTAATCCGGTTCATACCGCAATCTTACAGGTAAGCATATTAACCGAGTTGTTTTATCTTCTTGCAACGCCCTATTCATATATTTTTTCATTTACACTCTATTGATCATGCATTGCCAGAAAAAAAAGTAGCTCTGTCAATAACCATACCCAATCTTATGTGCAATACAATTATACAAACGACTTCTTTGAATAAAAAATAAAAAACTGCCGAGTCCGGTTGGGTTCTAATTCAAATTAAAGCGAGTCGGTCTTCACCCCGCTCTCATCTCTCTGGGTCGGGTTTTCTCCAAAGGGCTTTCCACAAAACTATATCCAAAGTCCAATCCGAACCGTCAGATCTATATCAAAGTTCGCTCTGACGGTCAGATTCACGGATCTATTTAAATCTAAATCCTACGCACGATTTTTATTGTAGATCGTACGATGTGGATCTTTCTTTGGATAAAAATTTGTCCAAAAGACCGAATTCCCCTCTCCGCCTCTCTCCCGAGTCCTCTACAATAACTGAAAGTTTCAGGTAATCCATCTAGACTGTCCGATCAGGATCCGGGCCAATCCGGCCTAAAATGAAATGCACGGGTATCTATAATATTCGTGTCATCGCGGATCGAACGGTCTAGATGTATTCTTCATTAACTCAAAGTTTTAGTTAATGCAGAGGATATGAATTCTGAAACACTTCAGAGTTCAGACTAGATTTAAGCAAGTTCCATATCTATTGATGGAGTTGCTGGTTTGTGCAAAAACGAATGTGTGAATTTCAGGGTTAGTGTTTAGGGTTTAGGTTTCGTTCTCTCAGTTCTCAGATTTCATGGGGTGTTTCGTTTCATGCTTTCGAAGTAAGGATCAGGAGAAGAGACGCTCTAATTCGGATTCTTACCATGACCTGGTTAGCTTTTCTTTGATTTCATTGCTTCTTAATTTGTTGGTATTTCGTGTAAACTGGTAAACAATAATTTTTGTGATGCTTTTATTGCAGAAGGAGAGTTTAGGGAAGCAATGTTTTGTAGAGAATGAGATTGGTTCTCTTTCTCTCAATGGAGAAACAGAAAAAGGTGCGATATTTTCTCTGTAAACATACTCCAAAATTTGTAGAAATGATCCTTTTCTAATAATTAATGGACCCAATAAAAATATTTTTGTTTTAATTTGATTCTGATATAGAGGAGAAGGTCGGCCATTTAGAAGCCTTGGAGGAGAAGCTTACACAAGAGGTATGTCCTTTTAACTATAATTTTATTTTCTGAGGAACATTTGATTGGGTAATTATAGCTAAATCGGACTTATTAATGCAAATGATTTGGAGTTCATTTTTCCATAATAGGGAAATAATGTATAATTTCTATTCACTACTTTTGGATTAAAGTAGTTTTAGTGGGAAAATATATTAGAGAACTCTGGTTTTGTTTTGTTTTCATTTTTTTATTATAAGTTTTGTGAAATCTGAATAATGTGCTTGTGATGAACATATTCCCTAGCCAGGCAAAAGAAACAAAATAAAGGCTATCTTTTACCAGTAACAACAAACCAATGCATTTCGGTAATACTGGTATTAGGTTCCATTGTCATATTAAAATAAAGTATACAAAAAATAATTATCATATTTTTTGTACAATAGGCCAAGCAATTGAAGTTATGTGATGAGAGACAGGAAGCCTCAATGGAAATTTCTCAATTGAACAAAAAAATAGCTTTTCAAGAGCTTAACGGGTCGGATCAGTCTTCAAAGTCTGCTCAAAATTTGTCCAATAAGGAGATCCAGTCGGTGGCACATTGTGAACAAGAAAACAGCCCTGACCAAGCAATAATGAGTACACCAAGTCTAGGCAAGGAAAACTTAACTTCTCGTCAGAGCACTCCTGGGACTGCAAGGTACGAAATTGCAAAGGATACATATACAGATCTGGTTTCCAAAGTTCACACATAACTTAGGAAGAAATTCTAATTTGAATTACATTTTTGTTAGTGTTATGTAAATACCTTAAATGGTATATAAAACCCTAGTTTGCAATATTGTGAAATTTTGGTATAATTTGTAAATGTGACAAGATAATAAGTGGTACTGGTTACTGGTAGCAGTTGAAGAGAGAGAGAGAGAGATTCTAATTGATCTTTTTGATAATCCAATAGTTCTGAAGAGATGAGAGGTTGCAAATTGGATCAGACCCAGGTCAGCAATGGCACAGGAGTTCCGATTTCGGACCCGAATTCACCATACCGGGTTGCAATGACTCTGGATGGTGAAATGGAGGTCTCCAGTGTTGTCAAATCGGTTGAATTAGAGAAGAAAAATGAGGTGGCTGGAGAGTTCTCTAATTGTACCAAGAAGTGTTACGAGTATACTCCTAAATTTGTTATTTCAGACCTTTTACAGCAGCCGAATGGAATTCCAAATACCACAACCAAGTATAAGGAGGTATATTATTATTTGTATGAACATATGTATTAGAATGATATAGTATGTAATTTCATGTGATTGGTTTTAAATTTAATACATATATGAGGTTGGTACTGGTACATATACCACTTTCCACAGTGATCAGTTGGTACCAGACTTATCTGGTACAGCCAGTATGTATGCTGAAATTAGGGAGAATATTTTATTTCTAGAAATTATTATTAAATAATATAGGGAACAAAAAAGAGTACCTTGGATTTTCAATGATTGTAGCCGAAATTTTGTTTCAGATCCAATGTTTTTGTTTTTGTTTTTTTTTTTTCTGACAATCCAATGGCTAGTTGGCTACACAGAATCCCGTTTGCAATAAAAAAAAAATTCGGTTCTTTTGGAGCTGAAAATTTTTCTCGGATCCATTATGCCATTGAAAATCTTGAAAACTCTCTCTGTTTTCCTTTAATATTTAATAATAATTTCTATAAATAAAAAAATTCTCGGAAATAAGCATATGTTGAATTTCAAATTCAATGTATACTATTTTTTTTTGTCACTTTTAAAGACCTTATAATTTTAAAATATACCAGGATCAACAGGTAAAGTGGCATGCTACTCCATTTGAAGAGAGACTTGAGAGGATTTTATCAGATGAGACAATGCCGCCTCCAAGGTTTTGTCTATTTTTTTTTTGTCCATTTTATTTAGTGTTCTTTAATCTTTAGTTCTAGCCTTCTAATTATTTTGATCTTGATAATTTCCATCTTTTGCCATCTTGAATTGTTCTGCAAAATGAAGAGTGAGGCTATGGTACTATGCATAGCGCTAATTGGTCTGTACTACAGATCAATATTTTTGTTTTTAGAGCCCAAATAGTTGATTTGAATCACTCAACATGATCTTGATGTGAAAATGTATTTGAAGACTAAATATTACATTTTTTTTATTAGTTAGCTTGAGTGATATTCTATTTATCTAAAGATATAGTAAAAAAATTCTAAAAAATGTAAAATTTGATCTACGAGTATATTTTCATATGATGATCACGTTGAACAGTTCAGATTGAATGTTTGGACTCTGAAAATAGCAAAAGTGATCCATAGTATAGACCAATATGCGCTATGCATAGTACCATAGCCTCACTCCAAAATGAATATCAGAGCAAAGTTTTGATGTTTAGTTTTGTTTTGGTTTAACAGGGAACTCATTTCAGGGAGGCTGATTCAGTTAGAGGAATAACTTGAATAAAATAGTATTTACCAGTTTTATGCTAAAATAAATATATTTGGCGTTGTTTGAAAAATGTTTATTGCAAAAAAATAGATTTTGGTTTGTATAAAGGTATTAATTCATTAAAGAGTTGGGATTCATTGACAATAATTTGGTTTGTATAAAAAATAAATTAATCTAATTTCAAAATCCAATGGTTAGAATTTAATGCAAAATTTACTGTTCATTTGATGACTTCAAATTTGTTATGATGTATACATCTAATGGCTTTTGATGAAATGTCCAACAATATACTTAAATTGCATGAAAACCATATGTCTATGAACATTTTTTGAGCTGATGGGATCATTTGTGAGGAAATTAAAGACATATTTTAGCATTTTTTTTTTACTGAACTGATTTTTTGACAGAAAAATTGTATGTTTCTGGAACCTAAATTCCAACTGGTAAAGTTAGTATTCCTGTTGGGAAGCATAAAATAGAAACAAGAATGTACCCAGACAAATGTATCATTTATAGCATATAATTCCAAAATGGTAAATACAACTAAACATATAATTCCAAAATTGTAATATATTCATATATAGCATCCCAAACAAATGAACAAATGAATATCACACTTTCTCAGAAAGAAAGCAAAACTATCTAGGTTAGTACTATACTATTATACAATATCTCATCCTTCCACAATGCTTTATGCATTCTGACTGGGGAAAAAAAATTAAGAATTATGATGTATTTTTTCGTAACGAATCAGTTGTGCCAGCAGAGAAGCATGATGACACACCGTCGAATAATGTAAAGCTTTGCTCTCTGTTCTCTCAAAGCTCTAGTTGCCCCTTTTCTTTGCTTCTGCTGACCTCCAAGCTTCATATTTGAAATAAAATTTGAAATCTGACCTGTTTTGATCAAAATAGGAAGAACTGAAATTGAGATAGTTTGTGGGTGGTTTTGGTTGAAACTGAGATTGTTTCTGTTTGGGTTGGATTGGTGCTTTTATATAGAGAAGTAATGAGAAGGATGCAATGCACTTGAACTACTCTGTGATTTTAAATTTATATATTGTTTGTTAAGTATTTGACTTAGATATAGCTTGTCAGTGCATTTAAATCCAAATTTAGTTTATTTTGAGTAGTGATCTCAAAGATAACAGGAACATGTTAAGATTCCCTATTTTCAACCACATAAAAATTAAAAGAAAAAAAAAAAAAAGGTTAACTTTCTAACTTAGCTAAGCTGACTCTAATTAGCCTCTTGCTTACAACATATTTTGTATATATTTTTTAATTATTTAAGTGAACTCATATAAGTAATTTTGTATTTCTTAATAAACAGACTTTTTTTTGCTTCTGATATTGCAATGTAAGAGTTTATTCTTATCGGATACATCAATTTGTAATGTGAAAATTTGATTTTTCTTTTTAAAGTAAATTAATTTATCAAACTACAGATAATATAACAAAATGATTCTGAGGATCTCTATTAATTATTCTGAATTACTGTAGATAACTTTTTAATTAATTAAAGTTAATAATTTTTTTCTCTATATATAAAATATTGCTAAGAGAAATGATCAATTAGTTATTTTTTTGTCTTTTAAAGTAAATTAGTTTCATCATCCATTTGCAGATTGCTAATATTTTGTGCCTCTCATAAATAATTAATGAAATTATTTTGTATACCACATTAATTTAGAAGGTTGAATAGACTAATTTAAACAACAGCTCATTTTTCAAGAAAAACAAAACCAAGTTTTGGGTTGTCAACCATGGTTTCACCTCAAATTTTGGTTTTCAATCCCTTGACTTTTATGGTCAAAGATATTATTTTTATGCACTGTGCTCTGCTCAGGGCTCAGATGTATTGTAGGGGTTGAAATTTGTCATATAATTAATGAATGATATAAATTATAAAGTCAAATAGCTCCTGAAGAGAATAGAAAAATGAACACATTGGGTGCATGCACTTTGTTTATAATGCTTTTAAACAAAACTTACTCAACCCAACTAAACTTCATTTACCATACCAAATTTATATGAAAATATTTTGATATAGTTAAACTATTTTTGTAAGAAAAGTTGGCCCATATATTTCGGCCATACCTTGATATATTTTTATGGGTTGTTTTGTAGGAGAATTTAATTAGAGTCAATATTAATGTGTAAAAATTATAGAGACAGTGATATATATTGGCAGCAGAATACACTTATCCATATATTGACTGGAGAAAAACAAAATTACAGGAAAGCATGTATTTTCAAATTGCTAAAAATAGTCTGTCAGTGACTTGTAATTAAGACAATGTTAAAAAAAAAAATAGAGATTTAAAGGATCATGATTGTGCTTTGTCTATTTAATTATTATCTTAAAAGCTATGATATTTTTGGACTAAATTTTCTTTTGCCAAGATTTTATAAAAATCTTGGAATATAAATATTTTGATTTTGATTTGTGGTACAACTCATAACTAAGATCCGAGACCAAGAGAATTCTCTGTCACAAAATTTTTAGCATAGCAAATTTTAAAAGATGTTGTTTTACTTGCACACAACAGGAGCTACAATTAAAAAAAAGAAAAAAAAATATAACAAAGATGGACAGCAATTGACGGTCCCACTAAAATTTTCAAATTTGAAATATAATTTTTGTCAAAGTATTAAGAAATATTAATAGTCAAGCTATTCAAATTTTTTCTTCTAAGCCCGGTCTATCTAATTAAAGCTCATACATACAACTTTCTCACTAAAAAACGGGAAATAAAAAAAAGAGGATACTAAAATTTTAAATTAATTTGTGTGCGAAATCTAATATTCTAAATTCTAAATAAGACAATAAAGAAAATTATATACTCACAATAATATGAGGATTTCTATTGAAACAAAACTCATGTATACTACTTTCTCATTGAAAAAAACGTGACTCACATATAGCAATATTGTATTTTTTTACATGATGATGCATGCTTAAGTTATGAGTTCTATATCCAGCTATAAAAGTGCAAACACTATAACTAAATATGTGCTGAAAATGTTTATAACTAAAAAATTTAAAATAGAACTAATGAGTAAAACACATATTAGAAAATAATAACTAACATTTAGGATATTAGAGTTTAATCAATGAAAAATATATCCATATATGTCAAATATTATATATTTTTGTATGAGAATATTTTCATAATCCTACATTTGTTTGTTGCTTTGAGAGATATACTTATAAAATATATATGTTGAAGTGTTCACATCAGTTAGAGTTAGAGTCACATCTCTAATTTTATCTACAATCTTTACTAAATCTTTGTGTATATATCAGTCTCTTAAATCGGCATTATCTACTTGAAAAACTGGACCTAACAAAAAAAATATAAATTATTACAAAAAACAAAATAGTACGCAGTTGATAATAAATTCATTTATAAAAAAAATATTAAAATTATTAATCACCCATAATACCAATTTAAATTGAAGCTTCTCATTCTGATTATTCAATACTAAAATAATATCTTGTGATAAGTTCTCAACACCTAAATAGTATTTTGCTGATCTATCATCATGAGATATCTCTGTAACCTATGTTCCTCCAGTGTAAGAACTTTACAATCTTCAATATCAGCCTATACAATAAATATTATTGATTAACATTTAAACTTGAAATTGAAAATGTGAAATATAATGAGAAATGACTCTATAGTTGATGAATTGAAAATGTTAAATATAATGTTAAATATTATTAGTGTACTCTTAACTATTTTAATGTAAGTTGTACTTGTGGCATTTTTTTTAAAAATTTTTAGAATTGTTTGTGTGTACATTTTAATGTATTACTGAAAAATGTTTCATCAAATTATGGGCATTTTTCCAAAAAAAAAAAGTTAGAATGGTTTGAGACTTAAGACTTGATTGTTCGTTGTTGTTATTGTAAATTTGCACTATTATTAAATATTATCCCAAAAGTTGCCCTACTGCATAGGTCCTTGTGATAGAAGTTTTTTGTAGAGTTATCTCTAAATTTACATCCTAATAAAATATGTAATGTGTATTAATATGGAAAGAATCATCATATTATTATTTATCATCATATCTAATAAATTTAAAAGCAAAAGTATCATTTTAATAAAAATGAAATTATTTCTTCTGTATGATGTATTCTTTCCAATCAATAATATTCTAACAATTCAGTTCTTCTTCATTTTGATTTTGATCAACAAATTTTAATTGAAATTTATCTCTATTAAATTGAAAATAATTGAACTCCAAAAAGTGTTATTTTATATGACAATAGTGTATGGCCATGCAACTAAAAATAGAGGCCAAGATAAATAGAAGTGAATCCATTTTCAGATTTACTCATATTAATGTGGAAAAGTACGAGATACCGTAACAGATTTCTCTTACTTTACAGTTTGAGATTAACTCTCAGCTTCTTTGACATTCGGATTAGCGTAGGAAAGTATCATTGGACTTTGAGATTCGTGTCAAGTTAAAAAAAAAACGGTCTAGATCCTCTAATTCTAAAAGATTCTCTATACCGGAGAGGATCTGAATTACACTGACCCTTGAATTTTTTTTCTTTCAAGTCCGGTCCTATCTAATTAAAACTCATGCATACAACTTTCTATTAAACAAATAGGCAATAAAAAAAATAGTATACCAACATTTTAAATTAATTCATGTGCGAAATCTAATATTATAAATTCTAATTTATAAATACTACGGTAAATAAAAATATATACTAAAAGCAATATGAGGATTTCTATTGAATACAAAATCACGCATTCTACTTTCTAATTGAAAAACACATGACACACATATAGCAATATTGTGTTTTTTTACATGATGATGCATGCTTAAGTTATGAGTTCCATATTCATATATATATAAAAGTGCAAACACTATAACTACATATTTGCTAAAATTGTTTATAACTATTTTTTTTAAATAGAACTAAAAAGTAAAACACATATTAGAAAATAATAACTAACATTTAAGATATTAGAAGTTAATCAATGAAAAATATATCAATATTTGACAACTTATACATCAAACTAGAATTATAAACGAGATTATAATACATTCTATTTCATATTTACCTGATTTATACCCAAAAAATCTGCATATATGACTAAACTATAAGCTAACCACTCAAAATAAAACTACTGATCAAATATATATTTAAGTAAAGTTACGTCAAATATGATATATACATGATCATATATGTCAAATATTCCATATTATTCTATATTTTTGTGTGAGCGTATTTTCATAAACTTAAATTCCTTTGTTGGCTTGAGTGATATACTTGCAGAATTTGTGCGTCGAAGTGTTCACATCAGTTAAAGTTAGAGTCACATCTTTAATCATATCTTCAATCTTCACTAAATCTTCGTGTATATACCTATCTCTTAAATCGATTTTATCCGCTTGATAAACTGGACCTAACAAGAGAATATAAATTATTACAAAAAAAAAAACAGTACGCAGTTAATAATAAAATTCATTTATAAAACCATTTAAATTATTAATTACCCGATATTTCAACTAATTTAAATTGAAACTACTTATTTTGATTATTTCATACTAAAATAATATATTGTAATAAGTTCCCAGCAACTAAAGAGTATTTTACTGATATGTTATCATAATCTGTTTCGCGAGACATATCTATGTAATCTATTTTCCTCTCGTGTAAGAAAAATTATTGATTAACATTTAAACTTGAAATTGAAAATGTTAAATATAATAATAAATGAGTCTATAGTTCTCGATGAATTTTTGAAATTTGGGTGTCATATTTCCAACGTTGTCGACTAATTGTTCTCTATTCTTCTCTGTAAATTTTTGAAGAGTCAACATTGCACTTTCTTTCTCGACAATTACATATTTCTCCTCCAAGTTGCAACTAATTAGGTACAAGATATTCATTTCATAGTATTTTTGTGGGAAATCTTTTATAAAAAAACAATCGTGCTCAGCGCCTTCAGTCATAATATATTTTCCATCAAAAAACTTAAACTCATTTGAAGTAACTTAAAACACACTATTAGCTAGTATCTTTCAAATTTGATATTTATATCATAAATTTTTTTAATAATTTTAATTTAGTTATATTAAAATTGTTTATTAAACTGATATTGTTAATCAATTAATTTTAATGTTGTAAGATGTTAGAATTTATTATGATTCTATAATTATATAAACAATATAATTAAAAATAATTTAATAAATCTATTAAACAACACGTGATAATGTGATATTGTGCTTAATAATTTTTGACGTTGACAGTTTTCTTTGAAGATAATGTGCAATGGACTATTATTTCTTTGAGAAATTTTGATATATACCCATCACAACTTCTCTAACTAGATATTTATCCATCAAAAACTAAAAATTAGATATTTGCCCATCTAAATATAACATATTTATTAATATACCCATTTTTAATTGTTTATATCAAAAAATATAAATCAATATTCATTAAATTTTAAAATGGCAAGTTTACCCTTAGCAATTGTTCCTAAAAGCTTCCTTTTATTTTTGATTTCCCGTACAGTACCTTCTTTCTCCCCACGCATGACCTCTCCTCATCCCTTCTTCTTCTGTCCCCTCCCTCCCTCTCCCTAGCCCGCCCTTTTTCTCCCCCCGCATGCTCTTCTCCTTTCTACTTCCTTCCAGCGCTGTATAGGTATTGTATAGGAGAAGGAGTTATGCTCTCATTACTGTATATATATATGAGAAGAAGTTGTGCTCTCATTGAGAGTGGTAAGACTATATAGGTAGTATCAAATTGACAGTCATTGTCAATTGTTTCACAAAAGAAAAGATAAATTACTTCAAGGCAGCCAAGTAATTGCTCCTTGAAAAAATTTGATTTATGATAAAATTGTACTTATTGTACCAACAGCAAGCATACCTGTTCCATGGACCATACCAGAAAAAAAAAAAAAAAAATCAAAGAATAGTAATTGCTTCTTTTATTTTTCCAATAATATAGTTAATTAATGTGCATTATATATGATTGAGATGTTTCCTTGATACAGCTACAAGCCTGATTGATAAGAGAAAATATTTAGGAGCAAAATTGTTCAGTTTATGGTATTTCAAGTTTTAGAGGAGGGATCAAGTTACAACAACTATTTTTTACATTTCCAAAGTTCAAATTATCGATCCAAATTATTAGATGTGATCTTCACAATAAATGTACTTGGAGACCAAATTTTACAGTTTTTAGAATTTTACTATTTATTTAGATGTGTACAAAATTCAATGGTCTGAATTTATAGTTATTGTACAATAGAGATACGGAGGATCATGATTGTGTTTGTCTATTTAATTATTCTTAAATGCTCTGATATTTTGGATTGAAAAAATACGTTGCCAAGATGTCAAAAGAAAAAAAAAAAGATTGGAATATAATGATTTTGATTTGTAGTACAACTCACAACATAATAAGATCCCAAGAGAATTATCTGACACAAAATCTTTGAGCATAGCAAATTTTAAAAGAGATCGTTTTACATGCATACAACAGAAGGTGCTATAATAAAAGAAGAAGAAAATTGCCAGTCCACTAAAATTTTATAAATGTAGGAATATATTTTTTTTAAAGATCTTTTGGCAAGGGATTGAGAAATATTAATATCTAAAATCTTAAGCCACATTTGACTCCGGGCTTCAAGTCCTTAAAATTTTTTCTTTTAAAACTCATGCATACATCTTCCTCATTAAAAAACGGGCAGTAAAAAAAACAGTATACAAAATTTTTAAATTAATTTGTGTGTGAAATCCAATATTTTAAATTCTAAATAAGACAATAATGAAACATATAAATTAAAGCAGCATTATGAGGATTTCTATCCAATCAAAACTCATACAAGAATTGAAAAACACGTGAAACACATACAACAATATTGTATTTCTTACATGATGATACATGCTTATGTTATGAGTTTACATATTCAACTATATATAAAATACAAGCACTATAACTACATATTTTCTAAGAATGTTTATAACCAAATAATTTTATAATAGAACTCATGAGTCAAACACATATTAGAAAATAATAACTAACATTTAAGATATTAGAGGTTAATCAATGAAAAATATATGAATAAATAAATAAATTATAAATAAAAATGAAACTATAAACGAAATTATAAATAACTCTATTTTATCAAGTCATTTATACCAAATTTTTTTATGATTAAATTAAAAACTAAGAATCCAAAATAAAACAAATAACTAACTGTCTTTTATAATTTAATTTTTGTTAATTATTATATAAAAAATTGTGTTTATTGAACTGAGATTGTTCTTTTCAGTGTTATAAAATATATATTCTTTAATTATATAAAAATATAATTAAATTAATCTATCAAACAATACGTGATATTCATATCTATTAAATTTTAACATTGACAATTTTCTTCCAAAATAATGTGCAATGGATTATTATTTGTTTCTAACTTTTTTTTTTGATATTAAATAATGAGTAAATTTTTATCAGTTACCTCTTATTTATCAAAATATTATATATCGTATTATTTTTTAATAATTATAATAAATTATCCAAACATATTTCCTAAAAGATGAGCAAATTTTTCATATTTACTAATAATTGTACATTAAACAATGCGTAAAATTATATGAAAATTTTGATTAATTAATATAACAAAATTCAAATTACGACTTCTATTTAAGGTTTAGTTTTTTATTATTATCTAAATGTATTAGTTAGTGTACACTAACTTTAATATAATTTGTGATTGCTGCCATTTTTCAAAAACAAAGTTTACAATTATTAGCATACATTTTAATGTATCACTAAAGAAAACTAGAAATACATGAATCCTCCATTTAATTAAAGAGCATATTGTTAAATTTATTTATTAAAATAATTAAATAAATATTAAATAAATAAAGTAAGATAAAAGAAAAAAATATTAAGTTTTTATGAACATATTGGTTATTAGATGTTACAGTGCTTTCATAAAAATTTGACTATTGCAATAGTTTATATGGAACTATGGGTGCACTATAAAATTTCCCCAGGTATTATTAATGTGCAAAAATAATAGAGAAAGGACAATATTTTAACAGCCTAGTCCACTTAACCATATACTAACATCATGGCACACTTGTACATTTTTTACTTGAGAATTTTCTCCTATAGAAAAACATATATTTGTATTTTCAAATAAGCAAAATAATTGTCGCATAGTATAGGTTCAATTCAAATACCCAAGACTGTTACAAGCTCCAAAATTCAAAATTTTAAATAATAAAGCTGCCTAAAAAAATTATTAATAATAAAGATTTAGAGGATCATGATTGTGCTTTGTCTATAATTAATTATCTTAAATCTCTAATAAAAATTGGAGGGGAAAAATTATCGCTAAGATTTCAAAATATTTTGTAATATAAACTGAGTAGTGGTACAACGCACAACTTGCTAATTAAGATCGATCAGAGACCAAGACAATCTTTAAGCATAGCGAATTTTTAAAAAGGGTCGTTTAATATGTGCTATAATTAAAAAGAGAAAATTAATTACAAATATGGATACCAAGGGTCGGTATATTAATTAATATATGTGTGTGCATTTTCATCAAAAATATGTAAAAATGTGATTAATTTTATATATAATCTTCAAATCTTATACATATTTATTTAATACATAATTATTTTAAAATCAACAATTGAACTGATTGATCCACATATATCTGATCAGTAAATTAACCGATCTGAAACTTTAGGACATCGATCGGCTCCGATTATGATAACATTGGACTATACAGATAAACAAAAAAAGATATAAATAATGAAACTATTTAGCCACAATTGAAATTATGCTCACACTCTCTGTACCCTATATAGTCAAACTAATTAATGCATACAACTTTTTCGTTAAAATTAAAACCGGGCAATAAAAAAGTGTACCAAAATTTTAAATATAAAAGTAGAAAAATATATCAATAAATTAGTAAAAACTCATATATACAAACTTTATTTCTCGTCAAAAAACACATGAGACACATATAGCCAAATTGTATTTGTTGCATGATAAATGCATGCTTAAGTTATGAGTTTTATGTTCAACTATATATAAAGTGGTGGAAAGACTAAAACTAGATGCTTGTTAAGAATGTTTATAGCCGAATAATTTTAGAATGTAGCTTAACGAGTATAACACAAAATTAATTAATGATATTTAAGATACTAGAGAATAGTCAATTATAATGAGACTAAAACTAGGCATTCTAAAAAAAGATAACGTATAGAGGGGGATGCCCAATGAATTTGTAAAGTTTGCCTAAATCAAAAAATAAATTGCCAAAGTCCCGAAACGGCAATTATTAATCAACAATTAATAACATGTACATAAATTTTATATCTTTTCTCCAACCAACAAATTGGGTGACTTATGGGCTTCTTGGGACGATGACCTACAATAAAACCAAAAATATTATTACATAATTTGATTAAATCCAGGGTGTTTATAATAACTATAAACCCTAAACCGTAAATTTAATATAATCCAGAGCGGTATTTATAGTAACCGGCATTAGAAATTATAGTCAATAAAAATTGGTATTTATATTTTTATTGAGCAGTGTTTATAACCGCGATTTGAAATCATATCTTCTTTCTGTTCAATTTGTACTTCTTCTTCTTTGTGGTTGTTTGTTATATTAATCGATGCTAGTTCTCTCCTCTCTGATAACTTAGATCAGTTTCTTTCTAGTTTTTCTCTGATTATACTCTTTGATTACTCCTATCTCTAGCTCGTTTATTTTTTTGATTTTGCTCTATTGGAAGGGAGAGAAAGCAGTTGGTATAAACCCTTGGACTAAAATATAGGCAAAATTATATATATCGGATACGGTTCAAACGGCATAATACGGCTCTGTCTAGACCGGATACGCATTTGATACACCTAACGCGTCCGCGCATTCACCAACGCCAGATCACATGATTTATGCACCACATATAAAATTATTCTTTTTGTACTCTGTAGGAATCGACCAGAGGCCAATACGTGTGGCAAACTACCCAAATACCACTACAACAACTCTCATTTAATATTAGAATTGAGTAACAATTATATTTAATGATATTTATTGTTATAACTGCAGAATTTTTTGTATTTAATTTATATAATTTAAGTGTTGAATTATTAATATAATAAAAATAATAAAAATAATATATTTAATAGACGTATTGTATTTAGGATTTTTGAAAATTGCTATATTGTCGTATCCATATGGTATCCAATACAATATCCGTATCCATATCTGTATCCGTATCCATGCAACATATCCCATCAGTTTTAATTGTATTTAGATATTTATCCATCCATGAATTGATGACTCTATTTGATATTTGTCCATAGTTTTGAAAATTTTTGAACTTAATTAAAAGAAGATAAACCCCAGCGCACCACTGATATAAATATCTGAGAACCACGAATATATATAACCACCAGCGGCCAGCGCACTCTGATATATAAACTCCAGCAAAGGGTTTGGACCCAATCTGGGCTGAGCAGAGGAGATGTGATTTACAATAAAGTAACCAGAATAACATTATATGCATTTTTTAATAAACATGTTTCAAACTATCATTTGGTATTTATTAATAAATTTTAAATTTTAGTTAATAATTGTGTTAAAAATTAGTGTTTATTAAATTGGGATTTCTACTCATTTATATATGTTGATTTTATATTATTATAGTATATTTTAATTCTCTAATATTATAAAAAAAATATAACTACAAAATAATTAAATTACTAATCTAAAACAATGCAAAATATCTAATTTAATAAATTTTGGCATTGACTGTTAAATGTTTTAATTTTGTATTTTATTCACATGTTTTTTGTATTTTAGTGAATAATGAGTATTGTATTGCCGCTTATCTTTTATTTATGAAAACAACATATGTTATGATTTTTTATTAATAACATTATCCACTCCGTTTACACCCCTACTAGTATTGCATTGCAAAAAAGAGAATAGTTAAATTAATGAAGAAAAAAGCCTGATTAAGAAATTAAAGATATTGTAAATTTCCTCATATATTCACTAGAAAAATTCTACATAAAGAAATACGCAAAATTATATGGACATTTGGGTCAATTGATATAAGAGGAGGGATCAAGTTACAATAATTTTTGAGTTACAATAAGTTACAACAAGTATTTTCTTCATTTTTAAAGTCCAAATCGTCGATCCAAACCGTTAAATGTGATCTCTACAATAAAATATGCTAGGAGACCAAATTTTACATTTTTTGGAATTGTTTTACTATTTATTAAGATGGGTACAAAACTAGTTAAATTCAGACCATTGAATTTTGTACCCATTTTATTAAATAGTAAAAAAATTCCAAAAAATGTAAAATTTGGTCTCCTAGCATATTTTATTGTAGAGATCACATCTAACGGTTTGGATTGATGATTTGGATTTTTAAAATGAAGAAAATACTTGTTGTAACTTAAAAAATGTTGTAACTTGATCCCTCCTCTTAATATAATAACATCCAAATTAAACTTTTATTTAAGGACAAGTTGTTCTTTTTTATTTTCTGGATATATTAGTGTACTCTAGCTATTTAAAAAAAAATTGTACTCTTTAACTATTTTTATGTAATTTGTGTTTGTGGGCATTTTCTCAAAAGAAAGTTTACAATTTTTTTGTACATTTTAATGTATCACTAAAAATTGTCCTTCCAAAAATTACTAGTGTGCCCATGTAAACTTGTAAAATAGCTAATATCCCCATCAAAACATCATAATATCCTATATCCCATCAAAACTTCACATTGTTTCTTTAATCCCCTTTTGTTCATTTAACATTTTATTTGGTTATTTTCAAAAATAAATTGACTAATTTACCCTTTCCTTATAACCTTCATCTCTTCCAAATGACCTGTGTTATTTTAATAACCTCACTGACTTTGTTGGAAAACTCTTTATTTGGTTCAATTTCAAAGAACTTGAGAGGTGCTTGAGCTTTGTAAGAGTGAGACTTTCACCTAAATTATCTGAAGGTATTACTCAATTTGTACGGTTAATGCCTTTCTACCCGGCCAGTGCCTTTTAATTGGAAGGTATAAATTACACGCATATCAAAAAAAGTATATTAGGCCTTGAAACTAATTAAATTGAGGAATATTTCCATTTAGGTAATTTACGCCAAGTCTTAAACACATTTTGAAGCTTTTTAGAATTGGATCAATTAAAAAGTTCTTCAGTAAAATCAGAACTTTGAGGTTATGGGAACAAAACAAGTTATTTGGAAGAGATGAGGGTTGCAACTTACAAGGAAAGGGTATAATAGTCAATTTATTTTTGAAAATAATCAAATAAAATGTTAAATGGACAAAAGGGGATTAAAGAAACAATGTAAAGTTTTGATGGGAATATAGGATATTATGATATTTTGATGGGGATATTAGCTATTTTAGAAGTTTACATGGGCATATCAGAAATTTTCCCTTTTCATTTAAATTGTTGCGCCGCCAAACACATTCAGCCAATCAACAAATTAAATTATGAAAAAAGAATCAAAACTAAAACTTTGTAATGCCAATTACAATGCTTCAAAACAAATATATAAAACAATGAGGGAGCAATAATACCCAAAAAGTATTTTTTCAATGCATGGAAGTCCAAAAGTTTTTTTTTGTTAAGTATTTGACTAAGATATAGGCATCATGTAAAGCTAAAACAAATCCTCTCAATAATGAAAAAAAAAAGAAAAAAAAGTTGATTTAGGCATCATGTAAACCTTTCCCCTCTGTTCTCTTAGAGCTCTAATTACCCCTTTTATTTGCTTCTCCTTAATTACCTCCTAGCTTCATATTTGAAATCAAATTTGAGCTGTTTTAATCAAAATAGGAAGAACTGAAATTGAGATAGTTTGTGTTTGGTTGTATTGGTGCTTTTATATAGAGAAGCAATGAAATGGATGGAATGTATTTGATCTACTCTATGAAATCAAATTTTTGTGTGTGTCAAGTATTTGACTAAGATATGTACAGCTTGCCAATGCATTTAATTCCACATTTAATTTATTTTGAGTAGTGATGAATTATCTCACAGATAACATTAACATGTTAAGATTCCCTATATATATTTGTCAATCACATTAAAAAAAAAGGAAAAAAAAGAAGAAGTCAACTTTCTAGCTTAGCTAAGCTGACTCAAATTAACCTCTTGCTTATCAGCAAATTTTGTAATTTTCTTTTGAAAATTAATTAGATGAAGTCATATCAATAATTTTGCATTTTTTAAATAAACATGAAAAATGCCTATCAGATACATCATTTTTTTAAGGTGAATTTGTTTTTCTTGTTTTATGTATTTTTTTTTTTTTTAGCAAAACTACAGATAATATAACAGAATGATTGTGAGAATATCTATTAATCATTCTAATTAAGTTTTGTCTTCCTATCTAATATATTGTCACTGATTTCTTCTTCTTTTTTTCTTCTAAATTTTCAATGAAATATGGCGATATAGCTCGAATTTTAAATATGATTTAGCTCAATTCTCTTATAGCATATCATACATTTTGCACATTGCTAATTAATTTTTGCCTCTCATAACCAGTGTTGTAAAAAAAAGAAGGCTATTTAAGTCAATTAATCAGCCGATTAGTTGTTAGCAGTGACCAAACATTCATAGATTTTTCCGACTAATCGATCAATTATTTCCGATTATTCCCATTTAATCACTTGGCGATACCCTATCCATCCGACGAGCGCATACTGTTATATACATTACTGCTCATAAGTCATAACTAAATAAGGGGCGCAATTGGGGTTATATAAAATATTTTTGCATAACACATTACTTAATTTGGTGGTTCAAATAGGCTAATTTAAACAGTAGCTCATTTATCAAGGAAAACAAAAACAAGTTTTGAGTTGTCAACCATGGTTTCACCTTAAAGGTGGTTTTGAATCCCTTGACTTTTATGGTCAAAGATTTAATTTTATATATTTGGCTCAGGCTCAGCTCAGCTGTATCCTGTAGGGGTTTGAATTTGCAACAGATAATTAATAAATGATATAATTAATTATAAAGTCAAATAGCTCCTCAAGAGAATAAACCCAAAGGTGCAACTATTTTTTGTAAGAAAAGTTAGTGAACCTATTTTGGCCATACCTTAATATTTTTTTCTTTGGAAAATTGGTGGTTGAATTTTCAACTTTGAGCTAAAGATTTGTATTGTGAATTTGTCATGCATAGCACTATTCAACTATTTTTGTAAGATAAAAGATGAAGAACAAGTTTCTCATATTAAAACATTTATAAAAATCGTCACAAGCTGTATGGTTCTGCATGTGTCAGAAAATCAATAATATAGAGATTTTATAGGATCATGATTCTGTTAATATGTCAATTAAATTATCATAACCAAGATGCCAAAATATGTTGGAATATAATCATTTAGATTTTGATTTATGGTACAACTCACAAGTCACAACTAGCTAATTATTAAGATCCGAGACCAAGACCATCTCTGGTGCAAAATCTTAAAGCATATAATAATTAATTAACAAATTTAAAGAGGGTCGTTTTACATGCATAAGCACAAGAGGTGATATAAGAAAAAATAACAAAGATTGATAGCAAGTGCCGGGCCCACTTATATTTGATTTAGAAGTTTGGGTGAGACTATAGCTATATATGTTACATTGTAATGTGCGGATCGAGTTGTTTACGTATTGGATTTATATTTTCGTTCTCAAAGTAATTAATTTGAATCGTTTAATGTTATTATCATATGAAAATATATTTGGAGATCAAATTTTGTATTTTTCAGAATTTTTAGATCAAGTGATTTTCTAATTGTCTAAACAAGTAGTAAAAATTAATGTTACAAAAATATATAATTCGATCTCCAAGTATATTTTTGTTTTCATATAATTCGAATTAATTATTTGAACTTTAAAAACATAGATATAAATCTATTGCACAGTCCAATCCGCACATTGCAATATATTATAGCCTCATTCAATATGTTTTGAAGATTGTTTGACAATAAATATTAAGAAAAAATTTCAGAGTACTTCATGTATCCCCTTAGGTAGATTTCAGGGTATTTCATTTATCTGAAAAAAATTCAGCCAAGCGATTTTAATTCGGAACCTGTGTTAAATGTACGAGATCTTTAAAATTTGTGTCATATTAAATTAAAGGGTTCATATTTCATTTTACCAGTCCTACTTAGTCAAAACTCGTACATACAACTTTCTCGTTAAAAATATACATGACCCACAATAGCCAAATTGTATTTGTTGCATGATGAATGCATGCTTAAGTTATGAGTTGCACATTCAGCTATATATAAAGTTGAAGGATTACAATTAGATGTTTACTAAAAATGTTTATAATAAACAATTTTAAAATATAGCCAATGGATACAACACGCACTAGATAATAATTATTATTAATATTAAAGATATTAGAGGATAATCAATTAAAATGAGATATTATAATAAACAATTACTTTTATCATAAGTATACATCTGAGAAGTTCATATTTGTGAAAAAAATAACAGTCTTGCAAAAATAATGATACGAAAATATTAACAAAATAAAACACATTATTATGTAAATATATTTAAAATATTATTTGATACAAATTTGTGATTATTATATTTTTAATTTTAGTTAATAATTTTGTAAAATATATTTTTATTATGACAACAAGTTACAACAAGCATTATTTATATTTTCAAAGTCCAAATCGTCGATCCAAACCGTTAGATGTGATCTCTACAATAAAATCTGCTTGGAGACCAAATTTTATATTTTTTGGAATTTTTTTACTATTTATTAAGATGGGTACAAAATTCAATGGTATGAATTTGACTAGTTTTTGTACCCACCTTAATAAATAGTAAAAAAATTCCGAAAAATGTGAAATTTGGCCTCCAAGCATATTTTATTATAGAGATCACATCTAACGGTTTGAATCGACGATTTATACTTCTAAAATGTAAATAATGCTTGTTGTAACTTGTTGTAACTCAAAAAATGTTGTAACTTGATCCCTCCTCTTTTATTATTTCTTTTTATTTGAATTGGATTATTATTCTTTTTTTAAAATTTTGTATCTTATTTATTTTTTATTAAATAATGACTATTTTATTACCATCTACCTTTTATTTATATAAATAAAATATATTGTATGATTGCTGATTAATTCTTAAGAAACTTTACAAAAATTAATCATGAAAAATGATATAGTTAAATCATCGTATCAATATTAATCACTATTTTTAATCAATTTAAATGTACAAGTGTCGTGTTATTAAAAAATGAAATCATTTATCTTACATTACATATACTTTCCAATCAATAATATGATAACAATACAGTTTTTCTTCATTTTGATTCCCATCAACAAAGTATAATTGAATTGAAATCAATTGAACTCAGAACAAGTATTGTGTTTCTGATCATATATAGTGTAAGGTTTTGCAACTAAACAATGGAGGTCAAATAAATTAACAAGGTTATGACCATTTTGCCCTTAATACCTCAATTTCTTGTAGCTATTCACCTCCAAAATAACTCAACAATAAAAGAGATTCATGATGTCAACACACCAATCAGAGCACCAGATTGCAGTTTTGATTGGTTTTTAGCTACTGCATTATTAAAATGTTTGCTTAAGGACACAAAATCTGAATTATTTAAGCTATTTTTTAATAATTTAGATATTAATTTACCATAATTAATAAGAATGTTACTTAATACATATGATCAAAGTTTCAAACAAAGCATATTTTTTATTTACTAAACTGGAGATCAAGTCATCCAACTATTTATATCCATAAAAGATCTCACATTATAATTTCTAACATGCGACCTCCCACACAAATTTTATCTTTTCCACTAAATTAAATGTTAATTCTTGTAAAATTATTAAATTATAAAAAATGAAACTATCTTGGTGTAACTTATTTTAAATATAAACCAAATCTCAATAGATGAATTAATAATTAGACACTCATATGGCATGACAATATTACAATTTGGAGAATCTAATCTTAAAATTGAGATTTTACATGTTGGAGAATCTTAGACCGGACTTGCAAAGATTTTTGTCATCCAACTTGTCATGTTTTCACAATTTTTCACATGTTACACTTGACAAGATGGCAATAATGATGAGTTTTGTGACAAGAAAGATATTCCATCCTTACTTTTTTATTTTTGTATATCTGATTTCTTTATATAATTTCGCATATATATATATATATATATATATATATATATATATAGAGTTGGGCTATGGTGCATTGCAATGCATGGAGGGGTTTGTGCATTGGACTATAAATCTAAATGGCCGATCCAAACTGTTCATCTTGTTATCCATATTAGTATGTGCTTGGAGACCAAATTTTACATTTTTCTGAAATTTTTTACTATTTATTAAGTATTTTACAAAATTGTTGATCCAACGGTGGCTACTGATTTTACTGTTTTGTTAAGCCACCGTTGGATCAACAATTTTGTAAAATACTTAATAAATAATAAAAAAATTCAGAAAAATATAAAATTTGGTCTCCAAGCACATACTAATATGGATAACAAGATGAACAGTTTGGATCGGCCATTTAGATTTTAAATTTTAAATTTATAGTCCAATACACAAACCCCTCCAATGCAGCATAACCTAACTCTATATATATATATATTATTTAAATTGTACCGCCGCCAACCACATTCAACCAATCAACAAAAGTATGAAGAAATCTAAACTCTACAATTACATAAAGGGGAAATTTCATGTACACCCCTAAAAAATCTCAAAATTACATATTATTCTCTCTAACAATGTACAAAAATGGAAAGGCATTAATAATACCCCCAAAAAAAAGTAATTTTACATGTACTATTATCATCTCTCGCTAAAACAAATCCTCTCAATAATGAAAAAAAAATGTGAAATATGAAAAGAAAGTAATATATACTGAGGAGATAGATGTCATATAATCATTCATGCCAACATAAAAGCATTACAATACATCTCCGTATGATATAGAATTTGCTCCTTTGCTCTTTTAAAGTTTGGTTTAGACACCCTCCTCTTTGTTTCTCTTCACTATTTCTCTCCTTGCTATCCATACACAACTCAAATGTTAGCTATATATCTAGTGCTTATCTATGGAGAACACCATTTGTATGTAGCTTAATATCTTGGTTTTGGTCCCACTTGTATAGCTCTCAAGTAGCTTTTATAGCTAGAGAAGAGATTTCTATTACTACTAAAATAAATGTATCATGTTAAGTGTGACATCATGATACATAACTTGCTTGGTTATTTTTGAAATTTCTAATCATGCCTTAGACTTTTGAAATTAAAAAAAAAAAAAAAAAAGAAAAAACCAATGTTAGCAATGGAAAAGTCAATGGGAGTAGATCTAGGGGTTTTGTTTATGCATGTCAACCAAATTAGTACTTTAAAAGATCAGATATTAACCTAGCTTAAAGCCAACTTCAAATAGTATCCAAGACAATTTCATTGAAAAGGCAGCACTTAATTTTTAATATTTTACTAATTAAATGGGGTTATAATTTCGATATTACAGATACTAATTATAGTAGTTAACACACACACACATTAAAAATGAGAGAGCTCACTACTGTTCAATTTGCATTGGCTTCAACTTCCTCTTTTAAATTAATGTTTCTAAAAAAAAGGTTTGTGTTACACAAATTTTTTTTTTTTTTTAAATTGTGCTGAATTTTATATGGTCACAGAATGCGTACACATAAAAGAAGAGGTACTATTTGAATTTGGTATTGAACTTTTAAATTTTACAAATTAATGCCAAAAAGGGGTGTAATGACTTGTGTCACCAAAACCATGTCCAAGCAAAAAATATCCATAAATCATAAAAGCAGAGGTATAATATAATTTTAATTATTTCACCGCCGACCATAAAAAAAATATATCATTTTAATTGTGGTTAAATTCAAGCTATGAATATCTAACCTCGTAGCTTGTACCATTTTAAAATTTTAATACCATGTACATTGATTGTTTTGGAGATTGATGAAAAATAAATATCATGAATAGTGTCCCTAAATAAATATATAGAAATGTATACCTTAGAGTGTTTAATTAATAAAATATAGTTAGTTTATTCAAGTCAAATTCATGAATAAGATTACTTAAAACAGAGAGAGATTTAGCTTAGTGTCAAGAGTAAGAATACATATTTTATCCCTTTTGACCTTATTAGGTAAATTAAAATAATGTATTACAAGAGTAACATGCATATTATTGTCCCTTTTGACCTAATTAGATGAATTGTAAGAAATGAATACTTAATAATTAGCACACATTACTGGTCAATTGGTATCAAGCCCATAAAATATAATTAACATATTTTTATATGGTTAAGAGTTAACGGACAAATCCTGAAATTTTTATTCATACCATATTCTCAAAAAATAAATAAACTAAAAAAACCATGATTTTTGAAGAATTCAAAAAATAATCAGGCTGCCAAGCCAATCTATGGCCCCAAAAACAGAGGACTGCCAAATGAATCTGCAGTACCACAAAACAAAATCAAATCTCAGAATTTGATCAAAGAAAAATATTTATTGTTTAATAATTTTTAGAAATAGAAAGAATAATTAATAATTCAAATATATTAGAAAGAAAATTAAATTAAATAGATAAAACATCTTATTTTAGATGTAATAGGACTCTGAAATATTTTTCAGGTATGATTGTTTTCTGGTTGTAAAAAAAATTAAACTATTTTTTGATGTGTTACTGAAAAAATATACTTTATATCTAAATTATTGATTCCGGTTCAAAACACACTTCTAATAAATATAAAAATTATTGTATTCTTTTTATTTTTGAAAATTATTAAACAAATATTATAAAATCAAACGAATTTGGGGCTTGGTTTTGTTTTGTCTGGGTCCGCAGATTCATTTGATGACCCTTCATTTTTAAGGCAGCATATTAGCTTAGCGGCTTTTTTGGATAGTTTCGAAAATTTTCTAAAATCAGAATATTTTGATTTATTTTCTTTTATTATGGTATAAATAAAAATTTCGGGATCAAATCACATAAAAAAGAAAAGAAAAGAAAGGTAAACAGCCACAAAATAATAAAATAAACGCACATAGATGATTAGCTAATATCTCTCTCTATCACAAAAATAAATAAGAATATAAGTTTCTTAACACTCATTCCCCATAATTTTTCGCAACGTCTCTTTGCTCTCTTTGTAGAGTCGACAGCTGTTGGCTCCTCTGATTGTCCTTTATCCTCTTTGTTTCTGCTGATCGTCTCCTCCTCCGTCCTATCAACCGCTTCCCTTCTTCTTCTCCTCTCTCCGACGCCTTGTCCTCACGGTAGAAATAATCTCTCCCCTACTGAGGTTAGTATTGTTTCTTTTTTCTTTTAAATCGTTCATGCCTTAATTAAATTGAACGAAAGGGTTTTCATTTGGAATGATGGAACTAGAAAGTTTTAGTAATCCATTTCAGTATTTTTGCAATGAACGAAAGGGTTTTTCTTTTGAAATGGATGGAATTAACTTGAGGATTTTTGCAAGTTTCGTCTCCTTTGAGTACTGGAGTTAGTTGACAATTGGTTTCTCTTTCATTTACTCATTTTACTTTTGTTTTGTTTTAATTTTGTAAATTTTATCTTTGCGGTAACACCAAATATTGCAAAAAGGTGTCTGTGTCATTTAATTCCGAGCCCAATAAGTGTCACGATCTAAATTTTGGAGCATGCAATTAGTTGGTGAAGGAATACATATAAGTGTCTAATATAGCTAATTATTCTTTTTGGGTTAGAACAAGCTACTGAGTTGAGGCATATGATGCAGCCAGTGTGGGAGCATGACTCGAGTAGAAGAACTGGTGTGAGAAATGGAACAGGTAAAATATGTAAGGCATAAGACAGGTACTTCGCATAACATTATCAAATCAATTTTAAAATTAAAATCATGATATTAATGTCCTTCAGTTTTATTGAAGCGAGGTTATTGATTTTAAGAATCAAATGGCTTAATGACAAGCACTATTAAACAGTGATCGATGTCCATGTTTAACAGATATATACTAATGGCACTGGATATTTCATGTCAATATCGTATATATATGAACAATAAAAAATCAATCCATCCATATAATATGTATTATCTTATTATGAAGTACATTGCTCTTAGGTACCTTCTATATTCAACCTTGATTTTGCCGAGATTGCAGAACTGATCAGCATTAAAGGATCTTCCCAGCGCACCAAATGATGTCCCACTCATATAAAAAAAAAGGTTGGGTCGTCATAGCATCCAGGGCACTCGTCAACAATTACAACAGTTTTTCCAGAAGATAAATAATTTGAGGTGCATCTGATCTGCATTTTCAGTGTAGGAGGAAAACAATTAGAAAATATTTTTTGACAGAAAGGGAGGCTACCAATCTGGTTTTTCAAGAAAGCACCAGTTGTGATGGTTAAACAAATTAAGGAAGTACTACTATAGCCGTCTCTATTACTTACTGGTACAATCACTGTACCAGTACCAATTTCTGACAGCCACTGGTACAGCAACTGTACCAGTATCAGTACCTTGAATCTAGCATTTTAAAGTCCTTCTTTAGTAGATAGCCAACATAGATAGCAATTAGTTCCCAGTAATTATAGATGTCTTTTTTCCCAGTATAGGTGCAATTAGTTTATTTTTATGATACTTACCAATCATTCCCTCATCTTTGAAATTTTCCTTTATGAATGGATTGGGCAATTAGGTCGTGCATTTTCTTTTAAGTTTCAATTTGAGTTGGGTTGTATGAATATATTTTAAGTAAGCAATTAGGTCATGTATATTTTAATGTTTAATTTTTTTTTGTTAATGTCTTTTTTTATTGTTTTATGTCTAATTTTGTCAAGGAGACACTGACAGCACCACCAAATCAGTATGTAGAAGAAAAATCATTTTAATTGAATTGTTCTTCAAATTTTTTTTTTTCAAATTGACAACTGCCTATTTCAACATATTTTTTTAGATTTAGTTCATTTTCTCTTTTCTTTGATTAATTATTAGTTTTATATACATGGATTAAGAATGCACGGCAAAAGACAGAACTATGTCTTCAACAATCATATTATGTGATATTCACCTAAGGGGCAATATAGTCTTTCAGTTCTCTAATATTGTAACAGACTTTTTATTCATTTTATCCTATATGCTTAATCTTTTGTACTTTCCAAACATGGCTTTTTAGAGAGGATTAAATTTAAAAATCTTCCTTGTCCTTGAGAGGACTGTCGAATAGCCTTAATGTGACTTAGTATAATGCTTACAGTTCAGATTGGGTCATTTCTTTGTCAAGAAAATTAGTTTTCACTTATTTTTTTTCACTATGAGGATGTTTCTTTATGATTTTTATATTAGTTTTTTTTTTTAGTTTAGTTAAATTTGGTCTTTCTAACTGTGTTTCCTTCACAACTGATTGCAGTTTGTCCAGCATAAGGGTAAAAAGGCACTTCTCCCTGCCATGCAAAAACTTAATGAAGGTCAGTATTTGTATACGAGTCTTATAAATGACAATTGTATAATTATTCTTTTGTAATTGCATTAAATTTGACCTGGTAGCACTTTGGTCATGTCAATCAAAGGCTGATTGGTCTTGGTCACTCATTATAACCTTTGACTCTGTCACATAAGAAATTTTGTGATTCGTCTTGGTTTTGAATAACTAAATTTTCTTATTTGAGTATTAATCTTTGGAAGTTGCATGTAGGAAATACATTGCCTTCTCAATTTGGTCGTTCTTGCACTATCCATCTGTGAGAGTGTTGCAGATCAGGATTTTCCTTGCACAACCTATACATTATAATGTTTTAGGTCATGACATCTGATTTATGTTGTTTCTTATAACTAAATAGTACATGTATATGTGGTTTTAAAGTTCACCTTTACAAGATAAAGTATAGACATGTTGAATTTCATAGTTTTATTGAAACAATCAAAGAATAACCTCCAAAAATGGAGCCTACAATTTACAGGTATTTTCAATCACCTGTCAAAAATTGTGTGTGTGAAATATAAATTCATATGAAGAACTGTGACTCCGAGACTTAGCTAGGCAAATCAAGCATTTATTATGTGAGATTGAATTCACTGGGGGTCTTATTATGTCTTTGTTTCTGCTATGGATTATTCACAACCCAACTAATTGAGGTATAAATGCTCCCTATAGGGTTAAGCAATGCTTTTTTAGATTACTGATGTTGATTGCTTGGTCATGCAATCTGTGTAAATTGGTGTCCACTTTTGTTATTCTCTAATTAATTGTTCATTAAAGTTACTAAAAAAACAACTAACTTTGTTCTACAAAGAGGTTGTTCGTGATGAAAGAAATCTAGAAGAACTTGTATCAGTATATACATGTTCAGTTTTATTGATTAATGATTATGCAAACATCAAATGTAGTCAAATTATGTGGTCCAATTTTGCTGTATCATTTATTTTGCCCGCCTTTGCTGATTTTTTTTAAATGCTTCACAGAGGCTGCAAAGTTGTGCAAAGTTGTGAGAGGGCTCGAACTCTCAACCTTGGTGTATCTAGCAGCCCCTTCGCACTTTCTCCAAACCAACTGTGCTACCGCCCCATTCTCAAGGTTCTCTCTCTCTCTCTCTCCCCCTCTCTGTGAATTTTACTTGACGTTGATCCAAGTCATGAGAGAAAAAGAGAGACAAATTAAAGAAACAAGACATGAAGAGAATATGCAGCAATGTTGTGGGTTGAGATGCAACTTCTATACCTAGACATATATAGGTTGTGTAGAATGGGAACAGTATGTTGTTGGTCTGGGTGATTCTGGTAGATTCGACTCCGCAATCAGATCAAGATGACATAAGCATGTGATATTTTATACCCATGAAATTGTTTTGAATCTTTTTTTTTTCTGAATTTTATGGGTTGTTCAAATGTCTTATTTTAGAGTTGCCATATTTTACTTAAATTTTATAATTTGTTGGGCAAATAACAATATTTTGGCAAAAAAGGTTTAACATGAGGTATTGGAATACTTTGATTTAATTTTAATATAATTGTTATAGTTGTCATATAAGAATTTTATCATGATTGTTTAGGCACTTGCCAAGAAGGCTAACGTGAGATGTGCGAAAGTTGTATAAAGAGGTTATTGATATGGTATAAGTTATTTTTATTTATTGTTATTTAAATCTGAACAATTGAAAGTAATGTACTGTGAAAGAATATTGATTTTTTAATTTGTTATTATTATTTTTTATTTTTGTAAGGTAGAGTTCGCAGCTGAAAATGATGAATATGGGGGGAAGATGAAGAAAGACAACTTCACCTTATTTTTCATGGTAACGTAAGATTTTTTTATGGCCAAATAGGATAATGATGTGGCATCTTTCCTTTTCTCTAACATAGTACACCACACCACCCTTACAATTATGCAAAAATGTTTTTTTTTTTTTTGAAAGCGTAGTAGATGCTGCTAAGTGTTGTATTAATCGAATAGGCAAAAATGTGTTGTACAATATTAACTTATCTTTTGTAACAATTTCATAATATCTTTGCGAATGTGAATTGATACTTCCAACTTTATGTATAGTTTTTGTTACACATATCATCATTTCACTTGCTATACCATTTTTGTTATGCTCATGTACCACACTGTTTACGACATGTTACTGCCGAAGCAAAGCGAGGCTTCTATCTAGAAAGTATATAAACCGGAATAATATAGAAAAGCCTTAAACCACCCAAAAGCCGGTTTTCTTTTATTTAATGGCCCATTTATTCGTTTGAGCAGAAAAAAGTAAGAGAGAGGTGGTGGTAGTAGTTCACCTGTGATCTTCTGTGGAAATCAGACAGTTGTCAAAACATTTTTTTTTTTAAAATAATTATTCCAAATGTTAACCTCCTTCAAAAAAAATGAAGAATTCCTATAGTTTTAATTATTCAAATTTAAAATAAAATGTAAAATTGCGAAACCTCTTTAATGAAAAAGAAAGCTTTCCCATGTTTATTTAGAAAAAAATAAGAATAAGTTTGACATATTTTGAGCTTCAAAACATGTAATCTATGCATTTTTAATAATCTATAATATTGTGTGTTATTTAATACGTATGTGGAAAAATTTATTAGTATGAAAATGATTATTTTTATTATTGTATTCATATCTCATAAATATAAGTATTACAAAATCATATAAGTGAATCCTTAACTTTGAACTTTATCTCATCGATGTCCGATTCAGTTCTCATAACTTTACATGTTTTGTATACAATTTTTCCTACAATATTGTTTGAAACACCAACATTTGTTGAGTTGTTTTTAATGATGATGCGCAATTCTGAGGATTTTTTAAAATAGAACTGTTTTTAATCTTTTTAGCGGAAAGCATTTTCTTCACCGATTCTTAGAATTGGTGGAGCCATTTTCGGACCATCGATAGTGATAAATGTGAAGTTTTTTGCTCCACCGATCCTAGATATCGTCGGAGTCTTTTTTTATAGCTTCCCCATGTATAGTGCTTCTTATGTTAAATTTTTTAAAAACAATTCTATTTAAAAAAAAAAAAATCCAATTCTGATATATTTTAAAGAAAGAATTTTATATACTCTTCAAAAACATTAAAATTATGTATTTTCTCTTCTAAATTTTATAATATGATATTTGTCATTCTTATATTTTAAAAGTCACAAATTTATTCAGATTATCGTCTTTCTATTAAACTCATTTTAATTTATAAATTTTCAATTTTATCCATTATTAAAAAATAGAAAATATGTAGCTTGCATAAAAAAATTTAGTCTTCTAATTCACAGGTTTGTGAGTGTAAATAATTTATTTCTTTATTAGTGACACATACACAATAACATTTAGGAATATGTCTCCTGTCGAACAATTTACCCTCATAAATTGGCAAATTATAAAACCAAAGATTTCTCTTACACAAGCTAAATATTGTTTCTTATATTTTTTAATATAGGGTAAAATAAGAAATTTAAAATTTAAAATGAATTTTAATAGAAAAGACAATAAATGGGGTAAATTGAGAGTTCTTTAAATTTTGAGGGGTAAATATGATATTATGAACTTTAGAAGGAAAAGTACACAAATTTGATGTTTTTGAAGGGTATAAATGTAATTAATGCACAAACGGTCTAGTTAGGTGTTTAATTATATTGATGAGAATCAAATCTTACATGTGATTGGTTATTTCTTCTAACAACTAGCTGTTATTTGCAGATCCATGCTTGTAACTTACAGCTAACAAAGATTTTTCTCAGGAAATCATTCAAACAAACAAATAAAAAAAGAAATAACAAAAACAACAAGAAGAAAAACAAAGTACAACTAATAAGATCTTGATAACATGTAAAGATATGTGTTTAAAAATTTCCCAGTGGCCTAAATTTGTGCAAATTAGAATTCTGGTAATACCTGACAAGCCTGATCTTGTTTCCTGTTTACCAGACAGTTTGGATGCTCCTATGCAAGTTGCATCTAATTTTCCAAGGGAAAAATACAGCTACCAGGCAAATCCAACATGTTTTTGACAGTTGATATTATTTTTTATTTGTTGATGCAGCTTTAACTTTTCCCAGCATATGTTATTGCAAATATGTCTTTGGTTTTTCCTTATCTTGCTTAAAGAAGGATTTAGGTACTAGAATTGATTCAAAATAACCAAATTCAGTAATTTCATATTATTTTATTTAACAAGAGAAATGAGCACGTTATAAATTTAAAATTATTTTTAATAAAAAAAATTATAATAAATTGAATAAATTTGCGAGTTTTTAATATTTAAAAGGATAAAATACAAGTTGTAAACGGATCAAAATTATCCGCTCGATTAGGAGCGGATAATTTCGTGAATTCAGATCCGGATATTTATTACATAATTTATATGTTTGGTTGTGACATGAGTTATATAATAAATACCTTATTTTGTACTTATGCTGTCAAACATGAATAAAGTATATGAAATAGGATGGAACAAAAAATCATTTATTTTGTGATAAGTTCATACAGGTGAGTTAATTAACTTATTCTACATTGTTGTTGTTATTAGCATTATTATTATCAATATCTTTGTTATCACCATCATCATTATTTATTATTATTATTATTATTATTATTATTATTATTATTATTATTATTATTATTATTATTATTTAAAGTTGTCTCGTGCTAATGACATTGCTGCATAAAAATATTATTTGAAATAATATTAAGAACGAATTGTGAAAACAATATTAGTAGAGAAATTAAAATTAATTGTCGCTTGATTTGTATTTTTCATCTCTAATTTAATATATTGTGTTTTAAATTATATAATATTTTTTTAATTTTAGAAATGTTTAGTTATAATTTTTTTGTGTCTACATATTAATTAATATAAATTAATATAATGCGCGACAACATGTAGTTGAGAAACGGCGACCCTTCTCCTTCTCCTTCTCCCAATTCACGTGCAAACCTGCGCTCTTTATATCCAGAGATTTGGTCTCCTCCTTACCTTACCTTACCTTACCTGCCACATCATTTCTCTATATTTGCTGTGGCCAACTGTGTGTCAAACTACATGCTTCACTAGGATGATACAACTTTTGACTATATTGATAAATAAAATACTTTATAAAATTATAAAGCCGAAAATGCTTTATTGGAGTAGAATATTCCAATTTGTATCAAGTAGACTAGTTGTTACTAATTTTTCTCTGATTTAATACTAAAGCCGTGATAATGGAAATCAGAAAAGGAATTGTAAATGGAGAATTGATTTTTTCATTAACCTCAATTGTAACAATTACATGATACTTATAGACTCTGTTACAACAGCATCAATTACTAACTACCTTTGCTAACAAACTCTAGCTCTAACAGAATCTTAACTCTCTAATCAATCACTAACTAACTGTCTGTTGACTAACGTGATCAAACATTAATACTTTTATTATTCTTAGTTATTATAGTACAAATATTTACAATATTAATGCTAAAGACTTTTTTAAGTCTGAAATTTTATATGTTAATATTCTTAGAGTTAATATATGTTGTCATATTAATTAAATTATTTGATAATTATTTGTTTCGTATCCATATTTGTGGAATATCTGCTCTGTATTCGTATTCGTTTAAGACGGATATGGCTTTACATTTTAACATATGTTTACTATTAGTATTTGTATTCATATTCTCTCATTGAAAGATGGATACAAATCTAGTATTAGCATTATCTGTTCTGAATTCACTCCATTTTCACCCTAAGGTAATAATATGATATTACGAATTTTAAAGTGGGAAATACATAATTTCAAAATTTTTAAGGGACATACACAAAATTTCCCATATTAATTAATATAATGTGCGACAACATATTCAGACCGAACATTCTTTCAAGTTTGATGTGCTCCAAGTCAAAATGTTTAACTTTTTTGCATATGAGAAAGGGGAGGTAGCACAATTAGCTAGAAAAAAGTCTTAGAATTGTTGTACCAAAATGTCGAAAGTTCGATTCTCCCTCACAACTTTGCAGCTTCTGGGAAGATTTAAAAAAAAAAAAAACACTTTTTTGCATATGTGATTGTGAAAAAATGTCTTTGATTTTTCCTCTCTTACTCAAAGAAGCATTTAGCAAGGTACCAGAATTAATTAGTTCCAAAGAATAAAATTCAGTAATATCATATTTTTTTTAATTTTGCAAGAGTAAAATGATTATGTTATAAATTTAAAATTACTTTTAATTAAAAAAATACAATAAATTAGATAAATTTTGTGTGTTTTTGAAATTTATGAGGATAAATATGATTTTACGAATTTTTTAGCAGAAAATATATAATTTTGAAAAATTTTGAGGGACATACACGAGAACTTTTTCCAGCATATGTGATTGTAAAAAATGTCTTTGATTTTTGTTCCATTGCTCAAAGAAAGATTTAGGTTCAATGTGTTTCAAGTTCGTCTGATCCATTTTACGATTTGTGTGCTTTGCTTTAATATTCGTAAACACCAGCTTCAAATATTTATGTGCACATATTATAAAACAAATCGATTTAACTTGGAGCACATCAAACTTAAGTATATCTGTTGTCTATCAGACCAACTATTCTCTGAATCCGACTGAATCCGACTGAATCCGACTGAATCCGACTGAATCCGACTGAATCCGACATTAATTTATTGAAAGTCGGACTGACTCGAACCTAACCTTGACCCATATGAAATTCAGACCCAAATCCAAACCGATTAAACTCAACCAACCTATCCTATATTCCTATCCGATTGCCACGTACCTCTACCAATAATCATTAAGCCAAGAAATTAATTTATAATGGGTGGCTGGATATATACTTATGCAGTATATATATTAGCCAGCTGTCCGTTTTAGATATTGTTAAATAGTGTCAAACAGATTATATGGTGAATATTTGATCTATGATATTACAAATCTAAAATGTCTTTCTTACAATGATTAAAAACCATATATATCAGCTAATTCTAAACTTTTAATTCTACTTTATTTGTAAAGATAATATATGAAGCCTTGTCAAATTTGACCTATATATTACTATTTGCATCTCTGTTTTAGAGATGATAGGGAAATTGAATTTAGTATTTAATACTAATTTGAAGTGTATAACAGAGCATTCTTAGAGGTTCAAGAGATTGTACATTTTTTTTTCAAAGAGAAAAAAAATAGACCATGCCATAAATTAAAGAATATGTTCATATTTAAAAATGGTACCATGCATTTAGTGAATGATTCTTTTTCCCTGGCAAAAACATTCTTCTTTTGATTATATTTTAGACAGACCATAAAATAATTACATGTTTCCTCTTTTGTAGTTTGGTCAGTACTCTGTTTATGTTCATAATTGCTCTGTTTTCATATTTACTTCTCAAGCCATTTATTGGGTAAATTTTTTAACAGAGCAGTTTTAGCTTCATGCAGCACACTGGTTATAGAATCAAAAGAGCACTACATATGGTTCGTGCGCTGCATGAAGGCAAAACTCCTCTGTTCAAATATTTACCCCATTTATTGTTGTTTCTTGAACTAAGGTTAATTGCATTTATTTTGAGTTTTCAATGTACAAAAAAAATATTAATTCTAATTCAAGAAATCATGAAATAAAATACCCATTTATAGGCAAAATGTGAAATGAAAAGACAGAAAAGAAAACTCTCTTTATAACTTAAGATATATATGTACAATCTCTGATCCTTCAACCTAAATTAAATTCTAGCTATCTATAGTTACCAGCCCACCAAATTGCCTAGAATTACAACAAAAAGAAAAAGGATTAAAAATTAAGTAGCAATTTTTTTTATTTTGCTCAAGATGATTAGTCATGCCAGCACAGAAGCATCACAACACATTGCCTGATAATGTACAACTTGGCCTTTTGCTCTCTTAGGTTTTTCTTGCCTTCTCTTGCCTTCTCTTGACACTTTAGCTTCATCATACTTTTAGAGAGAGAGAGAGAGAGAGAGAGAGTAAGATATGTGTGTTTAATTTGAATTTGAACTTGAACTTGCATAGACTAAAGGGATTGATGTGTGGGTATATATAAATAGGTGGTGGATTGGTTAATATAAATTAATGGTGCATGAAACATGATCATATGTCATGTCTATGGGTTGCCTACAAACAAACAAAACATGCTACACCAATTTTAGGTAAGTGTCTACTCCTTTACCTCTTTGACTACCGTATCTTGTGGGCTGATTGTTTTAATTGTTTCATCTTTTAAAATGTAAATTAAATTTCATCCTCTTGCCTATGAATATATATTATACTAGTTATATATAGGGCGCTAGAAACCACATAAAAGATGAAAAAGTAAAAGTTGGTAACCACATAGTGTGTGTGTGTACATTTGTTTATCCAACCTCTTTTCTTTTCTTTTTTTACATTTTATTTTATTTCTTATGTAACTCTTCTTCAAAACTCCATTTTATTTAATAAGGTTTGTCGGTTGGTAAAAAAATATATTTAATTATGTGTCAGCCATGTTCAATTCTCAAGGAAAATGTAATGTTGAATGGTAATTAAATTTTTTTGTTTTTTGTTTTGATAGAAGCAATACTTCATCTCTTTGTCATTTTCTTCTTGTAAATGCTCTGTACAAGATTCTCATAACAAGGATATAAATGTTGAAAGATACATGACAATGCAAGATTCTCATTACAATAATATAAATGTTGAAAGATATTGCTAAGATTTGATTACAATCTCAGTTAATTACACATTATTTTATCAATTTCAAACAAAGTAGGGGGCAATTAATTAATTAATTAACATGACAAGATTTTGATTGATTGAATTGAACCAATTCCCAACAAAGATAATGATACCCAAGCTAGAATTATCTATTTCAACTAACATCCCTGTACAATAATTTTGGATTGGCCAAGAAAGAGGTCTTGTTGAGTCAAGGTAGACCAAATTTCAAAATCATGCAAAGCAAAGTGTATCAATCATGCACACATGTGGTTAGTTGAGCCGTTTCTATCTTTGCATATTCAGCTAATATTGTTTTCTTGCATACATTCATGCATTTCTTTGGACTATATATACATATATGTTGCATTAATATTTTTTCTGGTTGTGATTCAACCAAAACAGCTTATATATGTACTATATTTGCTCATGGACCAGTACCATATACAGTGCTAGCTTTGGCTTTCTTCAATTAATCAATTGAAAATAAAGACAAATATAGTACATGTACAATAATGCATTATATGCAATAGTACTGTGGCTCCAAGAAATCAAGAGGAAATTAAATTACTGAGAATTAATTAATCTTACAACTATTTGAAAGTCTATATATAGTACCTTAATACATAAAATATATTAAGGATAATGCCAGAGGAGACCCTCAAATAGTCCAATTATAGTTTATCATGTATAAAAAATTAGTGAGTTAAACTATTGTGTGTGTGTATATATATATATATATATATATATATATATATTTATCAATAGCATTAAATATCAATAAATTATGATATATATTAGCTTTAATGTTCATGTCATTATAACTTAATTAAAAAAAATATATATATATATATATATATCTTATTATAAATAACATTATAATATAAATGCAAATGTGATTCTTCATCTAATTTATTGTTTTCACTGATAATAATGGTGGGGCTAATTTGTTATATATCAAAAACTATAATAATCAAAATGACAAGTGATACTTTATAGACCAAAATATTACTTTTAAAACCTTTTCACATCAAAATGATAAACTAGTGATACTTTAAGGACTAAATGATGAACAACTAATACTTTAACAACAATTTATATAATTAACTTTTTAATAAAAAAACCAGTGGCATCACTTATTTCTTTTCCTTGAGAATGCTTAATTAATAGTACTCTTTCAACTCTCATTTCCTAAGTCCGTTCTCATAAATAATTTATCATTTATAGTAACAAGTAGTGACCTTTTGTGCTCTAAAAATAGCACAAACATGTCAGTGACCATGTCATACCTGGGTTTTCACACGCTAAATTCCAGTGCCCACAAATATAGGTGTTTATACCTTCTGCGCTAGTTGTATATATATACCTTTCATTTTCGTGCTAGGTGTTCATAGGGGTGTTTATGAGTGCGGTGCGGGTCGGATAGAGATATTTTATATCCATACTTATTTAAAATTAGTCTTACTAATACCATCATTATTTTATTCAATATGAGATTACTCTTATGTACTCTATCCTTACCTACCTTATCTAGTATGATAACCGGTAACAAAACGAATAACGGCTATTTCTCATGTAATATAGACGATTGAATAATTAGTCTATTTTAATTACCAATTTATTGGTTTTAAATTTGACTCATATTACAAAAATCATAAATTTTAACAATTACATCTAACACAGTTGGTTAAGACATTCCTATTCATATAAAATGCACGAATTTGACATTCAACTATTGTTGAAATTTATAAAAGATAAGGGCAATTCATATTTACACGCATTTTTTAAATCCATCAATGGTTGGGATTTATTAAAAAAAAAAACAAACAAACAGGGAAATTGGTATGCAGTGCAAATTAATATATTTGTTTTTAAAGTTCAAACAGTCAATATGAACAAATCAACCTATCTTCCATATGAAAATATACTTTCAAACTAAATTTTATAGTTTTTAGAATTTTTTACTACTTTTTTAGATAGGTAAAAAATCACTACTTTTGAATGGTCTACAACAATATTTAAATCCAGTGAATTTCTATCAAATAAAAAAATAGTACAACAATTCTAAAAAATGTAAAATTTGATCTACAATTACATTTTTCACATAGAGATCATGTTAAACGGTTCAGATTACTTAGACTTCAAAAATAAAGAAATTGATCCGTAGTATAGGTCAATATGCGCTATGATATTACCGTAGAGATTGAGTTTTTTTTTTTTTTTTAATGAGAAAAAGATATAGATAGATGCTTACTGAAAAGGGAAAAACAGGTGGATGAATTATGTGCTTTCTAAAAAGAGAAATAGCAAAAAGGAAAGCAAAGTCTAAAAAAGAAATGTAGTTGACTGAAAAGATTTAATTAATCTTACTACAAGAAGCAATCATTAATTACTCATTCGAAAAGCAATCTAAAAAACTAGTTTTCTTTGGGTAGTTACTAAAATTTACCATTTATCATGTAATATAGGTGACTGAATAATTAGTCTATTTTAATTACCAATTTAATTGCTTTCAATTTGACTCATATATATTACAAAGATCATTAAATTTGACAATAACATCTAACACAATAATTAATTAAGCTATTCCTATTCATATCAATGACATGGATTTGAAATTTATCAAAAAATAAGGACTATTTATATTTAACTAAGGCATTATGTTTTAATCACTTTATTAAAACAAGAAGTTAATATATAGTGCTATAATATTTGACTAAGGCACTATCCTTGAGAGATGACACATTTAAAAAAAAAATCCATCTATAGTTGAAATTTATTAAAACAAAAAACAGAGGGATGAGAGACTGAGCCAAGTTAGACAACTATTTTGTGTTACATATAATTTTTGCTTATATGATTAATGAATTAGTATTAAGTTGCTTTTGAAATAAATTAAAGTACAAGTAACTTGTTTGAAACAAATTATAGCTAAAATGATTAATGGTCAGATGAAGTGCAGAATTGCAAAGACTTTAGTTTGGCTGCAATTACACTTCATTTCAAATTAATATAATATTTGAAAGGCTTACAGAATTCGATTCAATCTCTAAAAGAGAATTATATCAATTTTTCTTTATATATAGTTCTTGTTTCACAGCAAAAGAGAAGAGAGAAAAAATTTAGTACTGAATTCAAATATAGTACAAAAATTAAATTAACTTATTTACTGGATTAATTATATGTGCAACGGTGATACTGCTTCAATTATAATTTGAATAATATCACAAAATAATAAACACTAAGAAAAAAAATATAAAAAAAAAGATACTTAGACAAATAAATAAGATAAAATTTGGTAACCAACATTGTTCTTCCAATGCCATTTTTACTGAATTATCTCTACTAATTACATGTCAAAATTATAAATCCTTGCTTATTCTCGCAAGAAAATAGAAGGGATCCTACATTACATGTACAAAAACTAATTAAGCAAAAAAAAAAAAAACCAAAAATTAAAAATCGACTCGAATCGATTAATTAATCAATCATCCGATTTAAGAAGCATTATAATGCAACGGCGAATTATGTAGAGCTTGGATCTCTTCTCCTTTAAAGATCTGCCCATTGATCTTGTTCTTCCTTGGCTCATTAGCTTCACCATTTTTCTCTCTAATCAAGTAATTAGTGAAAAGGAGAAGGGGCTTATGAAAATTTTGTGGGTTTGTTTTGTTTCTTGTTTCTTCTTCTTTTTTCCTCTCTTGTTATTGGAAATGGTTGATACAAGAAGAGGTGTTGATGGATATATTTATATACAATGAGAGGAGAGATGGAGGGATGAAGTCACAGAGAAATGTTTTTTTTTTTTTTTTTTAATAATTAATATATTTATTTTTGGATTTTACAGAGAGAGTTGACAAACAACCCATATGGGGTTGTCTAGTAAATGTTCCCCACTAATGAAGGCTCAATTAAAGGGTTATTAGGTAAATAGTTTATTTCATAATCAATAAATTAATTGCAATTTCTTTTTCCTTGTCTCTGGTCCAACACAGGCAGAAAGAGACCCTTTTTTCTCTTCAGAAAATCTGTCTGCTAATGATAATTAAGTTGATAATATCTTCTTTCATTGAACAGCAATTCCATTCAATTTAAGCAAGACACAATTAATGCACCTAACAGTTGGAGCCTTGGAGGTGAGGGAAAAAGGAAATTTATAATTTTATCCATTAAATTTATAATTTTTGCATGCTATATTATTTTTGGGTCTCTTTATTAAAATAAACTATACTATACTAGATTATCCAGTCTCACAATCTCAAATTTTTTTTGCTTTGTCCTAACTAGTGTATTGTAAAAGTATGGCGTGTCGGAGACACGTGCCAATAAATACAGTTAATAACACATCATAACATGGCACGTCTTGTTACACATGCCATGTCAAGTGTTCGTACCGTATGTGTTCTTTATCTTGTTCTTATCCGTGCTGTATCCAACTTTTTTTTTAAATCTGCACTGTTAAGTACAGAGCATCTAGCACAGACAAATATGGATACAATTAACACATGTACGATATAGCACGGCACAACACATTTAATATTTTCTATTTTATAGATATTTTTTTGAAAATTTTGTTTCAAAACACAAAAATACTACAAAAATATTAAAAAAATTGAAACTAATCTAATTTATTTCCAATTTTCTGGATATTTTTTTTCAAAATTTTCTAACATTTACACAATTTTAAAGTAACAAATTATCAAAATAAAAAATAAAAATCGGCATGGCATGGCAATAGAATACATCGTACCAAACCGTGTTGTGCTGTTAAATGTGTTGTGTTCATTTCCAGTACTCTGTGGCACGACACAGTATGTCTAAAATTTTTGACGCATTGACACGTCATGATCTTGTTCCGTACACACCTAAACACAATATACCGAAACACAACATAGTACGGCCACAATACACTAGTCCTGACTAACCGTTAAGTTTTGTTTTTGAAACAACACAAGCACAAGCTACCTCAAGAAAAAAAAAAATTAGCACAAAAAATATATATGTATATGAGGAAAGTTAACTAACATTTTTGTGTCTTTGCATTAATTATATATATATATATCTTTTAATAAGGTAAGATTTTGCAAGATATGCAACAGAATGGCATATTTTTTTTATATATTTTGTTACCCTCTGAAGAAACAGTAAGTAGGGTCTCATTTTTATTATATTATGAAATGAGCAGAGGTTATAAATCTTCTGTTAACATAATATACTGATATTGAGCTCCTAATTTATTAATTCCCAAATTGTAGTTTGTTAAGTGGTTAATTAGCTGGACATTGACTACAACCTACTCAGCAAATACATTAATTGGCCATCTTTTTGTTTTACAGAAACCAAATTGCAATTTAGTCCTCTTAGTTAGATAAAATTACTCAACATTACTTGAATTTTATACTTCTTCTAATTAGAGTATCAATTAGACATGGATATTATCTTTCATAACAAATTAAGAAACTAGTATAAATAAATTATAATTTGCAAATTGATTGGACAAAGCTAGCTGAATAATTATCCCAACTTGATAACTATGGCAAAACAAAAATTGAAATTAAGAAGTATGTGTAGAGGATTAAAATATGCCATAAATCTTCCTTGCATTCTATTCATTCCATTGATTTATCAAAGTGGAAATTAAACCTCATACAAGTTACAATTAACATTGCCCCTATTCCAAAACCAATCTAAAGAAAAATCCTACAAAAACATGACTATATTTCTCACCCTATTTACAATTGGATTCATCACAAAACTAAAAAAAAAACCCCCTAAATATTCAAACTTTTCTCTCCCCTTTTTTGCCATTAATTAATTATTCCATGGGAGAAGCAACACAATGCACCGTCGGATGATATATAGCTTTGCTCTTTGCTCTTTCAAAGTCTTGGTAATCCCTTCTCTCTCCTTCCTCATTCTATTATTTGCTCCAAGCTTCATCTTTGATCAATTAATGGAGATTTATTGTTGGTATCTAATGTGGAAATGCTTTGTTCTTTGGTTGGTTTGATTTGGGTCTTGAAAGAAGGGAAGGAGGCACATATTTATATAGTGAATCTCTTTAGGTAAGATAATATTTTGTAAAGGTAGATAGAATAAAAAAAATGCATAAATTAGGTAAAGTGTCATAGAATCCCTCGTGTGATGTCTAGTAGGTGTCTCCTAACAGACAATGTTAGAGGCATCTTTGGTTGATTTTGTGTCTCCTATTTGATTCCTTTGACTAATTATTGGGACCATGTATTCATTGGTTTTGCAATCATTACAAAAATTGCTTTAAATAGTGGTCTCGTGAGATGATAGGCAATTATTTAATCTTAATGGTTGATTAGATAAGCATTGGTTGTGGTGTGAGAATAAAATAATAAATTAGTAAACTATTAAGACATGACTGTTGGGTTACATGAAATGTTGAGCCATTTTGTACCTGACTGTTGGATGCAATGAAATGTTATGACTTATGAGATGTAAAATATGTTTACTTAAATACAAAATTAAATATGAAAAAAATTTAAGTTTTTGTCAAGAATAAATTCTCTATATAGTTAAAATTACACATAATTTATACTTATGTATGAAAATTCAAAGATAGTTACCTTTTCCCCTTGTTAGTGACTTTCAAATGTAATTTTGGGTTTTGTGCATTATTCATAACATGAAATTTGTAAATTATGTCTTGTTAATTACAAAAATTACATAGGAATTTAATATAAGTTTTTGTCAAGAATAAATTATATATATAAATTTACACATACAAAGAGAAATAACTTTTCCTTGTTAGTAACTTTCAAATGTTATTTCTTAGAAGAGTAAAGCTACGGTACTATGGGTTGCATAGAGGGCTACGGTGCTACGGCTCAATATTCAAGTTTTCAAAATTCTAACGGTCGATCCAAACCGTTCATCTTGTTCTCCATATTAATATGTGTTTGGAGACCAAATTTTACATTTTTTGAAATTTTTTTACTATTTTTTTAGATAGGTAGAAAATCAAATATCTGAATAGTGCAGAATTTTTTAGATCAAGTGATTTTCTACCTATCTAAAAAAATGGTAAATTTTTTTCAAAAAATATATAATTTGGTCTCCAAACACATATTAATATGAAGAACAAGATGAAAGGCTTGGATCAACTGTTAAGATTTTAAAAACTCGAACATTGAACCGAAGCACCGTAGCCCTCTATGCAACCCATAGCACCGTAGCCTTACTCTGCACATTTTTATCTATGTATTTTTGTAAGCTGTTTTGTTGGTCACGGTCCAAAGCAAGGTACCACCCATTTTAGAAACAACTAAAGCTAGAAAGTCAACAAGGAAAAAAAAAGTTGGCTTTGATTTGTGATAACATTAGATACATGCATATATATGCATATATGTCAACGCTTTCCTCTTGATTTTAATATCTACAATTAATTAAAGAGTCAATTGATTGTATAAAAACATATGAATTAACCAGAAATTAATAGCTTAACTTGAAGAAATTAATGATGCATGCTCCTAGAAACATGTTGTTTCCTTGGTTCCTTGTGAATAATAGACATACATTAGACATTTTAACATACAGACATGCTTATTTCAGCACAAATAACCAGGTTTTAATTTGTTTGGTGTTTTCGTTGTGTAATTGTCAATTTCACTTAAGCATTAAAGTTTTTGTTTGCTCCAAATTTTGAGAAATATTATTTGTTGCCAAGAAATTTTTGCTCCAAATTTGTTCACTATTAGAAACGCTTTATATTTAAATAAATTTTTACTATGTCAATAAATTTTAATATAAACTATCTATACAAGTTTCTTTTAAGTGTGATCATGTTCAAGTTTTAATTTATAGAATATTGGCACATATAGATGAAAATACAAAGAGAAAATGCTCTTCTTAATTAGATGGTTAGCGCCCCTCAATTGTTATTACTTACATTGTATTTTTTTTTCTTTTTATGTATTTTACATGCTATGTAGTGGTACCAAAGTAAGGTATCACTTATTTTTTGGTACAATTAAAAATTAAAAAGTCAACAAGGCAAAAATATTGCTTGTAATATATGATAAGATCATATGTACGCAATGCATAAAGTTAGCATGTCAACTCTTTCCCTTAGTTATGATATCCACAATTAAAGAGTCAATTAATTATATAAATGCTTATATGCATTGACCATCAAACCCAAAAATATTAATGCATGCTCCCGAAAACATGTTTTACTTCTTTGGTTCCTTGTGAAATACAGACATATATTAAATATTGTGACATGTAAAAACATATGTTTCTGCACAAATACCTAGTGTTTTGTTACTGTCACATTTAGCATTGAAACATTTAAACATTTTTTTTTTCACTTCAAACACCACCATTTATAGTAAATAGATAATATATAATATTGATACATTATGCTTCTAATAAGTATAAACTTCAAGGATTTTTCACAATTTAAAACTTGAGTTCTAGATTTTTATTTTTTTTTTATAAAAAAAGGAAAAGCTCAATATATTTTGCTTGTACTAACAACAAAGTTTTGTTTCTATTGTTTTTTTTTTTTTTAGTATCTTGAAGACAAAATTACTCATAATTTATTTTTTACATTTTTAACTTTGTTGAAGTGGCACAAGGAATCCATGACATTTTTTTTTCCATATTGGCTTCTTATTTAGCAATTATTTTGAATAAACAAATTGCTAAATCAATGCACAATACAAAACCAAATGGTGGTGAAGAAAATTGAATATAACAATAAATTAAAACGGTTCTTTACATGTTTAGTTCAAAAAATAGCTAGCGGCCTAATTAAAGGTCAGAGAAATTTCTTCAAATTTCCCTCTAAAAATTGCTTCATTTTATGAGATACTTCCATGCATAATCGGAGAGAAAATGCATAAGAAAGACGGAAGGAGATGAGAAAAAAGGAAGATAGAACGAAGAATTTAGCAGTGAATGCAATGAGGAAAGAGAAAGACAAGTGTTCACAGCATGACAAGAGAACAAATACTAATCACTGAGAACCACTGGATTCAAATCAGATAGCTGAGAAAACATCATCACTACAATGAACAGTGCAAAATCCTTCTCATAAATTGATCATATCCACAATTAATTAGTCAAGTTAATAGTAAAGCATAAAAGCATTGACCGTAAAACCTAAATAATATAATCGATTAATCCATGGTCCCCATGACATGTCTTGCTTCTTAATTAGTAATTAAATTACCAGGCCAGACATTGTTTTTTTAAACAACATGTTTAATTTTTAGTATGAATTAAGCAGACATTGTGACATGAAGACACGCATTTTCAGCATATATATATGCTAGGTGTTATGTTTTGTTGTTTTGCTTATGTTTTGCCACATTTGATTTGAGCACTAATGTGTTTTATATATTTCTCCTCAAAAGAAGTACCATCTATGACCAAATATAGATTTATTTATACTCCCTTTTTATAACTTTGAGAGGTTTGTTTTCTTACACTTACATAGTTATTTTTTTATGATGTTACAGTTCATAATTTAGAGAACTTGGATTTAATGATGACGAATATTTAGAAACACTTCAGTTGCAATAATATTTCGATTGTCGCTTTAATTAGATGCATATATGTAGGGGTGTTGAACCAGTGGATTCAGTTGAAATCAAAATAAAATAGGTAATTTTTTTTTTGAAAAACAAAACAAACTAAATAATCAACCGTTTAAACTTTAAACCAACGGATAATAAATGAATGTCAAAGTTTAAAACCAAATCGCTTTAAACGGATACGGATATTGCGTTGTTGGATGATTGAGTTATGAATTTTATGATACAAATTATATTTAAGAATTTTAAAAACAACAATCAGAAGAAAAAAATGTTTGAAATGTGTTGGAATTTGTAGAAAAAAAAACAGAATTAAGATAAAAATGGAGGTGTCCGGAATGGAGAAAGGGAACAAAATAAAGGTACAGACACAAAAGAGAAAAGGCATCGCATGCTCTATGCAATTAATCCCATTTGTGATATTGGAAGTTTAAAACATATCTTTTGAAAGTTTAAAACATATCTAGATATCAGTCTTGGAGCGCACAACAAATAAACTTTGGATATTGGATTTTGATTCGATTTGATTTGGATATCTAAATTCGCTTATTTTTTTTGTATTTTTTTTACTTGTAGGGAGAAAATCTATTGATTGAAACAGTTAGATTTTCTGGTTTTAAAAAAAATTTCCTCATAATAAAAATGGTAAAAAAGAAATTATTTTGAGTAATATTTTAAGAGTGAGTCTATGGTACTATGCATATCACGGGTTGGTCCGTGCTATGGCTCAATATTCGAGTTTTCAAAATCTTAATGGCCAATCTAAACCGTTCATCTTGTTTTCCATATTAATATGTGTTTGGAAACCAAATTTTACAGTTTTTGAAATCTTTTTACTATTTTTTTTAGATATTTAGAAAATCACTTGATCTGAAAATTCTGATCCATCCAAAAACAGTGATTTTCAATAAATCTAAAAATATAGTAAATTTTCTTTTAAAAAATGTAAAATTTGGTCTCCAAACACATATTAATATGGAGAACAAGATGAACGGTTCGGATCGACCATTAGGATTTTGAAAACTTAAATATTGAACCGTAGCACGGGCCAAATTGTGATATGCATAGTGCCATAGACTCACTCATATTTTAATGTCTTCAATATAATGTTATCTTTGTTCTTCATAGAGCCATTATGTACATTGTACATAGTGTCAAATGTAATACTAACCGTACAACAAAAACATGTTGTACGTCTTAGCCTATACATTGAATTAAAAATAATTATGGTGCCAATGAAACAATTGAAATCTTTTAAATGTATAAAATGAAAATGGAGGATATGGTAGCAAAAAAGCAGTATGATACAGACTATACAGTAGTGTGAAGATGTATATATTTTTTTTACCTTTTTAAAAAATCTTCAATAAAGAAAAAATATAAGTAAAATTGACCTGCTATTTACAAGCACACGAGTTGTATTTAAAATCACTACAAACTACAAAGCTTAGATCATTGAAATAAACTAATGCAACAAAGCTTAGATCATTGAAATTTTAATTACTTATATTTTGAAGTTTATAAACACAAATTACAAGGGTCATATGAAATTTTAAGTATATTTCTATTAAAAACAATGTTACAACCCACTAGCATTTAATAACAATTCCAGCCCAAGTTGGCCCAAATCCAATAAAGAATTACAATCACAAAAATTGAGAGAGAATCTATGTAAGATTGTTGCTTGAAATCCAAACTCAATTGAAATTGCAAAAAATATTTTCCAAACTGAACAATCACAATCAGCATAGTAAATGAAATTTAATCAAAACAACTTTATTTTCAGAACCTCATTTCTATATTACTGATTAGTAAAATAGCATATCAATCTTAATAAATCAATTGGTGGTACATTATAAAGTTATGAGATGATATAGGCTCTACCAAGGTTGGTACCAGTACATAGTTTATACGCTGGATTGAACTATTATAGTAATTTCCCTAATAACTATAAGCAGTGATTTTTTATTATTCATATTTTCCAATGAACAGTAATTAATATGGTATTTTTTCTAAGAATACAAGTATTCTGGTCCTCTTTTGGTAAACTAAGTTTTTCATGTTTTTCTTTAAGCTTTTGGGTGTTTTGGTTCATTTCTGGTACATTCATAGTCATAAATTAATTAACAAACAAAACAACAAATAAAATGCACAGAAAACACAGTTCCATAATTTAAACCAAGTATAGATACATTTCCCTACGAAGGCTTAAAACATGCAACTTTCAACTCTCAAGCTCTATGAAATTATGTTTTATGCAGCCTTTAATTTGGAGAGAGCCTTCTTCCTTTGCCCGAGCATATATGTGTACATGTGCGGGCTACCTATGGAAACATAAAAATGCAATGATCAAAATATGAAATAAACATGATAAATCTGGAAAACCCTATCAATCAAATACACAAAAAAAAAAAAAAATAGAACATGAAAGGAACCTGGGACATAGATACCAAGCACGGCAAGTGATGCAAAGTAATAATCAAAGGATGAGTTCCACTTGTTTGGCATCCTTACACAGTATTTCTCAGATGCCTGTGGTGAAACCAGCAATTATTGCATAGGAAAAAGTTATTGAAATGATTGCAAAATGAACTAACTCCATAAATATAGGAATATTGAAATGTTGTTTTTGTTCGCAACATGCACCATTTATTGGACAAATTTGCCCCTTCTATATCATTTGCAGAAACCCATTGCTTATATAATTGTAATAAGTTATCAAGGTTAGGGGCTTAAAAGTAAAAGAGGAAAAAATATGAGGTCCACAAGGGGTAGGAGATATGTTTGTGAGTGTTCAAACAAGGGTAAAATGGTCATCTTGTACTATTTTTTTTATATTCAGCAAATTTTGTTATACCAGCACAATAAATGCAAATCAGATATAGTAATTCGCAAAAAGATTTCCCTATAACAGGTTTTTCAGTTACCTTGATATATGGCAGAGCAATATAAATTAGGCCAACTTCGCTTGTGATACCAGTTGGGTATAAAAGCAAGAATGTGCTATATCTGTACAAAAGATTGATAAATCAATAGTTAGATTATATTATCTTCTTCTCTTCAAGCTGGGATTTTGAATCTGGTAAGGAAATGCCAGTATAGTACGGTTATAACCTGAGCCATAGAAGCCATGAAGGGGTAAATCCGAGCGCCTCTTTCATACCAAAAAAGGAGTATCTGATTATCTGTATACAAATTTATTATCAATTAGCAAAAAACTGTATATAACCTCTTTTTTTTCCCATTCTTTCTTTTTTGGGGGAATTTTACGTATACCCCTTAAAAACCTTGAAATTATGGATTTCTCCCTCTCAAATTCATATCATCTATCCTTCTATATTTCAAAAACTCACAAATTTATCCAATTTATTGACTTTTCTATTAAAACTCCTTTTAAGGGGGGAATACGTAATTTGAAGATTTACGAGGGGTATACATGAAATTCCCCCTTCTTTTTTTAAAATTTTGAGAGACTATATGACTATACCTCAGTAAGAGACCAGCTGATAACCAGAGAACTAACCAGAACATGAGTCCTTGTCTACACAACCAAAAGGTACAAAAGCCAATTAGAAAAGAGAAATTTCATAATTGAGTTTGTATTTTGAGTGAGGCTATGGCCTACGATACTATGCATAGCACGTATTGGTCCATACTATGAATATTTCCTTTTTAAAAATCCAAACAATTGATCTGAACAGTTCAACATGATTTCCATATGAATCAATATTTCTTTTTTACTATTTCTTTAGATAGTTAGAAAATCACTTGATCTAAGGATTCTCAACCATTCAAAAGCAGTAATTTTCTAAGTATCTAAAAAAATTAGTAAAAAAAATTATAAAAAAATAAAATTTAGTCTGCAAGTACATTTTCATATGAAAATCATGTTGAACAGTTCACATAGACTATTTGGACCAATCTAGGCTATGCATAGTACCAAAGCCTCACTCTTTGTATTTTTAATTTTTATACCTCAGGGAAGCTGTACAAAATGCCCCAAGTAACAAATAGCCGAGACCCAATTTGTGGCAGAGTAGCTGACACAGGTGATCTAACCAATCCTACACTAATCAACTCAGTAAATCAGTAATAATCATAAAAAAAAAGACAATAATTTTATCTAAAGATGAAAATAATTACTTACCGACAAGTCCATGGAAAATCTGCCCATCAAGCAAAGATAAACAATAGAAGGAAAAAAAAAAAGGTGAGAAATCAGCTCAAATTAAACAACAAAATGACGCTTTTAAGTTTTTTTACAGTCATTAGAACATGTTCATTTGATCCAGTTTATTTGGTTTTCAATTAAACCGACAAATTTTGGATTAAATGGTTCAATTTTTGGTTTAAAGGGTTCGGTTCGTTTTTTTAATCTTTGGTTCGGTTTAATCTCTTTTACCGACTGATATATATCTTGAGGTTTGATCTTTAAACCAAACAACCCGAAATTTACTTTAATTTTTTTTTTGTTCAGTTGGTTCAGTTAGATTTTTGAAAACCGAATAAAATTTTGGTTTAACTATTTTAATCTGGTTTTAATGGAACCAAATTGACATAAATTGGAAAACAATGTTGTATGAAATGCTTCTAATTGTTGATACCTCAAGGATTGCTGCTGTTTGGGCAAGTTGCAAAGGCTTCTCCACAGCATCATACACTGCTGCTGTACCCGACTCGTTCAAAGCCTTTATAGCAAAAACCAAAACCTGAAGCCTGATCAACCAAATCAAACACACAGTTCAATCAAGAAGCAATTGAATTACAGGAATCAAGAAATCAAGAGAGAGAGAGAGAGAGGTCACCATCCAGTGAAGATTGCCCAGTTGTAAAAAGCGAGATAGATCCGCTTGACTGTGGAGAGAAAGCCCGCCATTATTGATGCTTCAGAGTTTAGATCAGAATCAGCTTCGGGTTTAAAAATGGCGAGAGAGGGGGAGGGAGAGAGTTCAGATACCCTGAAGTAACTCAAATTTGGAGTTTAGATCACAACCGTCCGATCATAATCCAGTTCAATCCGGTCAGATTAGATCGAACGGTCTAGATCCAAACACAAAAATTGGATTACTTTAGGGATTGAGAATTAGTAAGAGAGAGAGAGAATTAAACAAGTAGCAATAATGACTGACAGTATGGTTTACGTAACCTTACAAACAAACAGTTTTACCGGGTGCTTTCAATACAATCCAATACCAAAATGCCATCTCATCTTTGAGTAAATTAATCGTATATTTAAGTGCATAAATATTATAGCGGGTGGGTCGGGGTTGGCTCGCACCATAACTGACATGATTCTCTGATCATAATATATATATGTACTGGATAAGGCTTTTATTTTTTGAACGGTATTGATTGGGCTAAGTCTCAATTGAATGAATCTAGGCCATTAAATTGAAATGGAGAGGATTTTAATAATATGTTACTGGATTCTCTTTTCATGAGTTGATTCATTAGGTGATCAGATCTACAACTGCTTCCTGCTTCTCACCGCTGCATAGTAAATGCTTACAACTAGAAACTAGAAATTAAATTTCTAACAAACAGCTTGTTTCCTAATTGATTTCAAAGAAATTTAAATTGATTGAAAATCTACTAAGTGATGTATATATGTAAATAAAAAGAAATTAACTTATTAAATAAATTAGTATAAAATCAAGAAGTAAAAAAGAAAAATTAATATATTAATTTTATTACTGGTACACTGGCACTAAGTGACAAATAAATTATTTGAGTTTGGATTGATGGGATTAAAAAGTAGTGATTCAGAAATAATTCGGGAATGATTTGAAATTATACATTGAGTCCGGATTAGAGATCTCGGTCCCACAAGGGAGAAAAAAAAAAACAAACAAACAAAAAAAGTTTGAGAAACATTCACGAATAATTTGGGAAAAGTACATTGAATTCGTGAATAAATCGGTAAAAATTTAGTTAACCGAATAATTCGCTGATACCAAAAAATAAATTATTCGTGAATAATTTGTGATTCTTGCTACTATCCACTTACTGTTGATATTATGAGATGGTCAATAAATCAAATTAGGATCATACTGTATTCATACCAGTTTGATAGTAACCTATATTTCCTGGTTTTCACTGGTCCAAAATTACATCAAAGAAAGAAATTCCCGAAAATTTGCATTGCTATTTTGGGATCAGTTCATGTTTATCAGTTTGTAAAATTACAAATCCAAAATCTGCAACGTACTAACGTATACTGGTTTAAACTAATCAATTGTTTTTACTCACATTTCTGATTGATCACATGTTCACAATTTTTATATTCGAAGGTTATGTGCCTTTTTGCAATTATGTCCAAAATAGTTTGGGTTGGTCTTATTAAATTTGTAAAACTTTTGTTTTAATACCCTCAAGACCTTGTATATTTTTGTTTTTATTTCTTGTGTGTTATTTTAAAAATTGTTGCTCGTAGGAATCTCACAGAGGAAAATATAGTTAAAATATCTTCAAAATATACTGGACTAGATTTTCTTTATTTGCGATTCCAATTTACTATATTTAAGAGAAATGTGAATGTTATTAAGCACTTAAAATTGTGTTTGAATGCTTCCAGTCTGAATTGACAACAAATTCATAAAGGCTTGGGGTGCTTTAAATGGTTCATCCAATGAATCACATGTGTTGCCATTTGCAAAAACTACCCAATTACAAAATTATATTTGTTTTCATTGAATTACAAAATTATACTATCAAAGAGAACTATGTAGTACCAGATAGAAATGAATTTAATGAACCAATTAAAAACATTCTTGTAAATTATCTTGATACATTTCAGAACCGGACCGGACCAGACCGGACATCGACTCGGTAAAGTTTCGGATCAACGGTTTACTGGTAAAACCAGTGAATCAACCAGTTTAACCGCTGATTTTTTAAACAATTATATATTTAGTAGATATTATTATATTTCAAGATTATATATACGAATAATCAAATTGTTACAGAGTTCACACATACATATTGAGGAATATACTATGTAACTGAATTCGTATTTGATAGAAAACAAAGGAAAAAGAAAAAGAAAAAAATTAAAAACACCTAGAAGCCAGGTAGCAAAATAAAACTGATTAAGAGAAAAAAAAAAAAAAAAAAAAAACTATTGGATTCCAAACTCTATATCTTATTCTTTAGTTTGGGCCTTGGGCTTTCGGAAATTTCTTAAATCAGATAGCATGTCACATGCATTGTTAGACAATTTGTTACTTCTCGGAACAGAGTATAATTTGATCCAGGAAGGCCATTGTAAATGTATGTAGTCATTTGCCCAATTGCCCTACAACTCGTGATACAGATTCAATAAATCAGATATGGGGGAATAAACGTGTAAACAATGAATTATTTAATTTATTTGTGGTTTCTAAGATGGCTTTATAGTTCTACATTGAACCAAATTAATTCTTGGTACAATGAAAAATCATAAATTATTCCAAAATACCAGTCACTGGAGAATAATTACCAAATTAGTTAATCAAATCCCCCTATGCTTTCTAGAAAAGAACCCCTAACAGTAATACTCAATATAACCTATATATCAATTGTCGTTTATGGTTGTACATAGGATTAAAAGATGATTTGGAGCCGATTGCTATTAAAAGATGATCTAAGTTTTTTTTTTTTTTAATTGTTATCTAGAATCATCATGTATGTTTTGATTAAATGTATGATTATGTTGGTGATTAATTTTTGTTAATTAGATATATATTTGTAATAATGTAGCAAGTTTAACATGAGAAAAAAAAAAATACCCCGTTCACCATGATGATTGAATACTTAAATTATATCCGTATTTTATGTTTTTTTTTATTTTTTTATTGAGAAAAATAATTTGTTAAATAATAGGTTAATTTTTTACAATATCGGAATTATGTATCCGAATTATGTCCGGAAGCTCATTTGGGTAATTTAATCATTTTAGTTAAAATATTAGCAAATGCTGGAACTTATAAATCAGGAAACTGGACAGATTATTTTTAAGTTATAATTATTTTTCAATGACTGTGCAAGTGAGGCTAGATTAAGGTTTGTGTCTATTTGTTGTTCAACAACTTTGCAAGTGAATTGAGACTGAAATATTACTTAAAGATGAGGATTATCTGTTTATCACAGAATTGTTATTTATCCTAAACAAAGAAGGCCATTTTTATTAATACCCAAAAAGAAATGATCATGTCTGATTTCTATCAGTAGGTTTTTTTTTTTCCAGTGTTTAAATTAGTCGAGACCACACCAATTACTTAAATTAATCAATAGGCCTAACAACGATGCATATTACACCAAAGTTAGATAAGTTTTCAGGCCTCCCTAATTTTTGTTATTGAACTTCATGCAAACAATTTCTGTTTGTTAAAATTAATTCATTTCAGGATATTGGTACTGGTATCTAGCTGAAATGCAAGATGAGACTTCCAAAATTAAGAATTTGATGAAGGTTAGGATCACAGATTGAGATTGATGAGTTTGTTGATTCTTTCGATTTTAAAAAGTGAGATAAAAGAGAGTGATAGATCATATTGAAGCTCCACTCCAACATCTATATATATTTTGGTAGGTGAAGACTTACCTTGTGTTACATAATTTATGTATGTGAGTAGTAGCTCTACAAGAAACCTCATTGAATTTCTGTACGTGAGTAGTAGCAATAAGTTAAAAAATCAATATCTAGAAATTATCCACATTAATACATTTTTTTATAAGTTCTTAATGACAAACAAAATAAAATTAAAATGTCATAAATTTATACACGTGCATAAATAAAATAGAGGGGGATCCGATTACACTCTTTTTTGGTAACACCGAATTACACTCTCTATTTTTAAAGTTTTCAAAGTCCAAATAGTTGATCCAAACCGTTCAACTTGTTAGATATGTTAAAATGTGCTTGCATATCAAATTTTACATTATTTTGGAATTTTTTGACTATTTAATAAGTATTTAACAAAATCACTATATTTAGACCATAGAATATTTGTACCTCTCTTAATAAATAGTAAAAAAATTCAGAAAAATGTAAAATTTGATATGCAAGCACATTTTAATGTATCCAACAAGTTGAACGGTTTGGATCGACTGTTTGAACTTTGTAAACATAGGGTGTAATCCGGTGTTACCAATAAAGGGTGCAATCGGATCCCTCCTTAATAAAATAATATAGATCATATGCAACGGTTTTATTTTGAGTTATTAAAGTTTTTTAAAAATGGAGGCACAAAAAATGAAGGCATTTGAACCCTCCTCCCATACTTATGCCTTCAAGATAATACATTAATCTAGGGTTGCTAATGAGTTGAGCGGCTCAATATTTCATAATGAATCGGACTCGAAACTAAAAAACGCCTTAACTCGACTCGGCTCACTTTTGAAAGAAAAAAGCTCGGTTCATCTCGACTTATGTTAAATACTTAGCTCGACTCACAAGCTCGTGAGCCGGCTCATATTACATGTTAAAAAAATGATCATTTAATTATTTTAAAGAAATGACTGAAGTGTGATAGAGATATTCTTGTGACTTTAAATTACATGTTGAAAAACTTTGATTATTTTTTAAAGAAATTTGAAAAACACATCATTTTTTTAAAATAATTTCAAAATGCTAGCTCATATTACATGTTGAAAACTTTGAAATTTGAAAAAGAAAAAAATTTAAAATTTAAAATCTGAAAAAATTTGCAATCTGAAAAAATTTGAAATATGAAAAATTTTCAATATGAAAAAATTTGAAATCTGAAAAAAATTTGAAATATGAAAAATTTGAAATATGAAAAAAATTGAAATCCAAAAAAAATTTGAAATCTGAAAAAAATTTGAAACTTGAAAAATTTGAAATCTGAAAAAATTTGAAATCTAAAAAAATTTGAAATATGAAAAAATTTGAAATATGAAAAAATTTGAAATCTGGAAAAAATTTGAAATATGAAAAAATTTGAAATCTGAAAATTTTGAAATCTGAAAAATTTGAAATCTGAAAAAATTTGAAATTTGAAAAATTTGAAATATGAAAAAAATTTGAAATCTGAAAAATTTTGAAATCTGAAAAATTTGAAATATGAAAAAATTTGAAATCTGAAAAATTTGAAATCTGAAAAAAATTTGAAATCTTAAAATATTTGAAATCTGAAAAATTTGAAATCTTAAAAAATTTGAAATCTGAAAAAATTTGAAATTTGAAAAAAATTGGAAATCTGAAAAAAAATTTGAAATCTGAAATTTTTTGAAAGTAGGTCTCATGATAAATGAAGATATACATGTATTACAAATTTGAAAAAATTTGTATCTACATGTAAATTAATTAAACATCAGCATGAAAGTAGACCTCATGGCAAATGAAGATATACATGTATTAAAAATATGAGTCGGCTCGTGAGCCGAGTTGAGCTTTTTCTTTTATGAGCCAAGTTGAATCGAGTTTTTTCTTTTATGAGCCGAGTCGAGCCGAGCTTTTTCTTTCAAAAATGAGCCGAGTTAAGAGTTGAATCATTGAGCTACAATTGACGAGTCGAGTCGAGTCGAGTTTGAGCTGAATCTTAATCATTAGCAGCTCTACATTAATCCATATCCAGATTTTATAATACACAAAATATAGACATGCCCGGATTTTACAGCTAAAAGTCCCAAAATCAGATTCGATGCATATGGCTGAAACTAATTCCACTTACTATCTAATTAGTGAACTAATTACTTGCCTTAATAAAAGACAACTTCATCAATCTGACCTTAATCGCAATTCACACATCTGATTCGACATCAGATGTTTCCATTATGCATGGGCTACGATCTTAAATGTGCATCTATCTCCACATTTTATGTTCTTCTCACAGAATATTCTATCCTCTACAATTAAAGGTTATCGCCAGAAGCATGAGAATTAAACTGCATCTTCCAACCACCTGGTCATTGTTTTCAACAGTATATATAATTAATCAATGCATTTTAATTTGTGCTTATGGTCATTGTTTTGCTTAGTTGTACTAATAATACCGGCACAAAAGATTGACCAGAAAAATTTGCACCTGATGACACGACCTGTAGATGGGCCGAACTCACACATTTCATGAAGATGACACGACGTGGTACTGTAAATCCACTGTTCATTAGAATTAGTGGATCCGGACCATTAACCGTACCACCTAAGAGCAAAGACATATTTAATATAATGACAATGCAGTTTGCTGCTTTGTAAATTAGAGTACTAACATATTTATCAATCATAAAAAATAAACCAGCATTATTTATCCCACCTAATACATATGATTTATTTTCATGAAACAATTTAAAAAATTCCAATTATATATATATATTTGTATTAATTTGTCCGATATTCGATTTGTATTCATATCCGTTTAAAATCCGATATGTATCCGTATCCGAAACTATCTGTATCTAAAAAAAAATATTTAATTTAGTTTTGTATCCAAACATGGCTGATGTTGTGGTATTAATTGGTAAGTGAAATTAAATATCGGTTACCTATTAAGCAATACATGAGGTCCAAGTCCAAACTTGTGGTAAGTGATACATGAGGTCCAAATCATGGTTCTGAAAATCAAAATCAGATCGGAATCAGTCACTTGACCGTAGAATTAGAATTGGAAAAATCAGTTAGAATTGACTGAATCGGATCAGAAACTCAAATTTTTTAAGCAGAAACTTGCTTTGTACAAGAAAAATTAGGAAAATAAAAAAAAATTAATTGATCATAAAATAATATTAAGACAAGATTACACTCAAATAATATACTAATATAATATAATATAATACAATAAAAATAAAGGAGGGTGCAAATGCCTCTATTTTTGTGCCTCCATCATGTCTCTATTTTTAAGAACTTTAATAACTCAATATTTAAAACTTAAAAGTCAAAATAAAATTATTGAATATGATTGACATCATTTTATCTATGCACGTGTAAAAAATTATGATATTTCAACTTTGTTTTGGTTGTCATCAAGAGCTTCTAAAAATGTATTAATGTGGATAATTTCTAGATATTGATTTTTCAAATGATTGATTCATACAAAAAAATAATTCGAAATGTGATATTTTTGTTATGAGCACATAAAGAAGATAACATGGATCATATCTAACGGTTTTATTCTGACGTTTATGATTTAAATTTTGATTTATTGATGCTTTTAAAAATGAAGGCATGGTGAAAACACAAAAAAATGGAGGCATTTGAACCCTCCTCATAAAAATATATAATAAAATTAATTAATTAATTAATAATATTTTTGCAGAAAATTAATCTCATATAGTATGATTGTACACAGTGATTCAATTTGTTCTTATGTTTTACATAATATGTAAATTTGTGGAAGTAGTTTATATTATAATAGAAAAATAGAAACAGAATAATAGCAAAGATTGTCAATATAAAATGATCCGATTTTCTTATTTATATCTAAATTTTTTTTTAAATAACCAAAGAGGGGTATTATTTTTAAAACTATTCAAACCGGAAAAACATTTTCCGGTTATACCAATTACTGGAAATTTTTTTTCTAAAAACTCGTGTCTAAAACCGAAAAAAAATAGTCCTGTATCTAATTCCGGAAAATTTTTTCTGATTTTTACTCTCAAAACCGGAAAAAAAAATTTCCGAAATTAAATTTTTTTTTTGTATATAAATATATATATTTTTATATAATTTTTTTTTCCGGTATACATCTGTATAAACTCATTTTTTTATATATACATATATTATTAAAAAAAGAGTTTATAAAAAAAACCCAAACAACGTTTATAAATAAAATACCGATCATTGTACGCCTACCGTTGAACGAAAACTTAAACTGAATTTTTGAGACACTAAATGATATTTTTTTGAAATTCTGATGCTTCTGACGCCTGGGGCAATCCTCGAGGCGATATTCAAATCCGTCTCGTCTCCCCCTTTTCGAAAAGTGATCCTACGCCCAAATTCAACTTTCCTAGCCAAAGTTATGACTGTTTAAAGTTTTTTCGAAATCTGAACTTTGGAAATTCATAACTAACTGTAGAAAAATTTAAATAAATTGAAATTTGTATCAATTCTATGTATTTTTTAATAGTCTACATGCTGGTGTAATTATTTTTGCAGTTTAGTCTCTGTATCAGTTCAGACTTGCTGATTTACCAGCAGAAGTCAAATTTGATATACATATAAATATATTATACATATAATTTTTTTTTATCTATATTATACATACAAATTGGATACTAGAATTTTTTTTTTCCGGTTTTAGACATGAGTTTCTGGAAAAAAAAAATTCCGATTTGAGTAGTTTTGAAAATTCAGCCGACATTTGGTTATTTTTTTTTAAATAAATTTTTGGATATAAATAAAAAAATCGGTAAAATGATTCTCAAATTTTTGTTGGTTTATTTTGTATAAACGGATAACAGTAACAAAATTTCTCTTAATTAATTGTGGTCTTCAAAAATTAAAGGAGTTTGTCCAAATTTGTACCATTGCATTAAATGTTTCCTTAATTAGAAAGTATAATCAATATTGAATGCTGCATTAAATGTTTTCATTAAGTTTGATATTAATGAAACAAATACAATGTCTGAATATCCGTTCAAAATAGCTGTTTTCAATTTAATAATCAGCCTGCACATGGTCCATAATAAACCATGTCTTATTTCCAAAACAAAGTAGTACACTACACATACACATAGTCTATTCCATAATTTAGAAAATACAAACAATACATATCTAAAACATGTCACACTTTCAGTTAACCAAAAAAAGGAGCAAGTGATGACCATCGGTAATCATCTTCATCTTCAAATCTTCAACCTACATTATACTAGTTGGCATTTGGCAATAGATCACACACACACACACAAAAATGATAAATTGAAGTTCCAAAATAACAGATCAAGTAGCAAGGAAAAAAGAAAATATAATTAAGTTGTCCAACAATCACTAAACCTGCTCTATGTATGAAAACATGCAGAAAATACATTATCACTGAGTTGATTAAGCTTGAGTTGGTTAAATTCATGATTAAACCTTCTGTGTACCAAAACTTTTGTATGGAAACATGTAGTAATATTTCCAAACTTGCTACAGTTTTGAGAAAGAAACTAATAACTGTAAGTTGCTTGTTCATTTCAGAGATGACAACCATATATTTATTCAACTACTAACCACTCCATTAAATAAACTGATGTGACCCAGCTAATTATATTCTCTGTACTAAACCAAGGTGCGCATGAACTGATGTAACCACTCAGATTTGATGTGCGCATAAACTGATGCTACTTCGTAAAAATCTACATCAGATTGGAATATCATACTGTTTTGTTTTGAATTAATCATTGCTCGCTTGGGATTGGAATATCTAAAATCTCTTCCTCTATAACAGATTGCTGAAAATAAAAATAAGTGAGTATAAAGCTTTAAATGAATACAAATTTGAAACTAAACTCTTACTTGTAACGTTTGAATGGTGATTTTTGTGATAGCCTTTATCCAATCACTTCCACAAACGAGAATCTCCACCGTATCTTTGGATAGAGAACATCGATAGTCGTCTAATATATGACCTCCGGTACTAAAGGTCGATTCCGAAGCCACAGTTGTGATGGGAATGTAAAACACATCACATGCCAACTTGCTTTGATTATGATACTTGTTGAAATTTTGATTCCACCACTTCAAAACATCAAAAGAAGCCTCATCTACTACCAAATAATTGGGTTCTTTCAAATAGACCTCAATGTCAGGTTTGTGTGGCTTTTCTACTCCTAGTCTTAAGAAAAGCATAAAAATCATCATTTATTGGTGTCCGCACAGTACGGGCAGCAGCAGCTGCTGCCGAATTTGAGGTGCTTCCGAAAACCCATGGTTATGGAAATCAAACTCCGCAAATTTAATGCAAATGGTACAAATTTAATAAAAAAAATATTATTGTCGCTAAGCAAATTTAGTAAAATCAAACAGTACATAATTTAAGAAAATCAGTTTATTTGGCAACCAATAAGCACTCATTCATGAGATTGGATGTGGTAGAAGCCTTATTTATTTAGGTTTGATACAGTTTGGGATTGAATATGGTAGAGTTCATGTAACTCAATTCTTAATGAGCGAGTTGGAATATACTTATGCTCGGCTTATTAAGTTAATGAGCGAGTTGCTAATAAACTTTTAGCCAGTAAGTTATAAGCGAATCAAGAGTTGTGAGTAATTTACTCACCCCTACCCTAGAGGTAAGAGAATGAGTGATAGTTTGACAGATTATTTTGATTTAGCCTCTATTTTATCAATTTTCTATATAATAACTTGTCCAAGCTTGTAAACTTGGGAAATATCAGATCGCCTTTGGCTGATACTGTTCTAACTCGGCCGATTTTCCAAACAATCGCAACAACCTTAGCGGCAGCCTTAGCCTTAGCCACTCGTAACTAACGGTTTGATTTGAAGTCCAATAATCATTTGTGATTAAGATTCCATCAATGCTTTTAAAAACCTTTTTTATCTTCTCTTTTTACAAGTCAAACACTTTGATGCACTCACTTCTAAATGTTGATTTACTCACTCTTTGATAATAAGGATTGATGTACTTCATTAGAACATTGAACCATTGGTACTCAAGAAAGGTAAAGGGCAGCTCATAAGCTATGATCATTTTTACAACTATTTTCCTACACTTCACTTGATCATAAATCCCTCTTGAGTTCAAAATCAAACTACCAACTAGTGCAACACTATCACATGATCCAAAATTTAGAAGGCCTTGAGTTTTTACCCATTAACTTCTTTATGGAACTGTACTTTTCCTTGTATCGCAAAAGAGTTGTTGTGGGGCCGCTCCATACAGCTTTGTACTTCTTTTTGCAATAGATACACCACCTTTTTCACCATCTTTCCTTTTTTCTTTACTTGTACATCTGCAAAATACTTTTCAAACATCGGAAGTTTGTTTCCTTTTGTGATTGGAAGCGCCATCGTCATTAATTTCATCTTCAAATGTGGTATTGACTATATCTCTTCATTCGTCACTTAAGTCAACACTCTCGCTACCTTCACCTTCTTCAAGTTCAATCAGGTCATCGCGACATCATTAGTTGCAGCATGAAATTCTGTAGGGGAAGTGTTATTTTTTGAGAGATGAAAGTGAGGAGACAGTATGTTTTTTGTATTTGAGAAAGTTATATTATTTTTACTATTACAGTGTCTATATATATATATCATGGTCAATATGACCGTGAGAACTTAGAACCTATTTATCTTTTCTCTACAGTAAGCTGCCTATTTCTATTTTATACATTTTACATATATACTCTTGAACTATAATAAATTATTTCTTAGATTATTTATTCAACAGGATGACATTCCACAATCATTAACTGGACGGGGCCAGAACAAGACAAAGACGTGCTGCACACACACACTGTTTGAAGATTGACGTACCAAAAATTAAGATATTTAATAACGTCAATGCATTTTACTGTTCTTATAAATTACAATACCAACATATTTATCAATCATCAAAAAAGAACCAACATACCTATATTTTTATTTTCAGGAAACAATTTAAATTTTAATATGTTTTTAATTATCCAAATTATATTTGTATCTGTATTCATATGCATCTGATATTTGATCCGTATTCGTATCTGTTTAAAATGTGATACATATTTGTATATGAGACTATCTGCATCTGTATGCATATCCGAAAAATTATAATGGATGGGTATCCAATTTAATTAATATTGCGGCAACATCCCGGTGGACAAGGCGGCTCCTCTCTAAAAGGAGCCTTTCCCTTCAACGGCGGCTAGGGTTATGTAGCTGCGTGGTGAGCACTCAAGTTCAAAGCTGCGGGGTGAGCATTAGGCGACTAAGGTTAAAAATCAAGAAACTTATTGCGTTCTCTTTTTTACATTGTGAAATTTGCAAAGAATCACCTTTTAGTAAACGGCAACAAAGATCAACAGATAACGTGCAGTTAGGAGTTAGGACATTTACCCGGCCTCCAAGAATTAATCTAATTAAACTCTAAAGAATTATTTCAAAAATTAAACTCTAAAGAAAGTTTCTTCATGTCCAGTGTAGATAATAAGATGAGATCGGTATATTGTGGCACGCAAATCAACGACGTCTTAATAATTGGAACAATATTTGGTTGCACATTAAAAACACTAATCACATAGACAAAGGAAATTACTATATATATATCTAAGCCAATGCACATCCTCTCTATCTCAACCTAGCAAACAATGGCCTGGCCATCTCTTTCTCCTCTGGAGCTTATATATGTCTCCATTCTTTGCCTCCTTCTTTTCCTCTATTACTACCATAACTTTGTCTCCTCTAGAAACAAACAACCTAATGTTCCGGTGTATTGGCCGTTAGTGGGCATGATGCCGGCACTAATATTAAATCTCCACAATTTACATGCGTGTACTACCGATGTCCTATGTAGGTGCCGTGGCAACTTCTATTTCCGCGGTGGATGGTTTCCAGGCATGAATATTTTTTTTACATGTGATCCTTTGAACATACAACATATCTTCACATCAAATTTCCAGAACTATCCTAAAGGGAAGGAGTTTCTGGAGATATTCGATGTACTTGGTGATGGCATCATTAATTCTGATGCTGACATATGGCGGTCTCAACGTGTTAAGCAACAAATGTTATTATCCCGCTCCCGCTTCCGTGCCTATGTGGCACAGTCAAGCCGGGACATAGTGGAGCAGGCACTCCTCCCATTCTTGGCCCATGCATCCGAGCAAGGTCAAGCTATAGACATGCAAGATGTGTTTATGCGGTTAACTTTCGACATGACTACCAAATTAGTCATTGGTGACAATTTTAAGAGCCTCTCTATTGGGTTACCAACTGTACCTTTTGCTCGAGCAATGGATGATGCCATGGAGAGTTTGTTATTTCGGCATGCCATGCCGGTGGCTGTGTGGAAGCTTTTACGGAGACTAAATATGGGAAGAGAAAAGAAGCTAGCTGATGCAAGGAGAGTGATTGATCAATTTGTTGAAGAAGCAATTGAGAAAAAGAAAGCCCAGAATAAGGCAGCAAAGGGGGTAGAGAACATGCCTGATTTGTTATCATCTTATATAGATGACAGCGAAACCGGAAACAGAGACAAGTTCTTGAGAGACACTACTGTCAGTCTCATGCTAGGAGGTCGTGACACAATTGGATCTGGTCTCTCGTGGTTCCTCTGGCTGCTTACGCAAAATCATCATGTCGAGGAAAAGATCCTAAATGAATTAAATTCATTTCCTCGGAGCTTCACCTCTGATGGGATGGCCATATTTAATCCTGAAGAGGTTGCAAAATCAGTCTACTTGCATGCTGCACTCAATGAAGCACTCCGGCTCTTTCCACCAATTCCATTTGAGCATAAAGGGGTGTTGAAGGATGATATGCTACCGAGCGGTTTCTTGGCAACTCCCGGCATAAAGATTCTTATATCAATTTACGCACTGGCAAGGATAGAAGAGGTCTGGGGAAAAGATTGCTCAGAATTCAAACCTGAACGATGGATTTCTGACAACAACAAGTTGAAATACGAACCATCGTATAAGTTTATGTCTTTTAATACTAGTCCAAGGACTTGTTTGGGAAAGAACATGGCTTATAGTCTGATGAAAGCAGCAGGGGCTGCATTGGTTTATAATTTTTATTTTGAGGTGGTAGAAGGCCATGTCATTGCTCCGAAGCACTCTATTATTCTCCAGATGAAAAATGGGCTAATGGTGAAAGTAAAGAAGAGATGTGCTGTATGATCGTCTGAGTTGAGAGACTAATCCTAGCACAAAAATAATATTACTTCTGTATGAGTGTCCAAATTAGTTTTATATATATATGATTGTGATCTATTTATATTATCAGCACTATTTGTCAACTCAATATTACTTATATGGTGTGCATTAGAGTATTAATAATACGTATGTATTTTTGAATTCATTCTATCTATTTTTAAATTATATGCTTCTTAAAACTTAATTGAAAAAACCAAAAAAAACCAACATATTTTGTGCTTCAATGATAAAGCTATAGCTCCTTATAGGTTTGTGGGAGTGGGGTGTTCCGTTTCCCACCAACTCAAGTGTAGTTTGTTGGACATCTAAACTGCTCCAGAACGCATTAAGATTCATACCACAGCCAGTGAGCAAAGAACGGAGCTCATCTTCTTCATTGCCTCCACTCTAGTTTGCTCTCTCTCTCTCTCTCTCTCTCTCTCTGTATCACCATCCGTTCTCGTTACCTCAATTGAACAAACCTAGTATTTCTGTTGTTTCTTTGTCACCTCCTCTTCTCTTCTTCTTGTCGACACCTCTGCTATCTACTGTCTAAGAAAATCTATAGGCTAAAAATACAAGGCTGTGTAAATTGAGGTGTGTACCCCTTCACATTCATTGCTTGATTCTTGTTTATCTATGTTTTTAAAAAAAATCTTTATGTCTTCAAAAAGTCCTATTCTATTTGGAAATTTTATGATAGTTTTGTTTCATGAGACTTAAAAACCATGTGCTTTTTTGGACACAATTTTTTTCTTATTACTTCTTCAATTTGAGAGTTAGATGTCATTGTAGAGCTCTGAGCTGTTACTGCTACCAACCATTTCAACTGACTTACTAATTTCCTATTATACCCTTGATCCTTTGTGTTTGGGAACTGCTACTGCTTTTTTTTTTCACTAGTGCGGTCTTTCAGAGAGTCACTGGTACTGCTACTGATTTTTGCTCCGCTTGGTACTTTAAATGAAAGTAATGAATTATATTTTGTCACTAGTTACTGCTTACTGGGTTTCACCTTACTGGTACTGCTGATTTTCTCCTCACTGGTACACTGTTTTAGCCTTCATTGTTTTTTGAGTGAATTTTGTAGAACATCTCCAATACTGGTAACATATGTGTTGTATTCTGGTTTTTTGATATTTTGTTTCTTTTTGGGGTATGTGCACTGGTTCTTTGTATGTATGTATGATGGATATAGCTGTAATATAACAGCTGCAACGTATGTGCTGGTTTTTTACTGGGTTTTGGTTTGTAGTTTTTTTTTTTTTTGGTTATTATAAGGTTTATGTAATTTTGCCAATAGCTATGAGACTGTGCTGAACCGTAAGGGACAGTCATAGTTAGTGGACGCACAAGCAAAGACTTTAAAGAGTTATATATATGATAATTCTGGATGCAGGTTTGTACTGTTATTTGGGTCTTAAAGGAGTTGTGTTCTTATATCAACTCTTCTCTGTAATATTGGACTACTTTTAACTCTTGATCAATGAATGCCTACTGATTGTTCCTGTTGAGCAATTATTTTATTTTACTGTCTCTAGGGACAAACAGAAATGAGTACAGAAATGGCCACAGTGAAAAGGAGATAATTTATTTAAGGAGATTGTTCAGCACACATGATGAGCTTCCCCATGGTATTTACCAGATTTCGTTGGCTTCTAAAAATAAAAAGCTGTCCCACTTTTATGTTTCATTATAAACTCATTACTTACGGCCTGTTTAAGCCCAACTGGTCATGGCCCCTCAAATTAATAAGCAATATTTATTATCTTTGGGTGTATTTGGATGAAGACTTAAGTCAGTAAGAATAGTGAGCTAATTCAAATTTGAGATAGTGAATTAATTCAACTTTGAGTTGAGTTAGTAGAATAGCATGCTAATCCACTAAAGACAAACAAAGAATAGTCCATTTTTGCTAATCCAAACACATCCAAATGTAAAATAGTAGTTCAAAATAGTAGCTAACCTAAATTAGCACTATTCTTTGCTTCATTCAAATGCAACCTAAAAGAAAAACCTTAGGTCAGACCTTTTTTTTTTGTTGCCATGTTTAATTATTAAAATTAGGTTAGTCAACATATGCATGTTACAGTAACTTACTGACTAAACCTTTCCTTGGGCTTATATACCCTAGTTCCTAAAGGTTCATATTGGTACCGTATTGATACCGGAAAGGACTGGTACAAGGATGTATTAGACTTCTACTTCCACCAATTATCAGGCTAGTCCCCAAATAGGAAGGTTCAAATGTACTATGATTTTGTGCTTCAATATTTTTCACATTCTTTATCTCTGTTTTTAAAGTTCAAACAGTTGATCTGAACCACCCAACATTATCTTCATAATAAAATATGTTTGGAGACCAGATTTTATATTTTTTATAATTTTTTACTATTTTTTATATATGTACAAAATTACTGTTTTAAGGATATTCTAGACCATCCGAAAAAAGTGATATTGTACTTATGTAGAAGAATCACCAACATTATGAATCACTGGTTCATGCAACCATGTTTCTTTTCTTAAACTAACTTCAACCCCACAATTATGCAAAATTAAGTTTTCTCTAGTGTAAAAAATAAATTGAAAACTGTACGCCTGTACATATATTGTTAATTGTATGAGATCTGTGGAGAAATTATATCTCTGTGAATAGTATACGGAATTATTATTAATTGCATTTCTTGTATTGTATTGAATCACTGTTTACAAGCTCTAAATTCAATTTATATTACACGGACAACGGCTCTTTTATTTTACCGTTGGTATATAAGCTACAAGAAGGAGATAGTATCCATGAAGATAAAAAGTAACTATTTGCAAAGGTGTACTGACATAAAAATATTTTTTCTAATGGTGACGGGAGCATCTACGAAGGTATATATATTGATAGTATCCTTGTAGATACTGTTTTATTTTTATAGTAATTTTTAGTAGTGGCGGCCGCTAGTACTATTTCTAATTAATGCTCTAACGGCTCTATACAGTTGTATTGTTTTATTCTAGAAATAATACAAATTATAATAGTTGCTTGATCGATGACTGAGATATTGATCTTATTTCTTAACAGATATATACCCTGCATTTGGTAACTTGAATGGAGCTTTCCATTAAGCCTCAGTGCTATTCAATTGGCCAATTTAAACTCAATTAAGGTCCAGATGAAACACAGTTCAAAACAATATTTGAAGGATAATTAATAGAGCACAATAATATTTCAGGGGTAATATATATTCAGACTTAGTTCCAATAATGATGAAAAAAAAATTGATATGTGTTATTTAGAAACTCTTTATTTAATAAAAAATAATACTGAGTTGGGAATTCACACATCATATAATATATTATTCTTCTAGATGTCCAATTTTCCATACCATTGACTGATTCTAAGCAAGAAGCACATGCTACAAATTGAATGCGAACGCTGACTGGGTGGGTATTAGGCTTTTAATTAGCTGATCGATATATATAATTATTTCCTATGGACTCATTTGCAAAAAAAGAAAAAGAAAAATAAAGAAGACATATATAATTATTTGGATCCGTATCCTCCTAGGTACCTGACTCGATCGAGACAATTGAAATGGATGGCTTAGGTTTACTCTCATCCGGTGCCTATTCGGGATGGCATAGGGGGCAGTATTATTTGTGCTTTGAGATTCGTGCCAAGTTAAAAGAACAATTCTAGATCATCTGTTTCAATTGGACTCAGCTAGATAACCTGAGGGGATGTGAATTCTAATTATATAACTCAATTTTTTAGTTTTAAATTCAGAGGGAACTGGGCATGAAATTGCCCAATTAATAATTGAAGGTGTATTTCAATTTTTGGAAAAAAAAAAATTATTGAGCATGTTTTACTTTTACTTTTACTTTTACTTTTATAGGGTAAATTTCTCATGACAAAGTCTATTTAATTAGCATGTTTTAGTTTAAACGTTCATATTTTTAAAAGATAAAGCTTCATTATTTGTACTTTCTGAGGTAAAAAGGAAAATATTAAGCTTCCTTTTTACACAATTCATGCTTTAGTTTGAAATATAAAACTTCACAAGTTAGCATGAATTTGATTAATTTATTGTCAATATATATTATGCTCAATAACAAAAGAGCATTTTACAAGAAGAGCAACAAGGAACATGAATATTTGTTTATTTTATACCAATTTATTCATTGTGCAAAATACAGTTTGCTACCACATATGATATATATCCTTCACATAAAACTCATGATTCTAATAAAACACAATTACTAATTACAATTATGAATCTGCTTTCTGGAATATAACTGGAAAAGGCTCACCATTCAAGCCTAGCAGTCTCTTCTCACCTTCATAAAACACACCCAAATCCCCACACACCACCTCACAAGTGTCACACACACTCGGAGAGAGTACAAGCTTGTAGTAGTCTTCATCTTCCCATTTCTCTATCTTAAACCAATTACTCCTCGTCTCCTTACCTGGATTCTCGTCTAAGTAATTTCCGGCAATTATATATTGCTTACCTCCTTCGACTTTTCCGAGTTGCCATGCCAATGACATCACACATACCGTAATAGCATCAAACTCTATGTTGATGTCGGTTGAGAGGTGAACAACTTTGTCTTCCGGATTTGCGGGATGGAAGATCAAGGGTAAGCCTTTTTCGAGCTCATTGTTCTTTTGAGCTACATAATAAGGGCATAGTTGGTCATTGTGTCGAGTAATGGTTAGGCCACCGCCATGGCCACGGATTACAGGCAAAATGTAATATTGGTTTCCTGAGATCAAAGGATCGCCATCGGTGTCAGACACTATTTCAGCATTGGAGGTGAGAGAGAAAAATAGTAAGGCTACAAGAAGAGAGATGGAAAAGAGTTGAAACTTCATTGTATTAAGTTTTGATGAAAGTAGTATAGTCTATATGGATATATATATAAAGGAAGTTGAAGCCTATGGGAAGTTTGGCAAAGAAAAATAAATATATAATTAAAATAAGTTTAAGTTGAGATATGAACAGATAATTAATTAATAGTGACATGTGAAAGGAAAATTTTGACTACATCTTGAGAGGTCAATTGTATTATAATTAATTGGATAGGATTGATTACTTGGCATGCAGTTAGCGGATCTATCTTGTCATTTGTACTTTAGTTCTAATTAACTTGTACTACGTACGCACGTGTATGATTGTGAGATAAAGAAGAGAGAAACAAAAGATGAAATAAGTTGAAATATTATTTTAAGCTGATTAATTTATTTCGCACTTATTTCTTTCATAGGATACATTAATTATGATGAACTATGTTTTATTTTTCAATATTTTTAGGGTAGACGCATTAATTTTTACGCTATACTTAATATGTAAAACAAAGTATAAAATTGATATTGTAGAATGAAAAGAAGTAATGTAATCTTTCTTTAAATATAAATGAAATTATTATCAATTTAAATAAATTAACTTATATTATTTATTCATTTTCATATTTGAATTTTGTTAATTAATATTTGTATTTTAAAGTTAATATAACTCAATTATCTGATAATTATTCATTTTGTATCCGTATTCGTATGTATCTATATCCGTTTAAAATAGATTTGATTTAAAAATTTTGATGTTACTTTACTATCTATATTCATATTTATGACATACGCTCAAAGAAAAGATGATGCAAATTTAATATTAGTATTATTCACTCCGAATTCACTTTGTCTATATTTCTAGAACTCTATAATTTAGAGCGCTGTACTCAAAAAGAATTTTGTGGTTGGCAGTGCGAGAAGCAAAATTGATCCTGTTAGGTAGAAAGCATTTAATTGGTTATCCAAGATTTGAGTGGTTTAAATCCTTAATCCTCTGCAGAGACTTTTGGGTATTGACGATAATACGGCCGGGGAGATAATATAATAATCGTTCCAAACGAGACAAAATTGATAACATCTAATTAAGACAAGAATAGGGAAAAGAGAAAATCAAACCAAAGTCAGGGACGAAACAACACCATGTGGACTGTGGAGCGAGAGCGATCCTTGGGAATATTAATATATATATTAATTAATGGATCATGCATGACTCACTCATGAGTTGATTTCTTTGATTGAATAAGTAGAATTGAATGTTATATTAGAATAATGAATGTTTAGATGAAATAAAGAACAATCAAATAATAGAGCTAATTTAAAATTGAGAATAGTAGCTAATTAATAAAAAAAAGAAATTAATATATATAGAATAGTTGGCAGCTCTTGATTCTAATGAAGATGAACTCAAAAAATAGTGTTATTTTTGAGTTAGACACTATCTTTTATTTGTCTTGGTTTATAACTCAAAAATATATGATAGTTCGGAATAGTTGTTAACTCGAGTTAATTAGCACTATTCTTTAATAGTATTGGTTGCTCAAGTCAATGGACTTCTTGAGATTTCATCCATATCTGTGTGGAAAAACCTATACAAGTCTTGTTGCTTAACAAATGACATTGTACAAAGAAATAAGTGGCCAGCCTAATTAACCTCAATAATAAATGGGAACTAATCATGGGAGAATTTTGCATCTGATGTCCATCAATGTGTTCCAATCCACTTTAAAATTCGTGCACGTTAGATTCATACAAATATTAAAGCAAACAAGTACGAATAATGAAGCGATGCGTACGGATTTTAAAGTAAATCAGACAGAAACGGAATCCATCAGACTAAAATTTTAGTCTGATTAACGTAAGACACAGCATGTTTCTGGAATTGATATCACATTTTTATTTGATTGGTAAATAATGCTTTTTACTACTTAATTCTTTTAATTAATAACCAATTACTTTATCGTATGCTATATGTTCAGACAAATTATTCATGAAGATATTGAATAATAATGTACATACTGTATATAATAAAATAAGTAATTAACTCGAATAATAAAAATAAAATAATCAAGGTGATTAATAAAAAAGTTGAAATGACTAATAACTTCCAATAGATTCAGTACTAACTTTTAATTTAGTGACTAAAAATATATCTTCCATGTGAGAGACCATAAATTCAAAATAAATTTATTTTATGAACAAATAAAAGTTAGAAATCTAGACCACTGTCTTTCTATTAAAAAAAAAAATTCCAAAAGAGCTCCCTCGAATTTATGACATAAGTATTTAATGTGAACAAAAAGCAAACAAAATTAAATAAGAAATTAAACAACGTAAATAATAATTAAACACAATAATCAAAGTGAAGCTTCAAATGAATAATATAGCAGCTCCAATCTATATTATAGATATATAATTTTGGAGGAATCCGGCACTGTACGTAGTTAGAAAAATATTGCTATAATAATTTGCTATCATTTATTAATTAATGGACTCGCTACAGTTTGTTTTCTTTAGAAGAAATATGGCTCTTATCTTACGGTACCATTGGATGTCATTGGATGTATATATTCAAGAAATATAGATGAGGTTGCCAAATGTGGTAAATAGTGGGACTTAGATGCAAAAAAAGGAAAACAATATATAATTATTCTTTTAGAGAACGGAGACAAGAAGATAGATGAAGAAATGAAAATCTTTGAAGGTGAAGATTAATTGTGACTATTCAGCTGACGTCACTCGCCAAGTGCTTCACAAAAGAAAAAGGGAAAAATAGAAAACAGTGCGTAAGTCAAAGCTTTGAATGTCATGTGTTTGAGATGTCGCACTGCTTTTTATTTTAACTGGGCCTTATTTTGGCCCATAAATGCAAGTGACTCAAATTCGGAAGAGCGAGAACACCAGAGATGTCCAATGCACTTCAAAATTTGTGCGGACAAATCTCAGAGCAGGGTCAGCGATCTTAAAACGCATAATTAAGAAATGTTTAGATACGGATAATTATCTAATGTTATATTCAAAACTGAACTCTATCTGTCTTCGTCTCCAAATCTAATAATATCTGCATCCGAATATTAAAATTCATTATTTTCCGTATTTAGGTCCAGATAATATCGAATAATTAATATCGGATCTGTTTACACCCTTCGTGCTTCATAGTCGTTAACAGTAATACATAACAGTTTTTTTCGATGATGACAACAAAAAATAGCTGTGTTATTAATTATGACTGATGTTAATATATATATTTAAACTTTTAAACAAAGCACTCTTTTCATTTTTTTTTTTTAAACATATAGACACATGCAACAAGCAGCAGGCCCGTAACCTCAATTTATTATATTCTTTCTATGATCCAAAATAATCAAATTCTGAGGTTTCAGTTTTTTTTTCAAAAAACTGTGGATCATAAAAAAACAGTGCTTTATTATAAAATGTAAAATACGATATTCAAATACATTTTAATATAGAGATCATATTGAATGATTCATATCGACTGATTGAATTTTAAAATTGCAAAATATAAACAGAAAATAAAACATGAATTTTACTTTCAAGCACGATAGTCCCACCTTGTAATTTTACTATAAATTTTTTATATAGTTAGATCCAAATCCAATACAGATCTTAACCCGGTCCACACAAATACCTCAACTCGCTCAATCCAACTTACGATCTAAGTTGATAAACGAAAATATAACCATAATAATAATAATAATAATAATAATAATAATAATAATAATAATAATAATAATAATAATAACAACAACAACAACAACAATAATAATAATAATAATAATAATAATAATAATAATAATAATAATAATAATAATAATAATAATAATAATAATAATAAAAAGCTAGATCATATTGAGCTTAAAATCAAAACTAAACCCACCTAAAATTGCCCAAATTTTAAACAAACCCTTAAAATCCAAATGATCATTGACTGAAAATAACCCAAATTGAAAACTTTATTAAACCGATTATGGAGCATCTATTTTAGTAAGCGGTCACAATTTAAACTATACTGTATATTTTTCAAAGTTTTTTTGAGGTAGATAGTGCACACAGATGGATTGTGAGAAAACATAAAGATGCTAAATCTAAAGAAGTTCTCCTACTGGCAGTTTTTATTTGTTTGAGGGAGTGTTGTGCCTAGACTTTTGCTTTTACCCGAACGGGTATGACCCGTTGTACCCGACCCGTACCCGTTACCCGAGGTACCCGTACCCGTGCCCGGGTATAGGCGGGTAAACGGGTACACGGGTACGGGTTTGAGATGGACCGGACTCATTGATTCGGGAACAAACCCGTCCAACCCGTACCCGTTTTACCCGTACCCGAAACCCGTCTACCCGCACCCGTTTTACCCGTACCCGCACCCGTTTACCCAACTAACTTTACCCTTTTACCCGTTTACCCTTTACCCGTTTACCCGTGACCTTTACCCGTTTACCCGTGACCCTTTACCCGTTTCATTTGAAATTTGAATTTTTTTGCCGCCGGTTCAAACAAACCGGGCCCGGGCCAGTCAAATCAAACCCGGCCGGACCCACCCGGGTCAAATCCCGGTTTTTTTTTTTTTTTTTTTTTTTTTTTTTTTTTAATTTCGAATTTAATTCCCCCCTCCAATTTTTTCTTTAAATACACCCCCTCTAACTCTCTTTCTCTCCACATTCTATCTCAAACTCTCATTCTCTCAATTTTCATTATTCTCAATTTCTCTATTTATTTTTTAAAAAAATTATATAGTTGTAATTTAATTCATTCTACAAATACGCAAACGGAATTACGAAGGTATCGAAATTACAAAGTTCGGCACCTCCCGCAAGATTTTTCCGCGAGATTTAAAGGTTAGATTTATTTTATGTTAGATTAATTTATTTTTGTAGAGTAAATTTAGTTTAAGTTAGATTTATTGAAAGTTAAGTAATTAGACTTGTTAAATTTGTTAAGTAATTAGATTTGTTAAATTTGTTAAATAATTACATTTTTTAGATTTATTTTATGTTAGGATTGATAGATTTATTGAATATGTTAGATTTTTTTTTGAAATTCGTATTTATTTTTAATAGGTTAGAAAAGATGTTAGATTTTTTTTTAAAATTTGTGAAGTAATTAGATTTGTTTTTTGAATATGTTAGATTTTTTTTTTTGAAATTCGGATTTATTTTTAATAGGTTAGAAAAGATGTTAGATTTTTTTTTAAAATTTGTGAAGTAATTAGATTTGTTTTTTGAATATGTTAGATTTTTTTTTTGAAATTCGGATTTATTTTTAATAGGTTAGAAAAGATGTTAGATTTTTTTTTAAAATTTGTGAAGTAATTAGATTTGTTTTTTGAATATGTTAGATTTTTTTTTTGAAATTCGGATTTATTTTTAATAGGTTAGAAAAGATGTTAGATTTTTTTTAAAATTTGTGAAGTAATTAGATTTGTTTTTTGAATATGTTAGATTTTTTTTTTGAAATTCGGATTTATTTTTAATAGGTTAGAAAAGATGTTAGATTTTTTTTTAAAATTTGTGAAGTAATTAGATTTGTTTTTTGAATATGTTAGATTTTTTTTTTGAAATTCGGATTTATTTTTAATAGGTTAGAAAAGATGTTAGATTTTTTTTAAAATTTGTGAAGTAATTAGATTTGTTTTTTGAATATGTTAGATTTTTTTTTTAAATTCGGATTTATTTTTAATAGGTTAGAAAAGATGTTAGATTTTTTTTTAAATTTGTGAAGTAATTAGATTTGTTTTTTGAATATGTTAGATTTTTTTTTTGAAATTCGGATTTATTTTTAATAGGTTAGAAAAGATGTTAGATTTTTTTTTAAAATTTGTGAAGTAATTAGATTTGTTTTTTGAATATGTTAGATTTTTTTTTTTAAATTCGGATTTATTTTTAATAGGTTAGAAAAGATGTTAGATTTTTTTTTAAAATTTGTGAAGTAATTAGATTTGTTTTTTGAATATGTTAGATTTTTTTTTTGAAATTCGGATTTATTTTTAATAGGTTAGAAAAGATGTTAGATTTTTTTTTAAAATTTGTGAAGTAATTAGATTTGTTTTTTGAATATGTTAGATTTTTTTTTTGAAATTCGGATTTATTTTTAATAGGTTAGAAAAGATGTTAGATTTTTTTTTAAATTTGTGAAGTAATTAGATTTGTTTTTTGAATATGTTAGATTTTTTTTTTGAAATTCGGATTTATTTTTAATAGGTTAGAAAAGATGTTAGATTTTTTTTTAAAATTTGTGAAGTAATTAGATTTGTTTTTTGAATATGTTAGATTTTTTTTTTGAAATTCGGATTTATTTTTAATAGGTTAGAAAAGATGTTAGATTTTTTTTAAAATTTGTGACGTAATTAGATTTGTTCTTTTAATATGTTAGATTTTTTTTTTAATTTGTGAAGTAATTAGATTTGTTTTTTGAATATGTTGGATTTTTTTTTTGAAATTCGGATTTATTTTTAATAGGTTAGAAAAGATGTTAGATTTTTTTTAAATAGATTAGATTTATTTTTCTGTTTTTTACTTTCTGTTTTTACTTTCTGTTTTTTAATTTCTGTTTTTAATTTCTGTTTTTTAATTTCTGTTTTTAATTTATGTTTTTAATTTCTGTTTTTTGCTTTCTGTTTTTAATTTCTGTTTTTAATTTCTGTTTTTTAATTTCTGTTTTTAATTTCTGTTTTTAATTTCTGTTTTTAATTTTCGTTTTTAATTTCCGTTTTTAATTTCTATTTTTTAATTTCTGTTTTTTAATTTCTGTTTTTTAATTTCTGTTTTTAATTTCTGTTTTTTAATTTCTGTTTTTAATTTCTGTTTTTAATTTCTGTTTTTTGCTTTCTGTTTTTAATTTCTGTTTTTTAATTTCTGTTTTTAATTTCTGTTTTTAATTTCTGTTTTTAATTTCTGTTTTTAATTTCCGTTTTTAATTTCTATTTTTTAATTTCTGTTTTTTAATTTCTGTTTTTTAATTTCTGTTTTTTAATTTCTGTTTTGAATTTCCGTTTTTAATTTCTATTTTTTAATTTCTGTTTTTTAATTTCTGTTTTTTAATTTCTGTTTTGAATTTCTGTTTTTAATTTCTGTTTTTAATTTCTGTTTTTAATTTCTGTTTTTAATTTCCGTTTTTAATTTCCGTTTTTAATTTCCGTTTTTAATTTCTGTTTTTAATTTCTGTTTTTTAATTTTTGTTTTTTAATTTCTGTTTTTTAATTTCTGTTTTTAATTTCTGTTTTTAATTTCTGTTTTTAATTTCTGTTTTTAATTTCTGTTTTTAATTTCTGTTTTTAATTTCCGTTTTTAATTTCCGTTTTTAATTTCTGTTTTTTAATTTCTATTTTTTAATTTCTGTTTTTTAATTTCTGTTTTTTAATTTCTGTTTTGAATTTCTGTTTTGAATTTCTGTTTTTAATTTCTGTTTTTAATTTCTGTTTTTAATTTCCGTTTTTAATTTCCGTTTTTAATTTCCGTTTTTAATTTCTGTTTTTAATTTCTGTTTTTTAATTTCTGTTTTTTAATTTCTGTTTTTTAATTTCTGTTTTTAATTTCTGTTTTTAATTTCTGTTTTTAATTTCTGTTTTTAATTTCTGTTTTTAATTTCTGTTTTTAATTTCTGTTTTTAATTTCCGTTTTTAATTTCCGTTTTTAATTTCTGTTTTTTAATTTCTGTTTTTTAATTTCTGTTTTTTAATTTCTGTTTTTAATTTCTGTTTTTAATTTCTATTTTTAATTTCTGTTTTTAATTTCTGTTTTTAATTTCTGTTTTTTAATTTCTGTTTTTTAATTTCTGTTTTTAATTTCTGTTTTTAATTTCTGTTTTTTAATTTCTGTTTTTTAATTTCTGTTTTTAATTTCTGTTTTTAATTTCTGTTTTTAATTTCTGTTTTTAATTTCTGTTTTTAATTTCTGTTTTTAATTTCCGTTTTTAATTTCCGTTTTTAATTTCTGTTTTTTAATTTCTGTTTTTTAATTTCTGTTTTTTAATTTCTGTTTTTTAATTTCTGTTTTTAATTTCTGTTTTTAATTTCTATTTTTAATTTCTGTTTTTAATTTCTGTTTTTAATTTCTGTTTTTTAATTTCTGTTTTTTTATTTCTGTTTTTAATTTCTGTTTTTAATTTCTGTTTTTTAATTTCTGTTTTTTAATTTCTGTTTTTAATTTCTGTTTTTAATTTCTGTTTTTAATTAGGTTAAAAAATGACATCTCCTCATCACGAATCGGTGGAAGAAACATTTGAAGCGAGAATGTCGGCTTCTATTTTTGGCCCCGATATGCCACCACCTAATTATCTTGATAGTTCCTCCCAAATGCCACCACCTAATTATCCACCTAACTATCCACACAATTATCAAAGAAGGGACCAAATCCTAGATTTAAATTATCAACAACCCCCACAAATGCATGCGCCGTATTATACTTCAAACGATCCAAACGCCTACATTCCACAAGAAACATTTCAACCGACACCATCGTATGCATATGGAGGCACTTCTTCTGTAGCATCGAGTCAATTTACTCCCAGTATAGAAGGTACTCCTTCGAGAAGTGCCCCTGAAATTCAGGAAGAAGCTGTCCCTCCTTCGACAAGTGCCCCCCCGCAACAACCAGTGGTAAAGAAGGCTAGAAGACCTTCGGAATACAATCAGCCATGGAAGAGATTTTATGAGATTACAAAAGATGCTGATGGCTTTATGGAAACTCTTGAATGTAAGGTACCCAATTGTAAGAAACCTTTTTTTGTGTATAAGCAAAGTAGTGGTATGAGTAGCTTTAAAAGACATGCCGAAATGCATGAAAAAAAGGGTGAGGAACCAAGCAAAAATGTACCAACGAGACAAATCCAAACCCTTATTAATGCGGATGGTACCAGAACCAACCCAAAATTTGATGAAAAAAAAATGCTTAGTGAATTGGCCCGGTACATAACCCACAAAGAACAACCAATCAGTATGGGTGGTTGCACAGCCTTTGCCCGGTTGGTCATTCGGGGGTGTGCTCAACCAATGTACAAGAGGATGCATCATAGAAAGTTGGTTGGTGAAATAAAAAAACAGTTTACAACCATAAAAGATGACCTCAAAGGTACATTTGCATATCAATTCAATAAGGTCTCAATTACCTCCGATATATGGACTGCTGGTAAACATGGCCTTGGGTACTCTTGTGTTACTGGGCATTGGATCGATGATCAGTGGGTATTACAAAAGAGGATATTAAGTTTTCGAGTGTTAGATTCCCCGCACACCGCAAATGTAATTTTCAAATCTATTATTGAGGTTTTACAAGAGTATAACCTTAAGAGGGATATGGCTAACAAGGTTTTTTCTATATCTTTCGATAATGCTAGCAACAACATTGCTTCCATTGAAATTTTTAAACGGTCACTAAACCCGATTATGAATGGTGAAATGTTTCACCAAAAGTGTGCTTGTCATATACTAGCAGTAGTGGATTGTTAGCAGATTTTCAGTTAGATAGCGAACCGCACGCATCCACAAACGAGTTAGTGAGCTATTTAAATATGCGCAACGAAAATGAAAACGTTGACATCATGACGTGGTGGAAGAGGAATCAAAGGTCTTATCCAACACTGGCGATGATGGCCCGCGACGTCTTTGCCGTACCCGTGTCAACCGTCCCTTCAGAAAGTTGTTTTAGTTCGGCGAACAGGATCCTCTCCGACAAACGCAGTAAATTGGGTCCACATGTTTTTGAGAGACTTGTGTGCTTGAAAGATTGGATTAAGGCTGACGAGCGCAACCAACATCAAGATCAAGAATCATCATCCGCAGCTGATACTGAAGAAAGTGTTACCGAGCCGCAGCCCCAAGCTAATTCAGATTCAGACGGTGCGGAAGAAAGCGAACAATGGTATATGAATCCAAACTACTAGATAGGTAGTGTCGGTATAATTTTCTAACCTCTTTTAATATTTATGGGTATTTTTAAAATTATAATTTCTAAACATTTCAATTAGTTTTTAAATTATTCATTTTAAAGAACAATTACTAATAAAAAAAAAGTTAGAACTCCGCCTATGTTATTTTACATAGCCGGTCCCAAGCCCGGAATAAAGGAGGAGGGTAACTTTTATTTTTTAATCTATTGTTTTTAAATTATTCATAATTATTTTTAATGTAATAAATTAATTTAAGATATTTTTATTTATATTTTATTGTTTTAATTAGAATGAGAATTTGAAAATAAAATAAAATGACTTGCTTAAAGAAATAAATAAATATATTTGTACTTAGCCGTATAAATATACAAATTTTCGCACGAATAATTTTTATATATAAGGTACAAATTTTATTCATTTATAAATTATAAAGTTGCGACTTGATAATTTCATGTTTATATATACTCTATTTGATATCGAACTATTCATATTATAAAAATCGAATTATAAACATGTAATAATATTCATACGACACTGTAAAAAAAACGAAAAAAAAAAAAACAGAAAAAAAAACATTAAACAAAACAGAAAAAAAATAAAAAAAACGGAAAACAAAACAGAAAAAAATACTAAAAAAACAGAAAAAAAAACATTAAACAAAATAGAAAAAAAAAGGAAAAACAAAACAGAAAAAAAACTAAAAAAACAGAAAAAAAATATTAAACAAAACAGAAAAAAAAATAAAAAACGGAAAAACAAAACAGAAAAAAAAAACTAAAAAACAGAAGAAAAAAACAGAAAAAAAAAAAACCAAAAGAAAAAAAAAAAAAAATACCCGTACCCTACCCGCCCTACCCGAGTACCCGTACCCGAGGTACCCGTACCCGTTACCCGGAACGGGCACGGGTTTGAAACGGGTAGGGTACATTTTTTTAAAACCGTACCCGCCCTACCCGTACCCGCCTACCCGCCTACCCGCCCTACCCGTACCCGCCCTACCCGACTACCCGCCCTACCCGTACCCGAGGTACCCGTACCCTACCCGAATTCAATCCACTAGTTGTGCCAGAATATGTAGAGATCAATCCAAAGGAGTGCAAGACCTAATGAAAGAGGTACAAGATCAGTGGAGATTTCTTCATTGATTGAAGAAGAAGAGAGATTAATTTACATGGCACTTTTCAACTTTATTTTAACATTTTATTCTTCTACTTTTCAGTTTTTTCTTGTTTTTTTCAGTTCAACAAGGTTGAACAAAAACTATTTTGTACAAGGTTTCATTTAGAAACCTCTTATTTTAATATAACAAATAAGGACTGGATCTTATTTTTCCTAAAAAAAAAAAAAAAGAGTTAATATTAAACATAAATTAAGAACTACATTTATGTGTTTGTGCACTAATTATTTTAAATAAATTACTAATATATATTATTTGAAACACATGAAACTAATTATGCATACAACACTTGTGTGTTCATATTCAAATTAAATTTTGAAATGCAATTAAAAATAGTTGTTGTTAAAAGGGTATAATTTTAATAGCTCGAAAGATAAAATGAATTTTGATGTATGTGAACTGTGAAGAATAAGATTTAAATTATAATACTCAATCATTTCTTTTGATAATTAACATTCAAAAAGAAGACAAAAAGTGAATTATTATTTATAGTAATTATTAAATTATTATAAAGTATATAACAACATTTCATCAGTTAGAAGTCTAAAACACATGCTTAAATATTTCTTCAGCTGTCATATAAACTCTTATTTAGAAAGTCTAAATGGTTGGAGGCCAGCAACATGTGTTTATCTAATTGGAAACACATTTTTTTATAAGAAATTAATAAAAAAGTTGTAGAATTCTGAAATTCAGCATTTTTCACGGAAATTTATTTGGAAGAAAAGAAAAATAATACAATCATTATGAAAAAAAATGAAGTACGCAAAATTCAGAATTTAATTTTCGACCAGTGATTGAGCAACGTGTGGACAAGGGAGGCATTTGCCTCCTTGTAAAATTATTTTTTAATATATACATTAATTTGAAATAATTATTTGTAAACATATACATTAATTTCAAAGTAATCATGAATTTATTCATTATTGCATTTTTTTAAAATGTCTGAAATGTACATCTCTATATAAAATTTTATAAAAATACACTTAATTTATAAACAAATAAATTATAAAATTATGTTTCCTCGCGCTGCCTCCACCTTACTGCAGGTTATGAACCACGTAGGATTATTAGGGCCCAATAATTAAAGGCCTGCTTTTGTTTTTGCCAGATTAAAAAGTTAGTCTAATATCCAATATCCAATATGGGTATACTATATATATTCACTATTTCAGTTGTTATGTCTCAATACAAGGAATAAAAATTACACTCTCCCAATCTATCATTAATTTGTTCATAATCCATAATTTGAGATCAGACCACTTACTCAAATTTTGTTGAGTTTTTTATGTTTTTTTTTTTTAATTTATATCCAGTGAATAATTGTAACATTTCACAAAATATGCATATAGAATTAATAATTTCAAAATTTTGTACGAAATGTTTAAATATGTTTTTATAGAATAAATCGCATTTTAGTGTCAAATATCATTTTATTAAGCATAACAGATATATTTAAGTTACTTTGTCCAATAATATGTTGTCAATTTGAAGTTCTAGAATGTTCGAAAATTCGAAAGTCAAACTAATTAATAGATACAATAGAGCATTGAACACCTGGTAATAACTATAACTTTCATTTTAGTATTTGGGCTTATTTGCAAAGAATGGAAATATAAAGGTGAACTATATAAAATGACAAACTTATAATAAAGAGAATTGAAAAGGTGAATCACCGAGTAGCCAAAGCCACGCGTCATTGCTTGGTGAAACACCAACTTAATTAAATTAACTAAATTAAAAAAGGCTTCTACTCTCTCCCGTAAAATAAAGGAAAACGAGAAAACAAAAGAAGCAAAAAAAAGAGGGAATCAGATAAAACGGAAAACAAAAGAGAAAGGAAAAGAAATATCTTGATAAGAATTCTTATCCGATTATATGTTAGATTGGAATTTCAACTACGTCGCGCTGATTTTGAATAGTCGTGGTAACTCAAATTGAATTTCTATACTGATTGGTATTAGGTAATCGAATTTCTCTATAATCTGTGTTTTCGATTTGTGTGGTTTAAATTAGATATTGAATTGGATAATCGGATTATGATAGTATATTTAACTAGAATATGGGGTCTGAAATTGTTTTTAATGGACTGGAATACTGGGAATCGCCTGTTTCAGAGATTCCAACTAGAATAGAACTGTTGTTATTGAAAACCTAGACCCGACTGATATTATCAGTTAAATATGCATACATAATTTGATTATGTCAGAAGGACTAAAATGAAAAAAAAAATGGTTGTCTATAGTTTCAATTTAAGGTTGAATTAAGTGAAATTGAATTGTATGCTTGATCTCAGGCATAGCACAAATATTTTTAGCATAGTCTCTTGGAATTTTGAATTGAGAAAAATAGTAGATAATTAAAGTAATAGGCCTGTTCTTGGTACTTAGTTTAGAAAATTAGACTTTATATAAAGGTAAATTATGTGGCTTAATCTAAATTAGGCTATATTTGAAAAATAAAGGAAAATAAATTGGACCGTATTATTCGATTGGGATAGAGGTGAACTGTTGATTTGAAATTGAATTTAAATAAATAATGAGCATTTAAAATGGGTTCGGATGGTTTATAAAATGTTTAATTACATGTTACCGTATGATATTGAAAATAAATATAAGTATTGATTAGAATGTATATATTACTGTTAACGTAGGCATAATTATGAGAAAGACCGATAAGACAAAATGATCAGGAAGAACAAATTGTTAGCGACCTCATCTATTGCCCTACGATATCAGGTGCGAGGTTATTGGATTAGTCTGAGATTCATAACTAGGAATTAAATCGTAACTCGCTGTGCATTTTGAATATTTGATTGACTGCATTGATTGAACTGTTGCATCATACGCATAGCCCAATGAAACTGAAACTGAATTACAGGTAAGTCTATTAACTGTCATGTTGATATTGTTTATCGATTGGTTGATTCTTATTGCAAATGATTGATTGAGACCACAGTAATTGAATTGAATGAATATTGAATACTGAAATCCTTGAACCTCCATATAGTGGAGAAAAAGGATTATTATACGTAAAGTCTAGCTAGCTACTAGACTTTACTCCAGGACCCTTATGCGCATATGGCGAATGGCCCCAACTGAATCCAGTACCGGTTGGATAGGGGATATTGAATAAATGTGAATTGTGATTGTAAGACTAATGAACTGTGGTAACTGTCTTATCATTGATTTTCTTTCCGATAATGACAGTATTGTGATATTGATTCCGTATTGTTTTCGTTAATCAGGTGTCAGGATATTTAGAATGGTATAAGCCCTGACACGACAGATACATGTTATAGTATCTATTAATGTGACCAGACTAGAAATTGTAAAGTTAAGAAACCAAACGTTACCAGACTTAGTGGTTATAAATATTAGGTCCCAAACGTTACCATACTTAAAGTATATATTAAGAGATTTTGACCCAAACCATTTATGCTGATAAGATTCTTAGAGTTCTGATTTATTTATGAAATATTTGTTGTTCAATTGGATACTGTTATTGAGCATTTGCATTCGTCATTATGAAATAAACTGGTTGTTTCTCGTGCGGTGATTTCATTCTAAATATGGATTTCCTTCGAATCCAATAATCTGAGTGGCAATCAGCACTGAGAAATAATTTATTATTTCTCACTCATTTCCCCTTGTGGGTTACAGGTTTATTATACGAAGATAAAGAGCGCTTCCGGGTAATTGACAGCAGGGCCACCTAAAGGTATGGGATTTGGGTTTATTGTATCTGGCAGGGTGCAGAGAATATATCTCTAGCATCATCCACTATAAAATGTCAGATTATTACTGTAAATAAATTGGGATGTGGTAAAAAAATAATGGATGCTATTGGCAATGCATAAAAAAGATTCATGCCTTATGTAACGTATATTGTTATGGTAAATAGACGTGGTAATAATCGTCGCACCTCCGGATCGGGGGTGTGACAATAATGTATAATAATATATGTTTATTCAGTGAAAAAGCTAAAATGGGAATTGCAATCCAAATATCTATGAGAAGTATGAAAATGAAAATTTATTGATTTCTCAGCATTAAATATTTATAGTTGGTTGTTAACAGGCAGAGAATCTCCATCAGGGTTGGTTAGGTTATTGTTGAAAATGTGGTCCCATATACTTCCGTGATGCTTCTTTAGCGGGCACTTTGAAGAAGTGGTCATGACTCGTGATAAATGAAGACACCTGCATGACATTTTTCTTTTGTTAGCATTTCATTATTGGCCTGGTATTGTTTTATTTCTGGGTAATCACTAACTTTTCTTTCCTTATTTTACTGGTGCAGATAGCATGTGGCTAGTTGGAGTCATAAAAGTGTATGAGCAGTTCAACTTCAAATGAAGGGCTCGGTGGTGCTAGTTTGCAGGAATTCTTAATTTTTGAGGTAAAGTTACTGTTTTTTAACATTTTTTGTTTTTTGTTTATTTGCACAACGTGTTGGGCTCAAGTTTTAACTGAATGGTATTTTCGTCATTGGTGTTTCACCAGTACAGTTCAACATTTCTGTTGGGTATTGGTAACATGCATGTCCTGCTTAGTTGTCGACATAGCACACCAGATCTTAATTTTCTTAAATATGATTATTATGTATTATGCTGTGTTGTCCAAATGATATGTTGTTATTATTTTAATCTCAATTTGTAACAATTTGCTCATTCATTATTCTTTATTTATTGTACGAGTAGGACTCAATTTGGTGTTTGTCTAATTCGGAAATGCATAGCCAAAAGATGAATAGTAGATTTTCACTTGCTGGCAGGTACATGTTGCTATAATTTTTCATATAGCAGGTATGGTAAAATTCTATATGCTATTGTAGTGGACGTTACTAGATTTGAATTTTTAATAGGATAAGATTGATTGAAATGAGCCAGGATGACTTGACTATGCTAAAATGATGCATTGCATATAATTATAATTTCAGTGGCCGTCTTATGAGGATGATCAGGGGTGGTACAGTGGTGGTGACCAGCACATAATTTCATTTGGTTGAATGCAGAGATAATTTCCTCTGTTTCAACAAATTTACTATCCTTAAATGGTGCATCCATTAACTCTAGTATGCTTCCACTGTTGTCAAGTGATGGTATGTGATGTTGGTGGTGCTGCTCTAAATGTTATTTGGACAAACTCTTCAAGAAAAGTTTCTTCTTTGTATATTTCTCTCATTCTTTCTCTCTTTTACGATAACAATCAGCAATGAAAACATAAACTAGGTAATGTGCATATATATAAATTGGGGCAACTTCCTGCTAGTTTTGCAACATTTTCAGTTCTACATGCACAGACATTAATCACAAAAATTAGTAGAATAGCACACTTGTTTCTTCAACTGTAAAAGCTCCTTTTCTTCTTATTTTGGATTAATTGCCAACAGTCTAGGTAGCCAACTTAGGGTTTAGTCTATTTAGATTGAGAACACCTGCATGACAACTTTTTTTTTTTAGCATTTCATTATTGGTCTGGTATTGTTTTATTTCTAATAAATCACTAACTTTTTTTTCCTTATTTTACTGGTGCAGATAGCATGTGGCTAGCTGGAGTCATAAAAGTGTATGAGCAGTCAACTTCAAATGAAGGGCTTGGTGGTGCTGGTTATTTTAATCTAAATTTTAAATTTCGAATTATGTTGTTTTATTTTAATCAAAAAATGCTATATAATAATATTTTCTATAATATTTGTGTTTGCAAATTTACATAGAAAAAAAAATGTCAAAGCTACTTGAAAAAAACTATTGTTATTAATAATTAGAGTTAAATTCTCACATACCTTTAACGAGTTTTTGAATTTCTTATTTATCCTAAGTAGTATTTAAATATATATTTAGTTCATGCATGTAGTTAGTTTATTTATTTAAATTGGTTTCCTTCATCAATATCCTATTACATTAAATAAAACAATAGAAACTATATTTTACCTGTTATCAACTTGACTGTCTATTTATTTATTTAAAGTTTGTTAAATGTGAAATGCAAATTGCATGCTATTACCACATTTATCATTCATTTTTCATTTTTTTTTACTTTATTTCGCTTAATTAAATGTGAGTCACAAAGAATTTGTGAGCCGAAAACTTAATGCCAAGTTTTATTGAATTATGCTCCTTATTAATTAGATAGTCCGTGTCCACTTAGATACCTGAGGTGTAATAATAAAACATGGACAGCTCAGATTAGTTTCAGTTGGACCTAATTCAATCCGGTGACAATGAAGATTGTAGGGGGTTTGCTTTGGGATTCGTGCCGAGTTAGAGGAACGGGCCAGATTTATGATTTGCACTTTAGGAGGGGTGATAAGGATCAATATGATGTCGATTAGTAATAAGAAACCGATCGAACATCACAAAAATCTCTACTAAAAATTCTATTATTATATTGACCATTAAATTTTAACGGGAAGATTCATGAGACAATATATAATATGACATGTATTAGTATTTGAATCAGAAACCATTTTATATATGTGTTCATCGATATACCACAATTAAGCAAGCTATTGCTTTAAGTATGAAATATAAATAAATTAAAAACTGGAATATTTTTTTGTTCTTGAAAATTGTTAAAATAATAAGATAATAACAATAATAATAATAATATATGACGATTAATTATTTATAATTCAAAGTGATTATTATGGGTTCGATCCATTTTATTTTATGACATTAATTTCATTAGAACAATATTATGATCACGTTTCTAATAATATTTGAAATGCAAATAAGAAAATCGTACTGGCCTAACTCTTCATGAATAGAGAAGTCTCGAACTTATACTCGTAAAATGGGATTCGACTAAGTAATGTACCAGATCTTAATCCAAAAAAAAAAAAAATTAATGGAAAATGAACACATTGAAATTAATTTGTAAACTATCTTTATTTTGACAACTTGACTTTATACTAAATTAGTTCAAAAATTTATAAATTTGATATGTAAATACATTACTCATGAAATATATTGATTTCAACAGTTTAAATACATTGTTTGAAACCAATTCAATAGATATTTAAATTAAATTCACAAAAGAACTTGGTGAACTTAAAAAGACCATATTCTACTCCATATATTTTCTTATCGTGGGACTATTAATTATGTTTCCATCCGGGGGCAACTATTTGATCGCTGGATGTCGTCCAAATGTTAAATTGGATTTCTCCAATTCCAGTGCTTCTTATCCCACATGCACTGAACGACAACAACCCATGGGTCAATACAATGGGTATCATGTCATAGAGTTTGAAACATTCAAAAACAAATAAATATTTGAATCTTTCTCAAGAAATATTTACATAATGATTAAGTTGGTATAATGATTTCTGAACGGCAACAACTTAACTTGGGTTTCATTTCCTTTTTTTTTAGTTACTATAAAAAATGATTATAATACTTATATTATTTTATATTACATAGATATATTATTAATATGACTTAATTATCTGACAATTATTCATTTGTATTCGAATCTGTATTCGTAGATTATCTGTATCTGTTTAAGGTGAATTTTGTTTTACATTTTGACACCTGTTTACTATCCATATTCATATTTGTATCTGTCACTGAAATGTGTATATGGACTTGATATATGGACTTGATCTAAGTACGTAGCTCAGTAAATTAGTTATATTATATAATAAACTTGTAGAATACCAATTTTTATTATTTTTGAAATCTTTTTTAATAATTTTATTATTTATAAAAATGACAAAAAATGATTTAAAAATTAAAAAATTGCCAATATTTGTAATTTTTTTGTCATTTTTCATAAACTTTAAAAAAAATAGTAAAAAATTCCAAAAGTTTGAATTGAATGGTTCAAATTGTACTTTCAAAATAAAAATTTTAATCCATTACACAGGCAAATATACACTATGTATAATAACATAGCCTACTCTGTATAATGTATACATAGTACCAATTTGAGCCAATAAACTCAACACTGACAAACAAATATAAAATAAAAATACGTCGCTTCTGCTTCCGGCCAAAATGAAATTCTGGTCGCGCCAGTTCGTGAACGCCTCTATCGCTTCCAAAAAAAAAAAAAATTACCAAAAGAATAATATTGTGTTGCATGTCACATTCAATGCACCAATGCTGGTGCATGACTTGCGCGCGAAAACAAGCTTCTACCACTTCTCAACATTTTATTTCGTTTTGAAATGCGCTGCGGTTATAGGAAATTAATGACGAATGTAATAAGTAGGTGTTTAGTGGGTGGGTTAGATTAAAACCGAATTAAAATAAGTTAAATTATAGATTTATTCGGTATTATTTAAAAAATATATATAATTGAAGTAACCAAATTAAATTTGTCAAATAAAAAATAACCAAATCAAAATAATTAAAGTAAATTTCAGTTTGTTTGGTTGAAATTAAATAAGATAAACTAAATTTTAAAAATAAATTTACTAAATACACCAAAAAATTTAATAATTATAGATTATAGAAATAAATATTAATTATCTATATTGTTCAATTTCATACAAAATATGTAGATATTTTAAAATATTCAAAACAAAAATATTTCAATCATATAGAGGTTGATCAATTTGATCTTTTCAGTTTTTAAAAATCTAAACCTAATCAAATATAAAAAATTTAACCAAATCGATACAATTAAACAAGAAACAAGATCAATTAATCCAAACTTGTTTGATTATGTTAAGAAAAACAAATAAACCAGAACCAATAAGGTCAATTAGAAACAAATAAAGTTTCGTCCAGTTTCTTATAACTGGAGAGGAAGGACAGTTGACACTTGGGTGTGGACCCACTCGCTCATTCCCTCTCATTTTTTTCTCTCTTCATTCCCTCTCTTGCAAAGAAGTCGAAGCATCAGCTAGACTACGCAGATTCTCTTTCTACAAGGTTTTTCTCTTCATTCTATTACTCTTTAGATTCTCATTCTACTTTCAATTTCTAGGATTTTTGTGTATTCCTTCACAGTTCACACTTTAGTTCTTTGGCGTTTTCTATATCCCCTGCTGAGATAACTTCTCATTAATTCACTAGATTCAGTAGTTATATAAAAGCAAATTAAAGCACAGGGTTTGAACATAGTAAAGAGGTTCTGTTTACTTGGGTTATTATCTGGCCTAGAATCCTGGCGTAATAGTTTCTTACTAATTTAATCTATAACTCATCTGCAGCATTCTGTCGATATAAATTCTTCTTTTTTTTTTTTTTTACTAAAATATGAATATAGATATTGCAGAATACAGAAAGAGAAATTAATCATGCAACTCGATCTTTTTCATTGATTCATCTAATATATTTGTTTCATAAAACTGTTTATTTGTATGTATATATATACCTTATTTACAATATGAAATAATTAAAAAGTGATTTTTGGTCCTCATCACCTATTTTTCTATACTACCATGCATGCATGTCTGTTAAAAATGTATCCCCCTAGTACTTTTTCATCACATTTAATTTGTTTCATAAAATCTTATCGTGTGTTAATATTAACAGAATGGGAATGGGGGAGAAACCAAAGGAAGAAGACTTGAAGCTGGTCCTATTCAAGATCAGACCCTGTGTGGTGTGGGGAAATTTAAAGAAGGCCGCTGATCGAATTAGTCTTCTCTCCAATCACTTTAATGTTCGTTTCACGTGAGACTGATGTCACGTTCTACCAATACGATGTAATTAATTGTTCACATCATCATAAAAAATAAAAAAGATGAATCGAACTTGTAACATTAATTTTAAGAAAGTTTCAAACGTGTGATATTTCATTGAATAGAAATTTTAAGTCGACAACTTCTTTGAGACACGGTTTAACTTGGACAGGCATAAACCTAATTACACTTTAATTATAAACCATTAAATTTTATAAAATGAAGCGTTTGAAGTATTGAAACCTTACAAATTTCTAACATATTTGTTTTCTTTGTTACTATTATATGCCTCATGATGTAAGCTGATACTAGGTGTGTGCATGGAGAGTGGTGACGTATCATTTCTCATTTCAGAATCTGGACAAGAAAAAAAAAATATTTGACAAAAAAGAAATAGAAAAAAGATCGCAAACTTTTTTCTCAGATATCGCACAAAGATGGCTATGAGTCTATGACCTTAAGATTCGTTCCTCTGTGATAATTGCAAAACATTATTTTTGAAGTGAGTTATTCACACGAAGAGATCGGATAATATAATTTTCTTGTTTTATCAGGGGCCACAGAAGATCAAAAATCAATTTTCTATGTAGAATAGGCTTATCATTATCGTCACCTTTGAACTCGGTTGGTCAACCGACTTAGACTAGTTAAGGTGGTCACTTAACTCGTCTGATAGATAAATAAAATATCTTATTTGCATCAACTCCGTCTGACGGCACATTCAATATTAATTAATAGATTTTTAATTCATTGTTCATGTTTTCATGCCTTTTAATATTGGAAGAGATGCAAAGGATCTTGAATAAGCAAATTTTGAATATTGAAATAATAATTACAATGAATATAATAATAATAATAATAATTACACATTTATTATATATTTTATCTTGATTGTGACAAAAGTATTTACACGTATGACATGAAAATTCAGAATTTTGAAAAAGAAACAGAAAAAGATGAATTAACAGTTGCATAAGATATAGAGGTATCTGAACAACATATCTCAAACTCTGCTTTGTATCTACAAGATTTTTTTTATTTACAAAGATATTAAATACTTGAAAAGATAAAGTAGATAAAGAAGAGAAAAATCACAAGAGATAGAATATAAGATAACATTTTATATTTTAATTAAAGTAAAAAAAAATGGCATGCTATTTCTTCTTATAATATTTTTATTATATAATAGATAATTTAGAAAAACTAAAAATCTACCTTATAAGCTAACAATACATAATGACTAATTCTTAAGAACTCTAACATAATTAAAATAATATAGAAAATATAAATAGTCAAACTTAAAAAACAGTAGCATAATAAAGTCTCACGAAAAACATAATGTAATTTAATATTATAATTATTAATTATGATGAACAAGTGAGACTTTCTTTTTAAAACTTGTCTTAGCTATTCAATAAGATTGACGAATGATTAACTTTCCGAGTCAATTTGGTTTTCGTCACTAGCATAGAGGTTCATCATGATTTCATAGAGAAATCAATGCTACTTCGACTTTTGTTGATAGTAGATATTTTAAAATAACAGTTTTTGTTCGCTTTTGATTCTCACTCAAACTCTGAAAAATAAAGGTTTATATAGCGTTTATCGCGTCATAGCATAACAATTGAAAAAATAACGTTATACATATATATTGCGCTGCTATAGCACACTATAGTGCTGATAGCACTATAGTTTTTATAGTCCGAAAATACTATACAACGCTGTAGCACACTATTTAGAGCCCTGCTGAAAAGATACAACACCACTCTGTGGACTCAACTTGTACTAGATTGCAAAAAATGAGAAGAAATCGTGTAATAACATGATGTGTATAAAATCACTATACTAGAATATGAGTTTATTGCATGCACCAGAAAATGCCTTGTTGTATGGACATACTCTTGAAATATGATCATATCTCTTGGAAGGTTGAAAAATATGTTCATATTTTATAAACCTTCAAAGCTTCACATGGTTCTTTTAATTAATCTTTAAGGATACGTTTGGATGGGAGTTATAATAACTAGAATAATGAAATTTGAGAATAGTATATGAGAGTAGTGAAAAAAATAGTTTACATTGATGTGAAAATGGTGCTATTCGGATTAGCAAAAATATTGTTTGGATTTTACATTTGAAATAGTGAATAGCTGTAACCGATAAATAATAGTGTTAACAAGGTGCTAATTAAGAGGGAATACAAGCAAATAGAAACTTAAACGAATTGTCACAATATGGAGATAATATAAAGTAGTATCAATTTTGTTATTTCAGAACTATGTTGGTGAAAATTAGAGAAAAAAATATTTTTTTTTCTCTCTTCACACTTCCGAATAGTAGTTATTCCAACATTTACAACGAATAGAAAATAGCAGATATTGTAGCTATTCTGAATAACAAAAATATTGTTTAGATGCATATTACTATTTTGAATTGATATATTCTAGAATAGCTTCTATTATTGGGACATCCAAATCAAAGCATGTCTTGAAAAATAGGCCAAATCATAATTTTGATTCAGTGAAATAACATGGAATGTAAGAAAGTAAAATAAAAATACATATTAATAAAATCATGATTTTCTGCACACATTTTTCCTAAAATTATAAGTTTTATATTTATTGTTGTAGAACATAAAATATTGTAAGTGTATCTTTTAACCTTTATTCCAAATAAATAAAATTATACCAACGAGTAGTATCACTTATTAACATTATTAAATGGCGACATAAAAATATATAAACGATACTTCTATTGTATTTTTATTTGAACTCAAGATCCAATATAATATAACTGGATCCATTAATTGAAAAGAAAATAATTAAATTGGCGTAAATACAGTTTACATTAATTGAATTTAATTCAGTAAAAAAGTTATCTCAGATATCGGAAATGCTTAATCTCTGATTTGAGTTAGATGGGACTTTTCGGTCAAAGAAGTGTCACATTTTCAGTAAATAAAACGGACAATTATCGAGGCTTTCCTTAAATGTCTTGGAGCCGTGCGCCGAATTATATTCTTAATTTGCTTGTTTTGGTCGTTGTATATTTTTTGCGTGATCTCTGAATTCTCTCTCTGAGCTTTAAATCTAGCTACAATAAATTTGCTTGCCGCTTTTCTCATCCAGAATCGAAAATGATACAACACCGCTTTTTGTACACACTCCTTTGCGAAATTACAAGCAGTGACAAGAAAAATCTTTTAATCACATGAGGCGTATAATAGTAAAAAAAAGTATGTTCAAATTTTATAAATCTTCAAAACTGCAAAATTTAGTGCATTATAAAGAAAAGTTTACGTGACTAGTAACGTCACGTGTGTTAATTATGACATGATTTAATCACAATAGGACTAACATACCGTAACCATTCGCGTGTTGTGATTCAAGCCACGAGCCTTGCAAACAAAATGTATTATTTATAATCTATACAAATTTGCATGAAAATAATACAAATGCCACATACTTTTTACAATTTGTCAACACGGTTCTAAATTGTGTACAATTTATTAATATTTTCGCACACAATGTATTCGTACACGGTTGGGTGATAGTTAATTCTGACTGAATTTCAAAGGATACATTTTTGTATTAGAACTGAAGAAATATGGGTGCACTTTAGTATTAATAATGTTTTGAATATATACGAAAGCACTGTATAGTCATATCATCACTAGTACTGTTTGGGCATATATTAATTGCCAAAGGCATCAGTCCAAGGAAATAGAACGTTCATGAAAAAAACAAAAACAAAAAAAGTAAAAAAACACATGCCTTTGATATTATTGCCAGTAGAGGAGAGAAGCAAGGAAAGCCTCTAATGACCAAAGAATCACATGGGGTGCATACATGCAAGCACACAGTTTAGTATAAATTGATCAAATTATATATAAAGAATCACATGGGGTGGCTTAACAAAACAGTAAAATCAGAAGCCATCGTTAGATCAGCGATTTTCAAAATGACTTAATAAATAGTAAAAAAATTCAAAAAAATATAAAATTTGGTCTCCAAACACATATTAAATGGAGAACAAGATGAACAATTTGGATCGATCATTTGGACTTTAAAAATTAGAAAATGACTTAGTTGTACAGGACCTCAAGAACAATCGATTGTATATTAGCCTACCTCTATATATATATATATATAGAGAGAGAGAGAGAGAGAGAGAGCGGCTAATATCAAAACGTTTGCACCAACTCTCCTGTGCAACTGATTCAATTTCTGATTTTGAAAGTCCAAATGATAAATCTAAACCGTTAGATGTGTTCTACATATTAAACTATACTTGGAGACCAAATTTTATATTTTTTGGAATTTTTTTACTATTTATTAAGCCACTTTGAAAATCGCTGATCCAACGGTGGCTGTTTGGAACAGTAAAATCAAAAGCCACAGTTGGATCAGCGGTTCACTATGATGACCGATATGATAAAAATGTGTTATTTTTACTATAGGATAAAAATCAAAAGTGGCCACAGTAAAATCAAAAGCCACAGTTAGCCTACCTAAGTTATAGGATAAAAATGTGTTATTTTTACTATATGACCGATATGACGGTAATAGCGGTTCACTATGCGTGCTACACGTTACGCACTATAATGCAAGCTATGCTACATATGTTTTTATATAAAATCCCAACTGAAAATTAATTTTAAACATTATGAATTCGGTCATGATAGTTTATGTCATGATACTTATGTTATTTTAAATGAAAAAAGATAGATAGTTTATAATATTATAGGGGATATTTTAGTATAGGTAATTATTTTGGTGAAAAAACCGTAGAAAAAAAATTAAGAGTAATAATTTTGTTATGTGGAAGAGTGTAACGATAATAATTTCAACAGCCAAGGAACGTCCTCTGCTCTTCTCAATATTAGTTTAATTGCGTTCTCTTTAATTACTCTTTACTTCTCATTTTACTTTCTCTATGCAACTTTTAAATTAATTATATACTTACTCTATTCCTTGTTTTATCCAAACACACCCTATATATATTTCTAGTGTCAAATACATGGAACTAAACTTGCTACATATTGAGCACAACACTCATGCATGCTTATCACAAGATTTAAAAAAAAAAAAAAAAAAAAGATCTCTCTCTTCACACTCAGAACACTCAGAACAGGAGAGCGATCGAAGGGATAGTTGCGTCTACTAGGTTTGAAGTTAAGGACAAAAACATTATTTGATTTTTTTGTTAATATTAATCAGTATTATTTTAAATGGATAACATAAAAAAAAGGAGAATATTGATAGAAATATTAGTTTGGTTTCAGAAATAACTAATTTGAAAATTTTGTTGGAAAAATATCCAAATGTGGAGTTGTGATGGATATATATATATATATATAACTTTTTCTAAAAATGCAACTAGAAAAATACCAATAAAGAAGTTTTGGAATGATGGCAGCCTTAGCTCGGAGAGAAGATCATGACCGTATGGGATGCGTAATCGTGCACGATTATATAACTTTTTCTGTTTGGATGGACATGTCTCAATTTGTTTTTTTTTTTTTTTCTTTTTTTTTCTTGTTTTTCCTAGTTTGAGATGTGGGGGTGCCATGGTTTATTTCTACCTTTCTATTTTTGAAATTCTCATACAACATTTTCTATTTTTAATTTTTTTTTTTTTCATTTTCGTATGAGTAAAAATTTCGGCATATTATGTAACTACTCTTCAATAGACATGACAGAGCATGATACAGTATGCAAATTGTCAGGTCAGCACGACACAACACCAAACATGATCACGATCATGTAAGTCACACTTAATCAAAAATTCAAAAAAAATTAAATTATTAAGTGGAGTGAAGTAACCACCTTTACTGTAGTCAGGTTGGTTGGCACTAGGTAGTTGGCACCCACCAAATGCAATGTGACGATCTACGCCTACTCTAGTACCATAGGAAAATGATGGTTGATTGTTTGTGGCACAATGAAAAGCAAGAAAACTATATCAGTTGATCTCTTTGTCTAAATGACTCGCTTCAGTACAATTAATATTTTCCGATGATTACAGAGGTTCAAATCCAGATCGTATAATTTTGAGTCATTTCTATGCTTATAAGTTATAATTTACAGCTCGATCCGATCCAGACTTAATCTAAAACATGAAAAATTGAATAATGTCAAAAACTTATCTCTAGTACTAATAATTTTGGAGTAGAACTAGGGTGTTTTCAAGTTTTTTGATAAATTTAAGTTTAAAATTTGATAAATCAGTTTTAAATGATGAATTCAAACCGTTGAAATCCGTCTATTTTACAAGTAATGAGTCTACATGTGAAAAAAATATATATATAATTTTGAAATTAATTTTGTATAGAATTAAGTGGTCAAAATAATTTTAAAAAATGAATATATTAAAATTAATTTATTAACTTTCTAATTTTGACCGCTTGATTTTATACTAAATTAATTAATTTAAATGTATAAAATTTTTACATGTAGACACATCACTCATAAGGTAGACGAATTTCAACAATTTAGAGATATCATTTAAAGTCAATTTGACGGATTTAGACTTGACTTCACCAATGAACTTGGTGAACTTATGAACACCCTAGTTCTACTCATAATTTTGTATGTAATATCATGAAATTATTAGTCTTTAGAGGTAGACAGAACAGTTCAGTCAAAATTTAAAAGAGACGTCACAGTTCAGTCAATCTTGTGTCGATCTTTATCTTTATAAAAAAAAAGAAGTAAAATCCTATTAATTTTATTTAATATTAGCATTATTTAAAAAATATTTCATAATTACATCTCTAAATAAAGAAATAATATTTCAAGTGATACAAAATAAGTCTGACACCTTGCTGCTTTCTTGAAGAGTGTTTTGACCAATCTGAGTTGTGTGTGTTTTTAAGGATGCAAAGGTGAGGTTGATGTCTTTGCTGCCTTTTGGTTTCATCCCTTTTTTGTGAAAGTATATGGTCATTGGGATTCATTTTTTTTGTTGGGGTTTGCTATTTTCTGCCAGGGGTTGGTTCCTTTTTCAGTGTGGAGGTACGTGTTTGCCCTTTTGTATTTTGATTTAGTGCATCGTTTCGGTTGTATTCGTCCAGCTTTTTCTTTTTGCAGTTGACCCTAGACCCGGTGCATGGTCCCTGCAGTCAAATATTAAATTTGCGCGTTGGTGCATGACTATATATTCAATTTGCGCGTTGGGCTCACCTTTCCTTTGGTTAGATAAAGAACTGCTATGTTTTCTATATGAGTCACCTAGTGCTATTATAACAATCCTGTAATGCTACCTTTTCTGGTGATTACCAATAAATGCCTACGGGCTTTGATTGCAAAAAAAAGAATTCTTCTCCTGCATATATTAAATTTCCTGTCAAATATAACAAAATAATATTGTGTTGCAGGTCACATTCAATGCGTGCATGACTTGCTACACAGTTTATAACACAGAAATTTGCCACAGAAAAGACGCTCCGGTTCTAGGAAGTGACGAATGAATTAAGTAGGTGTTTAGTGGGTAGATTCAAATCGAATTCAAACAAGTTAAACTATAAATTTGTTCGGTATTGAAAAATATGATTGAACTAATCAAAATACTCAAATTTCAGTTTGTTAGATTGAAATGAAATAAGATATATTAAATTTTAAAATCTGAATTTAATAAATACACAAATACATTTAATAATGAGTTAGGCTAATATGACATTGGTGTTATTTGAAACTAAATAACACCACATCTTAAACCTTTAGATTTGCTTTAAGATTCGTAATATCCGCTTTACTGTTCAAGTATTTTATTTTGTACGAATCTTAAAGCAGATCTAAGGATTTAAGATGTGGTGTTATTTAGTTTCAAATGACACCAATGTCATATTAGCCTAACTCTTTAATAATTGTAGATTATAAAAATATATATATCAATGATCTACATTTTTCAATTTCATACAAAATATTTAGATATTATAAAATATCCAAAAATAATACAAATTGTTGATATTACACATATAATATAAAAATATTTAAATCATATAGAGTTTGTTCGGCCATTTTTATTAATATCCCAAAAAAAATAGATAATTTTAAAAATAACCTCGTTTTTTTTTTTTTTATTAATGCCCTAACCGCTTGGAAGCGGAGCGGGCCAATATCAACACCAAACCGCCCATATAGTTGGCGGTCCACTGTTTTTTTTTTTTTTTTTTTTTTTAAACAGAAATTTTTTATTTTTTTTATTGAAATATTAGAAATGTTGAATATATTTCTTTAGAAATAGATGTAATAAAATATAATTTGATTTATTAGAAAGACTACAACAAATAACCCGGATCAATATTTTTCAGGCCGAATTTTTCGCGGTTGTAAGAAAAATTAATATATCTCTTTATGTGTTATTGGACAAAAATAAAAATGCTTAGATTCTGAGTTATTGATCCCGGTTCAAAAGTCACTTCTATGTAATCTAGAAAATATTGTGATCCTTCTAGGAAATTTAATTTATAAAAAGGTGTATCTATTTTGAGAATTCTTTTTTAATAACAAATATTAAATAACTTAATTTTTTTATTTTTTTTCAAAAATAAATGCAACTTTTCATAAATTAAATGTTCTAGAAAAATTACAATATTTTCTAGATTACATAGAAGTGACTTTTGAACCGGGATCAATAACTCAGAATCTAAGCATTTTTATTTTTTTCCAATAACACATAAAGAAATATATTAATTTTTTTTACAGCTGCGAAAAATCCGGCCTGAAAAATATTGATCCGGGTTATCTGTTGCAGTCTTTCTAATAAATCAAATTATATTGTATTCCATCTATTTTTAAAGAAATATATTTAACATTTCTAATATTTCAATACAAAAAATTAAAAAAATTAAAAAATAAATATTTTTTTAAAAATAAAAATAAAAAATAAAAAATAAGACAACCGCCCCTGTCAGGGGCGGGTTGTTTTTTTTTTTTTTTAAATATTAATTTTTTAATTTTTTTAATTTTTTGTATTGAAATATTAGAAATGTTAAATATATTTCTTTAAAAATAGATGGAATACAATATAATTTGATTTATTAGAAAGACTGCAACAGATAACCCAGATCAATATTTTCAGGCCGGATTTTTCGCAGCTGTAAAAAAAATTAATATATTTCTTTATGTGTTATTGGAAAAAAATAAAAATGCTTAGATTCTGAGTTATTGATCCCGGTTCAAAAGTCACTTCTATGTAATCTAGAAAATATTGTAATTTTTCTAGAACATTTAATTTATGAAAAGTTGCATTTATTTTTGAAAAAAAATAAAAAAATTAAGTTATTTAATATTTGTTATTAAAAAAGAATTCTCAAAATAGATACACCTTTTTATAAATTAAATTTCCTAGAAGGATCACAATATTTTCTAGATTACATAGAAGTGACTTTTGAACCGGGATCAATAACTCAGAATTTAAGCATTTTTATTTTTGTCCAATAACACATAAAGAGATATATTAATTTTTCTTACAGCCGCGAAAAATCCGGCCTGAAAAATATTGATCCGGGTTATTTGTTGTAGTCTTTCTAATAAATCAAATTATATTTTATTACATCTATTTCTAAAGAAATATATTCAACATTTCTAATATTTCAATAAAAAAAATAAAAAATTTCTGTTTTAAAAAAAAAAAAAAAAAAAAAAAACAGTGGACCGCCCACTATATGGGCGGTTTGGTGTTGATATTGGCCCGCTCCGCTTCCAAGCGGTTAGGGCATTAATAAAAAAAAAAAACGAGGTTATTTTTAAAATTATCTATTTTTTTGGGGATATTAATAAAAATGGCCAGAGTTTGTTTAATAGGATCTTTTCGGTTTTGAAAAATCTAAACTGAATGAAATATAAAAGATCAAAATAATAAAAAATTCAACAAAATCGATAGAATTAAAAATGAAAAAAAATCATTTAATCCAAACTTGTTCGATTATATTTAAAAATAAAATAAAATAAACTAGAAACAAAAAAGTAATTAGGAACAAATAAACAGAATGTGTGGTCCGGTTTCTTATAACTGGAGAGGAAGGTGCCGAAGTTGGTCTTATATTGTGGACCCAATCTCTTTCTCATTCCCTCTCATTTTATCTCTCTTCATTCTCTCTCTTGCAAAGAAGTCGAAGCATCAGCTAGACTACGCAGATTCTCTTTCTACAAGGTTTTTCTCTTCATTCTATTTCTCTTTAAATTCTCTTTCTACTTTCGAGTGTTAGATTGGGATTTAATTGTTTTCATCGTGGAGGTTTTTGTGTGTTCCTTCACAGTTCACATTTTAGTTAATTATACCCTGTTGAGATAACTTCTACTCCAGATTTTTCAAAGCCTTTTTCTCTTAAGAAAGAACTATTTTTCATGGATTCATCTGGACATTTTTGGTCCTCCTCATCTTTTTTTTCTATACTACGTACCATGTCTGTTAATGTATTCCTCTAGTAATATTTCATCACATTTGTTTCATAAAATTTTATCGTGTGTTAATATTAACAGAATGGGAATGGGGGAGAAACCAAAGGAAGAAGACTTGAAGCTGGTCCTATTCATGACCAGACCCTGCGTGGTGTGGGGAAATTTAAAGAAGGCTGCAGATCGAATTAGTCTTCTCTCCAATCACTTTAATGTTCGTTTCACGTGGGACTGATGTCACGTTCTACCAATACAATGTAATTTATCTCAAATTTTAATATTTTAATTATTTCACTTTTGCTTGATTTATATCTGTTCAAACAAAAATAATTCTCATTTGCCGACTATGTTGACATGAAAAGGATACGGTTTTAATTAGTTACACAAAAGTTACGTCTTGAGTTATAGAGGTGCATGAGTCGGCTCTGGTTATATTTTGCCACCTTGTCTATTTAGCCGGAAATACAATTCTATTAACTAGATTCTAATGCTGTTTGCACTCCTAATGTAGGCTAGCTTAAGTGTTGCATAGTGCCCATCTTTTTTAACATCTTTTAAAAAGAACTACTATTTTGGGTCATTAACAAGAAGAAAAAAAATGCAGTACAACTTTTCCTTGTTCATCCCAAAACCTTAATCCATAGGCTTAGGTGAGTATCCCTATGTCAGTGTAAGTAACCAAAAACATTCTTGACCTAACTAGACATAAAGAAACTCAATTCTGGAACCGGTATTGGTCCATGGTCTAGTACCTAGATTAGGTACCTTGTTGTCGAATTGACATATTTACCAATGTCTAGTCATCGAGATTTTTCTTCAGATTAATCACCTCTGTACATATTGCCTGCATTACTTAATATGTACACAAATCCAACCACAATATAAATTGAAACAACTCTTGATTAATTCTAATTGCTAAGAAGAATTACATATATAATGCATGTTTAGGTTGTTATAAAATATGAGGATGACAAAATTGTGGAGAGCAAAGGGATTAAAAGGAAAGTAATGGAGACATTAATCCACACGTACAGCTCAGAGCTTGCTGGAAAAGATTTTGCCTATGATGGTGAGAAGAACTTCTTCACAGTTGGGCCCTTGCCTCAGAATAATTTTGATTTTATGGTGGTACAGGAGAAGCTGTCAAGCAGGTTAATGTTTGTCCTTTTTTTATGCCAATTTTGCTCTTGGGTTTAGTGTAATTTGCTCAACTGCTATTATGTACCATAATTTGATTGTTCTACTCTTAAATGCCTACTTCTTAGTATATTGTGTAATTTTTTTTTTATCTTTTGTTGAATTGTTCGACAATATTGTACCTTTTAATACAAAAATACATAATATGTACAAATGCTAAAAATTTAAACATTGAGGGATTATGGAGTACAAATTATTTAAACATCTTTAATACATTTCAATCAGGATATGATAATACAGATGGGATCTTAAATGAATTTTTAATTTGGTTATAATTGGGTTCATTCTATTTTTGAAACCTTGGCAGAGGCTACCAAGCATAATTGGGCCTCATTCATTATAGACTAGTTAATATCTTAACCTATTGTAGCAACTCGATGCCTTGTATTGTTTGACATGCTACAACATCAAAAAGTGAAAATAATGTCTTTTGGTCTAATTAATGTTCCATAATTATTATTGATGTCTTCAGGGGAAGAGGGAATCCAGCTAATAGGAGCCTCGGAGAAGGAGACAAAAAGAGGCAAAAGCAGGTGCAGCAGACTAAGACATTCAAAGTATATATCTCTGACATATGCTGATAATAAGATTTCTCTAAATTCCATTGCCATGAGCCTCAGAGGAATCGACACACCCAACACCCAGGACGCTCTGCGAGTCCTCGATATCATTCTTAGGCAACAACATGCTAACAGGTCGTTTTCTTTCTGTGCAGTATGAAAAATATTATGCTTGCATGACCCTCCAATTTAAATTTGACAAATACTAAATTAGAGCATCGTGAGTATATGTTGTACTCTGTACATTACATTTTCTTAAATAGTCTATAATAACCCCTCATTTCTATCTTTTAGTTTCTTGATAAAATGATAGATGGAGGTTAGTTTTAATCTTTTATTTTCGGTAAAAAACAAGCATAAGGTTATCTATTCCAGGTTTATTACATTGAGGCCGTCAGATATTTTGAGATTTATATTTTCAGAAATACAAAAAAGTGAGTAGAATTTGGTTGCAAGTGGTGGTGCTTCTTAGCATGGTGATGTTTTTTTTTTTTTTTTGTTGTTGTGCATGCCCATAGGGTTGTGTTTTATGCTCGTTCAGTATGCAGTATCTATGGTTGGCAATACTGGTGTTTATTGCCTGGTATATCCATAGCGTTTTAAGTTGTTCAGTAAACTAGTTTGTTTTATTGCGAAAAATGTCTAAGTAGTATCTTTTGACTTGCTTGTTTCTTCCGGCTGATGTTTTATTGCAAAAAATGCCTAAATAGTATCTTTTTTTTTTTTTCCAAACTTAAGAAATGTAGTAGTATTGTGGTTTAGTGGAAAAGTTTATAGGTTTTAGTCTGTATCATTAACCACTAATGGGTTTAAGATGCTATCCTTGTGAACTTTTCAGGGGATGTCTACTTGTTCGAGAATCTTTTTTCAATGGAGACCCGAAGAGTTTTGTGGGCTTGGGTGGCAGTGTGACAGGATGCCGTGGATTTCACTCCAGCTTCTACACAACACTCAGTGGCCTCTCATTAAATATGGGTATATTCTTGTTAAATTTTTTCATAATAATTAAGGTTCTTATATTGAAATTTTAACATGTTGTGATATTTACAGATGTTACCACTACCATGATAATGACACCAGGCCCGGTAATTGACTTTCTCAAGGCAAGCCAATATGTTAGGGATGAAAGCATGATTGACTGGATGAAAGTGAGTATAAGTACATTTCTATCTATTCTTTTTTAATTTCTTTCATTCAAATTTGCACTTGATAGTATGAAAAATTGAGAAGTTAATTCTGAACACCTGTACTTGGAATGTTAGGCCAAAAGAATGTTAAAGAATATGAGAATAAAAACTAAGCATAACAATATGGAGTTCAAAATTTTTGGGATCAGCAAACTCCCTTGCAACGAGCAACGGTACTCATGGTTCGAAAAATCGGCCGATTCCGATTCAACTTGGAATCGGACTGGACCGACCCGATTTTTGCCCGATTCTCAAGTTGGTGCTTTTTTTTTTCCAAAAAAGCGGATGAACAGTGAAAAAATCAGCCGATTTTCCGATTTTTGGTCCGATTTACACCGATTCAAGCCGAGTTACACTGAGTTGAGCCGATTTCATTTCAAAAAATTCCGATTTCCAACTAACCTGGACTGTGCTCTGCCGTAGGAGGAGAAGGCTGAAGACCGGCTGAGGAGAAGTTTCATGGAGATCGCTGAGGAGTCGCTCCATGTTTCTTGCGCGAACGGGAGAGAAGGGAAAAAAGAGAAGGAAGAGAGGTGCGTGGGGTCCACTGTCGGTGAAACACGGGAAGAGAAGAGAAATGAAGATCCGTGCTGAACGCATTTAAACGGTTTGAGATTTTCCAAAAAGGTCACGCTGAATATGAGATATCTCGGAGGGTGTGAATTCTGGACCCGAACTCTTCTTTCAATTTGGTTAATTCCATTTCCTTTCTAATTTAAACAATGCTTTGAGATTCGTGCTACTGGTATTTGATTGGTTAATATTAATATACTTCCTAACTTCTAAATAAAATTCTTGTTATTAATGTATTCAAAAAAATTTAATTTACGAATTAGGTTAATGATTAGGATTAATTAATTTTTTTTATAAGTTTTAAATTTTTAAATCTTAATTTAACATGTAAATTTTATAGTATGGTTTTATTCTGAAATTTAGTTTCGTTTAATTAATCAGAAATTTTAAATTTGAGCATGATTTTAATTTAGCTACTTAATCTTGCTTTAAAATTTCGGAATATAACAATGTGAGTGTAATATTATCTTAATTAACATAGTTTTTTTATCAATTTTTTTTATCAATTTTTTCTTACTTTTTGGCTACAAAACAAGGCTTCTGCCAAAAAAACCCGATTTACCGATCTGATTTTCCGATTCTGGCCGATTTATCCGATTTTAACTAGGCGGTCAAAAATCCGATTCCGATTCCGATTCCGATTTTTGACTCAATCTTTGATACTCTTATTTCTTTTTCATGGAAACCCATAATCTATTTGATCAGCAGGCTCACTTTCATTATGCATTTTGGTATTTCGTTTCTGAGATTGGAATTAAAATTTTTATTTGTTTAACTTTTTTTGGCTTGAAGTTTTTCAATGAAAGTGAGGGAAGATGGCGAGTTACGGACAATAGATGTGACTGTGTGTGAGTATTACCAGAAAAAGCACCAAATAAAGGTGTCATGGTCTGCCAACTATCCTTGTTTGGATGTTGGCAAGCCTAATCGTCCTAACTACCTTCCTCTCGAGGTCACTCTATGTCTATCTCTTTCATTTTAGATGTAACAAAATGTGAGTATTCTATGTTGCAGCTGGCAATCTTCGAATTCTGCTAATTGATTTCATTGCAGGGTGCTTAGCAAGATGTCTTGACTGTTGTAACTTGTAACATGATCTGCATAATGCTTATGAGTTGTGATATAAATTTTTTAATAAAAAATCTATACTACCAATAAAAAATATAATTTGATATTATTCGAGACAATGATGGTAATGCAGAAAGCCATAAACTTGAGGTTGATCCTGTCAAACTTGACCTGAACTGATGGCGTAGGTCTTGACCTGCTGGTGATGGAGCTTGCTGGCTCTAATTTTAAGTTATTGAAGACAACATGAGATGACATATTGCCAACACCATTTCTTATGGAAGTTTGTTATGTTTTCATAGGATGTGGCATGGCACTATGAAATTTCAGTCGCTAATAAATTAAATTTTGATTTGCAGCTTTGTGATTTGATCTCTCTCCAGCGCTATACGAAAGCTTTGTCATCCCAACAAAGGGCTAACTTGGTTGCAAGTTCAAGGCAGAAGCCCAAGGATAGAACTAGAACTATCACCGAGGTCTCTCCCTCCCTCCCTCTCTCTCTCTCTCTTTCTCTCTCTTATTATTGTAACTGGACTTATTAATGCCTCGATATAGAGATGTAGAACTTGTTGCCTGTGCACTTATACATTTGACACTGAAGTAACCTCGATTTGGTGTGTGAAATGTTTCAAACCATGCTTATAGAACTGCACATGTTATACTTAACAGGCTATAAGAAGCAACCGATATGATGAGGATCCATTGCTAAAAGCTTGTGGTATTCAGATTGAGAAACAACTGAACAGATTTGATGGTCGTGTCCTTGCTGCACCTACAGTGAGTTACATCTTTCAATGGCAATTTATTATTTTATAAGTTATAATTGAGTTTGATTAGCAGTTTTGTTTTCTTCTAGCTGTTTCTTGGTGATGGAGAATAATTTGTTCCTAATCGTGGACAATGGAACTTTAACGGCAAGGTTAGAAATTCAATAATATTTTCAACATATATATTTTGGCTTTCAATTTAGACTCTGACTGAAGGTTTTTGGCGTACCCTATAGAAATTGATAAACCCAGTTAGGATTGAACGATGGGCTATTTGCAACTTTTCAGCTGGAGTTGACATGAGCCATTTATCAAGGGAGATTATTAACTGCGGCCGCAACAAAGGCATTGTAAATAACATCTTTATCTTGTCTTTTACTTGGTTCAGGTTATTTCTATGTAGATATATGATTTAGCACCGTCTTGTAACAACTTAAAGTTATCTTCAGAAAATTCTCGTTTTTGGACTGGATAGTATAATGTTTGGTGAATATTGGCTAATTTGCATGATTATCTTTTGTGAAGCACATTGAACGGCCGTTCACACTAGTTGAGGAGGATCAACAGTGGCTAAAAGCAGGGCCTATTATTAGAGTCAATAAAATGTTTGAGAAGATACTTGCTCTGCTGCCAGGCCCACCTCAGTTACTTCTTTGCATACTCCCAGAGAGGAAGAATTCTGAGATTTATGGTATTTATCGCATATGAATTCTCAAATTTCATTTATTGTGTTGGAAATATCTGATTAATATAACCAACTTTAAGATAACCTTAATTATAATGATATACGTTATTAATCATGAAGACTTGGGTTTTTATGTGAACATTAGTAATGGTATACACTCTTTTTACAAATACTTATTATCACTATTTTATCAATTTGAAGGGCCATGGAAAAAGAAAAATCTTCATGAGATGGGAATTGTCACACAGTGCATTGCTCCTGGCAAGCACAATGACCAATACTTCACCAATGTTCTTCTCAAGATCAATGCAAAGGTAGGTAAACATATTTCATACCGTTGACAACGTCTTGCTTGTTTTCTAGCTCATGACATGCTAACTACTGAATTGTTTCCATTTTTGAAGCTTGGAGGTATAAATTCTTCCGTCTCTGTGGAGTATAATCGGTCCATTCCCATAGTTCATGAAAATCCAACCTTAATTTTGGGCCTTGATGTCTCGCATGGTTCACCAGGCTGCTCTGATTTTCCATCCATTGCTGCGGTATGAATAATTAATTCCTATTTCTACATTGATTTTTAACTTTGACCCTCCAAGGCAAGAAAACATTCAACAATTGAATTACATTTTCATGGAGACGAAGAAAATTCTGTGTCTATGTTTGTTTAATAAAACATCATATTTTTCAAATGATAATCTGATAGGACCACAGTGTAGAAGGCCTTGTATTGCTAAAATCTGATAGGACCACAGTGTTTATCATATTAAAATGCTATAGCAGCTCTGAGCAGCCACTACAAACACTATTCAAAGGTTTGGTTTTAATAATCTGTGGAAAATATGGTTGATTTAACAGGTGGTTGGATCAAGGCACTGGCCATTAATCTCAAAATACCATGCATCAGTTCGTACACAATCACCAAAATTAGAAATGATCGATCAGCTTTACAAGCCGACTGCTGATGGCAAGTATGATAATGGAATGATAAGGTACTTTTAAACACTTAGTACTAAAATGATTACATGTAAATCCAATTTGGGTCTTTGTATTTTACTTTCTATTTCCATTACAGTGAGATTCTATTTGATTTCTGCGAAACGAGTGGTAGGAAACCCACACAGATAATCATTTTCAGGTGACTTTCTTTATATGCAATTTATTTGATCGTTTGCATTTAAATACATACATTCATAAGTGTTCTTAATGTTCCAATATTTGCTACTTGATAATTTAGGGATGGTGTGAGTGAGACCCAGTTCAGTCAGGTTCTCAACATCGAGCTTAATCAGATAATTAAGGTACATTTAAGTTGTGGTTATTGTTTTTCTTCTGAAATTATTTCTTTTAACATTAAGGGTTTTTTGAATCCCCATAGGCATATGAGCATTTCAGTGATGGCCCTCTTCCTAAATTCACCTTGATTATTGCTCAGAAAAATCACCATACTAAACTTTTTCAAGCTGATTCACTTTATAATGTCCCCCCTGGTATGTTTTAGTAATGTTATCCTTTTACTTTAATTAAAAATTAGGATATTATTTAGCTCCCTTATTTTTTTACTTGTTGATAGGTACTGTTGTGGATACAAAGATAGTTCACCCAAAAAACTATGATTTCTTCATGTGTGCACACAATGGAATGATTGTATGTTCTTTTATACTTCCATTAGTAAATACTATTTAAATTTGAATTATTATTGGAAATGTATGTAAAAGTGGCATTTTTTTTTTATTTGTACAATTATTGAAGGGTACCTCGAGGCCAACACATTATCATGTGCTAGTTGATGAGATTGGTTTCCCAGTAGATGATCTACAAAAGCTTGTGCACTCTCTCCCCTATGTGTACCAGAGGAGCACTACTGCAACCTCAATTGGTAAGTCAAAATACTCAAAACTACAGAAAAGTGATTTTGTCATAGTATACATGTTAAAGGGGGTTCTGTTTGGTAAAAACTCAAAGTCTGCATTTAAAATATATATATATATGAGTAAAACTAATATACACTTAAGTGTACCAATGAACCCATACACTTAACCCTAGAACCGTACGATTAGCTTTGAGATTTGTGTAGATTCTTTAAAAGTCGTGTAGCTTCTTTAAAAGTCGTGATATACAAATCTCAAAGCTAATCGTACGGTTCTAGAGTTAAGTGTATGAGTTCATTGGTACACTTAAGTGTATATTAGCTTTACTCTCTCTCTCTATATATATATATGAAGTTCATATAGAGGTTAATTGATTCGGGTATGAGATCCATTTAGTATATTGAGTGTTTGGAGTTGGCAAAACCTTTTTCTGTTATTTAATGCAATTGGTAAAAGAAGCTGGTTGCTCTTTTAATAACCTTCTCTTCTTTTGTATGTAGTTGCACCAATATCTTATGCCCACTTGGCCGCACAACAAATGTCGCAGTTTATAAAGTTCGAGGATCTATCTGACACATCTTCAGGTTCCGATGGGATTGTGGCTGTGTCGGATATGCCACAACTGCATAAGAATGTGCGCAACTCAATGTTCTTCTGTTGACTTGGTTTGAGTTCAAACTTGTTTAAAGTAATGCTAAATAATAGTGATGTTTTTGTTTATACAAGTTCATTGCTATTAGTTCTATGCATGTTGGTAGCTAGGCAATGAAAAAGTTAACTTGTGTTAGCTATATATTTTGTTTAACAGTTGTTGTGGTTATAGCAGTTGTTTGTAAGAGCAATATTTGTTGTTATCATTACATTACTTATTACTCTATGAGACTTTAGTTAATGTTAATAATTAGTAGAAATATAAAATATAATTTTTAAACAAAAAAATGCTAAGTAGGATGGCTTTCGCTATAGCTTTTTTTTTAAGCCTTTTCGCTATGACGCAATAATCACTATTTAAAACATTGATTATTATTGTTGTTGTTGTTGTTATTTTAACAATTTTCAAGGACAAAAAATGTTCCAGTTTTTAATTAATTTATATTTCATATTTAAAGCAATGGCAAGCTTTTGGTGTATCAATGCATAAATAAAATAGTTTCTGATTCAAATACTAATATAATATTATATAATTGTCTCATTAATCTTCCTGTTAAAATTTAATGGTCAATATAAGAATGAATTTTTAGTAGAGATTTTTGTGATGTTCAATCGGTTGCTTATAATAAGGAGCATAATTCGATAATACTTGGTATTAAGTTTTCATGAGCAGCAGAATTCAATAACACTTGGAATTATGTTTTTCACTTACAAATTATTTGCGACTAATGTTAAATTAAGCTAAATAAAGTACCAACAAAATGCAAAATTAATGATAAATGCAATTTGCATTTCATATTTAACAAACTTTATATAAATAAATAAATAGTCAAGTTGATCACAGGTAAAATATATTTCATTATTTCATATTTGTTTTTTACATGTAATAGAATATTGAAGGAAACCAATTAAAATAAATAAACCAACGATATGCACAATTAGAAGTTATAGAAATTAGTATGAAATAAAACAAATTTGAAAGTCTATCAAAAGCAGAGGATATCAATATGAAATACAAAAGAAAACTCTTATTTGAAAGTCTATCAAAAGCAGTAGGATTTGTAAACTCGTTAAAGTAAATCGTGAGCGAGAATCGAAGTATTCGTTTAAATTAATGCAATAGAGATATAATTTCTCTCAAAAATTAGCTTAGAATTATGAGGTAAAGTTATTTATTTTGATGGCTAATTTTTTAAAATAGTAGGACATGACCAAGGCGATAGATGCACTTTCATGTGTTGCACATGGTTTAGGTACCTCTCTTAATTTCTCTGTGTTGCAATTATTTTTCAGAGATTGAGTCGAGTGTCCGGCAAACTAAACTCCTATTTTTTTTTTCTTTATCACCAACAGTAGATGTGGGGGGGGGGGGGGGGGGGGGGGGGGGGGGGGGGGGTTATCAAACTTTTAGGATGTTTAATTTTTGTTTGTTTTAGTTTTAAAAATGCTGCTATTTGTTTTTCTAAGTTTTTTGTAATTGATTTTAGTTTTGTCTTTGGAATGAAGTAAGAACTGACATCAACACCTCCAACTGTGAGGATACAAAACATTAAAAAAAAAATGTCAAATATGTGTCAATTATCCTTCTAGACTACAATATTGGAAACTCAGGTCTATAAGACTATGACACAGTTAATTTTTCAAGCCCCTTTTCTTTTATATTGCATATATGTTAACTTGCCACATTTCCAAAGACCCTTGTTTTATCTAAATTGAAGGTGCTTAATTGAGCCAAAATATATCATCTAGCCTAAGTTGCCTACTGATGCAACTTATACTAGGACCAATCCACAACCAAATGATCTTTCCAAGTTATTTGTAATAAGGTTCTTAGCAAAGTCCTCAATCCCAGCCAAGTATATCTTATGATTAATTCCAAATAACAATTGATAGATGCGTTGTGAAATGCGTGAAATGTGTTGCCCCCAGATCCAATATAGAAATAACGAAAAAAATCACATTTTGAAAGAAAATTTTCATTTTCTAACGAAGTAGAAAAATAGTGACAGAGAGATTCGAGATTGAAGTTATAATAATCTTTTACAAATCTGTAGTTTAATTGGTGTTTAAAGTAACTTTTAATCTTCAGTTTTTTAGATTTGTAATGACTGAAATATGTGGGATTGTCAATTGTTGCTGGTACCGCTTTTTTGCCCCTGCTGGTACCATTTAAGCATAAATTTATATTGCCTTTTAGTTTTTAATCATGCAATTCAGTACCGTATGTTGGTACATTCTGATCAGATGCATTTAGAAAAAACCGAGAAATCATATGAACATTAAATCTATGAAGTCAAATTATATGCGTCTCAAATTAAGGTACATAATCTTAAAAATACAACACTAATTAATCAACAAACTATTTTACACTAAAAAAATTCCAGAAAAAACTATCAAACATCCATGATTTCGAGTCAAAAAACAAAAATATAAACCATAGATATAACAAAATGCTAAAAGGCACAGATGGTTTTGAATGCCCTAACGGACCCCGCAATCCCGATGTTCTTGGCCTAACCCCAGTGATTTCTGAGAATTTGCAATCCCCTCGTCATCTGGAAAATGTAAATTTCACAAGGGCTTAATAAAAAATGTCACAATACATTTGCAAGATGCAAGAGATAATTCCTCCTTCACATGAAGCATACAATTTCACCTATGTGCTCACATGTCTCTCTCAAAAATGTCAAGTATAATAGCAATACCAGTCATGCACTAGCATCTGATTCAACAAAAATGCCAAGTAGTGTACCAGTAACATTGGAGCACTTCTAATTTATTATCAAATAATTGATATTTTGCAGTAAGGAGTTCTTTTTAGTCCGTTTAGAATTAAATTTAGAGATCATTGATCTGCAACAATGGCTGAAACAAACATGACCTGATGACCGGAGTACCCGAATTTGTATGATTTTAGTCACAATTTATTGACCTGCTAGTAGGTAGGGCATGCTCAATTTATTTACACCATTTTTGTTTAAAACTAAAAGGCCTATATGTGAAGGGTCAGATCCACTGACAACAGCTTTCTAACTTAGGAAGAAAATAACATGAAATAAACAATAAATCAAACAGCACACCATTAGGTGAGATGAGCTAAAAGAAAATCGACCACAAGAGATGGAGATTTCATTTTCATAAAGGAAAGAAAGAGAAAGATACTAGAGAAGAGATGTATACCTGAGACAGTGGAGACTCAATTTGTTTTTGGACTTCAGATTGTTCATAAATGTGTTTATACTACTGTTTCAGAATGCCAAAGAATGGAAAGCACCTTTGTCTACGACCCCTCAAATCAATAAGAAGCATTTATTTTATAAAAGAAAAGTTTAACTCAGGTATTATTAGGAATGACAAAAGGAAATCGTAGTTCATGGCTCGTTGAAAATTGGTTCAGAAAAATCTCATAGTTCGTTTGTTCCATTCTGACTCGGCTCGTTATGAGTGAGTTTAAATTTGACTCAGCATCATTTGTCCTTAATAAGCACAAGTAAAATTTGTTTCAACTTGCAACGAGAAACAAAAAGAAACCAAGTCTTCATCCTTTCTTAATAAAGATTCATAAAGATTCTTAATAAAAAAAAATGGTATCAGAGAGAATCCCATATAAACCAAGTCATCATCCTTCCTTCAGATTCAAAAAAAGGAGCGCAGATTTTATCCAATTTTCCTCTTCACCATGAATCACACTACAAAAAAAATCTAATATTGTTGTACAAGGATATAGCTATATTTTAAGAGGACCTATTTACTAAACTTTACAAGGAAGGAAAATAGATACTCTATAAATAGGTCAAAAAAAGTATCATTTTTCCCTTAGCTCGTTAGAAAAAACCAACTTTTTGTCCTCCCAAAATTACTCTTTGCAAACAATAAATACAATTTTGGTAGTGTTTCACTAATAAAGGAGATTCAGAACAGAAATGAACAAATGCTCACAAATAAACAAACCATGATGAAGAGCAATAGATACGAATCTTATAATTACACAAATTTAAAAAACTGTTAAGCCATGAGTGAACAATATTATCAACAAGTGCACACACACAAACATCAAATGTGTTACTGAGGTGGGAAAACCAGAAAATAAGGGAAATGGGCCTTCAGGCTGTTCATAAATGTGCTTAAACTGCTGTTTCAACATGCCAAAATCACTGGAGCCCAAATATTTAATGTGTAAATCAACTATGTCACTAAAAAAAAACCTAGAGTGGTAACCCCACAAGTGACGAATTCGCATCCTCTAAGATATATCAAACTTTACTATGCATAGCACAGATTGGTCAGTACTACGTATCAATATTTTCATATTCAAAATCTAAATATTCGATCTAAACCATTCACCATGACTTTCATATGAAAATTTACTTGTAGACTAAAGTCAAGTGGTCAAAATTAGAAAGTTAATTAATTAATCTTAATGCATTCAATTTTCTAATATGTATATTTTTTACTACTTGACTCGATACAAAATTAATTCGAAAGTTCAAAATTTTCGAATGTAGACGCATCACCAGAAAGGTAGATGGGTTTCAACGATTCAGATTCGTCATTTGAAGTCAATCCAATAGGTTTTAGAGTTGAGCTCACAAAAGGGCTTGAGAACACCCTAGTTCTACTCCACTATTTTTTTAGATAGGTTGAAAATCACTACTTTTGAATGGTCTAGAATCTTTAAATCAAGTGATTCTCTCTCTCCTCCTCCTATCCATCCATCCAATAACATTATATATTGGGCTACAACAGTGACATGGAATTTGAGATATAATTTTGCCGCAACTTTTCATCATCAGGCCAGTAAGTTATAATAAAATAATAACAAACATTTAGTAAAGGCATCAGATGTAGTGCAGCATCAAGTCATCAACCCAACAAGGCAACGACAGTGTAGCATTTAAAAAATAGTCAATCAATAGCAGCATTTGAAAATCAAACAAATGTAGGGCAATCTGATTATTCACACAATTTAATGCATAATTGGCATTGTAAGTGTCAAATTTAACGAAAAGTAAAATTCTAAATGTAATCAAGTAAAACAGAAAGAAATTCAAGGGAAAAATTTGCAGCTACAAAATCAGCAGGCAATAAAACATGAACTACAACATGCATTGTGGAGACCCTTAGTAAGTATCATAACTTATTTTTCAACACACTGTTCTCTGGGGCCCATATAAAAATGTACATGTCTCACACACAACAACTAGGGGTGTTCATTCGGTCAGTTCGGATAGAACCGAATTAAAATAGTCAAACCAAAAATTTATTCGATTTTCTAAAATATAACCAAACCAACCAAATTAAACTTGTCAACCGAATAACAACTGAACCAAAATATGTAGATACTCTAATTTTCTTCAATCACACTAAGCCATGGATTTGAACCATACAGAGTTCGGTCTTTTCAGTTTTAAAAATCTGAACCAAACCTAAGATAAAAAAACCAAAGTAATTTAAAAATTAAACCGAACCAATCCATTTAAACCGAAAAACCGAACCACTTAATCCAAACCTTTTCAGTTTGGTTGAAAACCAAATAAACCGGACCCAATAAATTAACAACCTCAGCAACCAAGCAGCATGCTTTTACAGCCAATTATGGCAGCAGATGTGACTTGTGTGTTTTTTTCTCTCCACACACATACATGCACACAAATTCGGATCCTCCCTGGTACCGTAAAAGGGAATCTTTTAGAATTAATGGATCTGGATGGTTCCTTTAACTTTGAACAAATCTCAAAGCACAAATAATAATGGCCTCCTACGCCATCCCGAATGGGCACCAGCTGAGAGTAAATCTCAAACCGTAAAGTAAAAGGAATCTTTTACACACAGTGGAGAGGATACTCGTTCAACCAAACTCAAAATTTGATGTCATATGAATTTCATCCACACTTAAACCCTTAACCCAAACCCTAAAGCCAAAACTGATGCACATCCTTATCAGGCTTCAACAGAGAACATCATTTTCATATCTCCATTCTTATACTTGTCAAACATCATTAGGTCTTCATCACAATAAATACAATGTGCTTTTAAACAAAAACAAACACCAAAGAGAGCATGCAAATTCAAAAAGGGGAGATCAAATAGCAATTCAAAAGCGACTTGCGGATATTGATTGAAGAAAACAGATACAGCATGAGAGAATTTCCCAATCAGACCAAGTCTTCATCCCTTTTGAAAATTCAAAAAGGGGTACAGATTTCCCTGTCTACATTATCATTATCATTTGTATGACCTTATCAAAACAAAATCCCTTGAATTTAATGAATCTAAATTAGTAAATTCACAAGTTCACAAAAGAAAAGCTTCAGTTTTACTGAAATCTGAATAAACAACAATCAAACAGCAAACTATTAAGAAATGGTGCTACAAGAAAATCGAACACGAGATGGAGAATGGAGATTTTATTTTTGTAAAGGAAAGAAAGAGAAATATACCAAAGAAGAGATTTAATACCTGAGACAGTTCATGTAAGCTGAGGGTAACTTGAACTCAACTCGTGAACTAAATGATTTGAGTCAGCTCAAGTTCACAGTTCACAGTTCAGGTCCGAGCTGAAAAATCAACTCTTGAGCTAACTCGCATCCAGTGAAAAAGAAGTGTCTTTGGAATCCACCAACCTAAATTATAAAGCAAATTATAAAAATATGAGACAGACAACAGAAGGAAAAGCAGCTCAAGTCTTTGAAAAAGAAGAGTCCAATTTATTGCAGATAAAACTAATTATGCTCACTATATACCAAAAACCCAGCAAGAGAGAGGGACTGAATTTGACCAATCCACATCGACCAAGGTTTTAATAATTAAACTGCCAAAAATTAGGTTTATTCTCTACGATTACGACCATGATGTTAATGCACAAAAAAAAGAAATAAGAAGAAACATCGATAGCAGAGAGGGTGGGGTTTACTGTCCAAGTGGGAGCCTGCGCAAGGGAGAAATCGATGCGGATCGCGGAGGCTGGAAGGTTAGGACCACGGAGGCGGAGGCGGAGGCCTGAGACACGGACACGGGCACGGACGCGGCGCGTCTGGTAGACTGGTGGTAATGGCTGGTGGGGTGTACAGGGTTAGGTTACAGAAGTGGGGAATGGGTTCGGACTGCGAGATTCCAATCAAAGAAACGGAGAGAGAGAGAGAGAGAGAAACGCTCAACTGGATTTGGGCCACACGGCCTGCCTAAGCCCAATTCGAACTTTTTTAGGCGATTAATGTATAAAAACCGAATCATTTAATTATAATCCAGTATGATCATAAGCTCAGTTGTTAGATTTCTTATAGTTGTGTTCGAACTTTTTTAGGCGATTAATGTATAAATTTTGTTAGGCGCAGGGGCGGATCTACTGTAGCACGGGGGAGGGGGGGTCAGCTGCCCCGCTGAATTTTCAAAAATAGTGTTAAAAATTTGTTTTTCGGACCTCTGCCCCTCTCTAGAATTCAAATTGTCCCCCTGTAACCCATTCTGGAATTTTAATAGACGGAACGAAGTCCATATAAACTCTAAGCGAAACAAATTAGTGGAGCCCAAATAGGCGCTGATCCCAAATAGCGAAAATTAGTTGAACCAAAATGTTGATTTTTTTTCAAGTAGTTTGGGATTTTTATTATATTGATTGGTATTTTTTTGTTATGTTGAATTGTACCCAATAAGCTATTGGGTTTCAACACGATAAGCTATTTGCATTCGATTATTGCCCCGCCCTGACAAAAATTCTGCATCCGCCCCTGGTTAGGCGTACCAAGTATGAGCTCAGTTATATATATTTATTTTCTCATAGATATTATATAGTTACCAAAATTATGATTTTATGATAATTTTTTTGAAAAAATTATGTATTTTTTTAGAAAAGCCAAGTGATTATAATATAACATGACTAAATGTTTCGTAACCAACGAAAGAGATCTAGGCCAGTACAAGACATGTCGATTTTATTTTGAGAATTTAAAAAAAATTAAAAACTTGATATTGTTCTAATTAAATGTCAAAAAAATAACAATATAACTGATTAAATTCATAACATCATTTGTGAATAAATTTGAAATGCGACATGATCGGTAGAAATCGACAGAGTGCTTCGTTCTAGCTCCGTATGATGTTTGAAAATTGCTCAAAGTTAATTTTTACATGTTGAATTCATTATTTTTGTAATGATAATATGCTGTGAACAAAAAAAATCAGTGTGAGCAAATTAGTGATTAATGGCTGAGATTGATATGTGTTTTTGATGTGTGGCTGAGATCTCTTGAATGAACGACTCAGATCTTATCTATCTAGACAAATAGATGCTTGAATTTTAAAAATTTCAACGTAGTATTACAGTAGTCCGATATAGTGAGCATACTTGGTTTTATCTGGAATAGGTTGGACTTTTGTTTTTTCCAACACTTCATGTGAGTTTTTTCAAAACCCTACACCCTAAATCCTAAACCTGAACTGTCAACTTGACTCGTTAAGTTCGCTAATAAGCAGCCATGGTGAGGGTGAGAGCGAATGAGTCCGTTAAGCTTGCCGTGGCGAAGCGGATAGCCATGGCGAAGCAGATAAATACACAAAACAAAGGAGGAGAGACTTCAAATCTTCCGACTCAAAGAAAAATCGGGGGAGGAGAGACTCCGAATACTCCGTCTCCAAGAGAAATCAGGGGAGGAGAGACTCCGAATGCTCCGTCTCAAAATGCAATCGTGGGCAGAGAGACTTTGAATCCTCCAAGAGGCTCCGAATCCTCCGTCTCCATTGCAAAGACGAATACGAAGCGGAGAAAGACTCAAAACAAAGGAGGAGAGACTTCGAATACTCCCTCTCAAAGAGAAATCGTGGGAGGAGAAACTTCGAATTCTCCGTCTCCAAGAGAAATTGGTGGAGGAGAGACTCTGAATCAGACTCAAACAGAGATGGGGGTAGGAGAGACTTCTAATTCTCCTCCTCCTCGAGAAGAGACCGGAGGAGGGAGAGAGACGGTCCCAATCGATACCGAGTTATTGGACTGCTCCATTTGCACAAATCCCTTGTGCCCTCCACTTTATCAGGTTTATTTTCCAATATTGTTCTCTGGAAATTTATATCCTTGTGCCCTTGACTTTTTTTTTTTTAAAATCTCAATTTTGTGCGATTATGCCTGAATTTATCATATGTGGAAATTAAAGACAGCCCCAAGTGATTATGATTATGATTAAGTTTCATTTCTAGCCTATCCCAACTTTTTGGGACTAAAGGCTTGGTTCTTGGTTGTTGTTGGAAATTAAAGGCAGCCGATTACATCAACAGTTGTATGTGGATGGAATATCTGGTGCAATTAGTGCACTGCAAATAGACTATAAACTGCATGTACTGTTTCATCTGATGCAATGCAACCCTACCGGCAATTTGCCAAAAAAAAAAAAAAAATACATCAACAGTTTCCATCATATACACTTTTGCAAAGAACACCTCATATTTTTGCAAATTGAACTGATAAAGCAAGTATTGTGTCATATTTGGAGATGATAACTACCATATAGGTATGGCTTATGGGGGACTCCATTGGGAGTTGCATGTTTTGTTAGATGGTAACATTATTGTTACCAGCTCATTATAAGTTATCTTAACGTACTTGCAGATCAAAATTATATTAATTTAATTTGCATTCTTGGTTCAATTTGGTACAACTTAAGCATTTTTTTGTTTTTACCTTATATTATAAATACAAAATCTGATACTTTTGGCAGTGTATGAATGGACATGTGGCGTGTCCCTCTTGCTGGTCTAAAGTACAACACAAGTGTCACATATGCAATGTTCCTGTAGTGACCCGCAACATTGCACTCGAGAAGGTTTTGGAATCAGCACATCTACCTTGCACTTATGCCAATTTAGGTTGCCGTGAATTTGTTTCCTACTCACAGAGGCAAGTGCATGCGGATACATGTGAATTCGGCCCCTCTTTATGCCCAATTCCAGGCTGTGCTCACAAGGCATCTTCAGGTGCACATTTTTGCTTGTCGATACTTTTTTGTCCTTGTATTAGTACAACTAATCCACTAACATGTAAGCAAAAGCTGCAAAACAATGACCACAAGCACAAAAATGGAGGGATTAATGTTGTGGAATGGTGGTAATATGAAGTATTGGTTGGTGCTGCACAGTTGTACTGTTCCCAATTGAAATTTAAGCTGCATATTGCATATAGAACAGCTTACTAAATCTTTAGTCTTATGCGAACCTTGATAGGCAAATCCTTGATTCTCAAATTTTCTGATGAAAAGTTCATTTGCAAAATCAAACCTTATTTTGGTTCCTTTATTTGTCTATGCACAATGTTGTAGGAGAATGGCAGGGACATTTTCTTCAAGATCACCGGGACCACAGCATTTACTACTGTTATGGTCACTCCTGCACTGTAAAAATAAATGAAGAGGATCCTTATTATATCTTTCTTGGGCCTGGTAAAGATCTGTTTCTGCTTGTGAAGGAACCCATTGCCAAATTTGGGAATGTTATATCTTTGTTTTACGTTGATCTGCTCGATTGCGACAATAATTATTTCTCATATGAACTTGAGGAGAGGCAGACAGATAGAATTTATAAGTCGCCAGCCGTTTCAATCAAGGAGTGGAAGAGAGGTGAAGTGCATGTTTCTTCCCTTTTGGTACCATCACAGGTTTTGTTGTCGGGATATAAGGTACGTGTTTTAATAAATAAAAAGAGTAATGTATCCTCATCAGACTGAAGAAGATGACCTTCTTCTAGGATGGTTCTATCTATGTAACTCGTATCAGTAATCTTCCTTGTTTTGAAATACTATATCAGTTGTGGAGTAACGATAGTAGTCTTGAAGGAGATGGCCTTGTTCTAGGATGGATCAGTCTATGTAACTCATGTCAGTAGTCTTCCTTGATTGGGAATTCTAGCTTAGTTGTGAGCTTAAAATGTCTGTTTTATTTCTTTTAAATAATTTTGTTTGTTTGTCGTCAGCATTTGGCACTTAATGGTGGACTGGTGTTGTGATATGCTGATTGTAATTTAGTTGTCTACATTCCATTTAGTGGTATTTAGTGGTCTTTAATTTGACACTTAATGGTAAACTAACATGTATTTGGTAAATAAAATGAACACTGTACTCTGTACATATACCCTGCGCGCATATGGTAAATTAACATGCACATTATAATATTTCATTCCTGTAAAATTGAAAGACACAAATAAGTCCCAAGTTAGCTTTTCAATTGTACGTGCAACTTATTAAGTCTCAATTCTATTCAATTTCCCAATTTAAACTAACTTAAGGTCCATATGCCCCATCTGGATCTCCAATTTTCCATACCATATGCATTGACTCTAAGCAAGAAGAACATGATACAAATTGAACGTGAACACTGATAGCCTGAATGGATGGGTATTAGCTGACCGACATATTTAATTATTCAACTCCATTTTTGAGTTTTAAATTCAGAGGGAACTGGGCAACAAGTTGTCCAATTAATAATTGAAGGTGTATTACAGTTTTTGGAAAAAAAATTATTGATCATGTTTTAGTTGTACTTTTACAAGGAAATTTCTTATGGTAACATCTATATATTTCTTTAGCATGTGAACAACGCACAGAAATTGCATTAGCAAAGACAAATATGAGTTCCACAACTCATGCTTTGGTTTCAAGTATTAAAGCTTAAAAATTAGCATGAATTTGATTAATTTATTATCTATATATATTATAATCAATAACCAGAGAGTATTTAAGAAGAAAAACAAGGAACAGGAAAATCTGTTTATTTTATTCCAGTTTATTCATTATGCAAAATACAGTCTGCTATCACATATATATTAGTTCCTCTACATAAAACTTATGATTCTAATAAAACAAAATATATTACTAATTACAATCATGAATCTGCTTTCATAAACTTAACTTGGAAAGGCCCACCATTCAAGCCTAGCAGCCTCTCCTCACTTTCATAAAACACACCCAAATCCCCACACACCGGCCTACAAGTGTCACACACAGTCGGACAGAATACCAGCTTGTAGTAGTCTTTATTTTCCCATTTCTCTATCTTAAACCAATTACTCAGCGTCTCCTTTCCCGGATTCCCATTTATCCCTCCAGTACTTACATATCGGTTGCCTCCTTCAACATCTTCGAGTTTCCATGTCAATGACGTGATACATATTGTAATAGCCTCAAACTGTATGTTGATGTCGGTGGAGAGGTGAATAACTTTGTCTTCCGGATTTACGGGATGGAAGATCAAGGGTAAGCCTCTTTCGAGCTCATTGGGATCTTGAGCAACATAAAGAGGGCATGGTTGGTCATTGTGTGAAGTCATGATTAGGCCTCCGCCTCGGCCACGGATTACTGGCAAAATGTAATATTGGTGTCCTGTGATCAAAGCATCGCCATCGGTATCGTACACTGAGTCTAATGTGGCAGCATTGGAGGTGAGAGAGAAAAATAGTAAGGTCACAAGAAGAGAGATGGAAAGGAGTTGAAACTTCATTATACAAAGTTCTCTGATGGAAGTAGTATATAGACATAGTTCTGATTGGTATATATAAAGAAAGTTGAAGCCTATAGGAAGTTTGGCAAAGAAAAGTAATCAAATAATTAAATAAGATTAAGTTGAGATTTGAACAGATAATTAATAGTGACATGTGAAGGGGAAACTTTGACTATCTCTTGATTTTTTTTTTCCAGAGATCAATTGTATTACAACTGTACTCATAATTAAGTTGTACTACTACATACGCACGTGTTTGGTTGTCAAATAACGAGGGAGAAATTAGATGAAATGAAGATGAAATAAGCCAAATTATTGATTTAGACTGATTAATTATTTGGAATGAAGAGAAATATTAAGAGAAATTATTTGTCCCTAGTTAATAATTTGGCTTATTTCTCTCCATTTCATCTAATTTCTCTTAATATTTCTCTTAATATTTCTCTCCATTCCAATATCTATTCGTAAATTATTTGTTCCTTATCTATATCTGTCGTTAAAGGCGGATTGATTTAAAATTTCGACATTTATTTCCTATCGGATACGAATTTGATATTAGTATTATTCTCTCTATTCATATTCTTAGAGTTCTCCAATTTAGAGGTTAAAGAAGCAAAATTGGTCATGTTAGAGAGCATTTGTTTATCCGAGATTTCAGTAGTTAATTTAAAACCTCTGCAAAGACTTTTAGACTTTTGAGATATGTTTGAATGGTATGCAAATAGTGTTATTTTCAGAATAGCAATATTATTCTAAATCAAGTGCATCCAAACAACTACACTTGTTATTTTGAACAAGTAGAATAGCACCATTCCGTTGTTCCAACAAAAAATAAGAATAGTGACTATTACAAAGAGTGCATTCAAAGAGTATAACCAAATAATATTTTAGTTATTCCGAATAACTTGAGTTAGTACTATTTTCTTATCATGCTATTCTTATTTATTATTGTCAAATAGTAGTTATTATTACTATTCTAGAGTGCATCCAAACTCATCCTTAAACTTTTGGGTATTGACGATAATACGGGGAGATAATAATCTTTTCAATGAGGCAAAATTCATATTATCTAAAATCAAGGATTGGGAAAAGAGAAAAATCAAACCAAAGTCAAGCACGAAACAACAGCAAGGCTTGATGTTTGGTACGTACGGAGCGATAGCGACCCTTGGAATATTAATATATTATAATGGATCATGACTCATGAGTCCGAAATTTTTTTAATTACCACTTTAATAAATTGAAATTAAATAATTATCACTCAATTAATCAAAATTTTATATTTACCACCCTCTCTGACTGAATCCACACACAGATCACAATCGGTTTGCAGATCCAATCTGCGTACTGAATCCGTTCGCAAATTCAATTTGCGCACATTTTTTTTCCGTTTTACAATTCGGATCCCATCAAAGGAAAAAAGAATTGTAGATCGTGTCTCGTGCTTTGTGTCTAAGGAAAAAAGAAATGTAAATAAATAATCAAATAAGAGTAATGTGAGATTTGAACAAATAATTAATAGTAGTGTTCTAAATAGTACGCTATGGTATTTTTGGATTCTAAATGCTAAACTATGATATCAAAACACGTTATTTAAGTTATAGATGCTATAACGGTAATAGCGGTTCGCTATAGTGCATAGCGCAAATAGCGCACACTATGCAACATGAGTTGTTTTGTTTTTCTTTTCAATTTATATGGGCTTCAAACAAAGGTTCATATTGGATTTGAACCGTGATTTTTTTTTTTTTTTTTGGCAATTGTACTAAATTTTATATTAAACTATTAATTATTACATGAGAGAGCCATCAAACAAAATCAAATAAAAAAGCTACAGTGCGCAATACAACATGAACTTCTTTTTTTCCTTTTTCAATTTATATGGGCTTTAAATAAAAGCTTAGATTGAATATATTAAGATATTTTTGAAGTGACAAAATAATACTTACTATATGGTAGTTTGAATATTTTGAATAGATTAAGATAGTTAATTATGCCACGATGTCTAGGTTATTTTGAAATTTAAATAGAAAAAATGATAGGTTATGTCATAATGCTGAATATATTTTGAATATAAAAAGATCAATAGTTTATTATATTAGTATTACTATGGATATTTTGAATTGTAATTTGAACTTTGTATTGGTTCAATATGAATATTATATATTTTTTAAATTAATTTGATGTTATTTATTATTCTATAAGACTTAGATAATATTAATATTTAGTACAAATATATGATATAATTTTTATAAAAATAAAAATAAATATTATGTGGCATAATTTTCGCTACAATTTTTTTATAGACTTTTCGCTATAATGCAATATACACTATTTAGAACATTGATTAATAGTGACATGAGAAGGGAAATATTGACTATATGTTGATTTTTCCAGAGGACAATAGTACTACAACTGTACTCATAATTAATTGGATAGGATTCACATGGTATATGCACCGTTGGTGGATCAATCTTGTAATTTGTACCAAGTAGTACGCACGTGTATGATTGTGAGATAAAGAAAAGAGAGAAATAAGATGAAATAAGTTATATTATAGTTTTAGGCTAATCAATATGATTTATTTTTCAATATTTTACTTATTTAGACGGATTACTTTATAATTTTATACTTAGTCTATAAAACGTAGTGTAAAATTGACGTAGAATAAAATAAGTAATTCAATATTTTTCTTTAATATAAACCAAATTAACGTGACCAATCAATTAGGAAACGGATAAATTAATTTTAATGGTATGTAAATAGTAAAATTAATAATAAAGTAAACAAGGTAAATAATGAAACAAAATGATCAAAGTGAGGGTCCAAATGAATAATGACCTTATAATTAGCAGCTTCAATTTCTATTAGAGATATGTAATTTAATTTGGACGAATCCGGCACTGTAATTTGTACAGTACTCGCTACCAAGTTTATGTTCTGCTATTTTTGAATGATTGATTCATTTACGAAAATGCAAGAAGGTTTTCAGAAGTTGAAAAATATTCATTTACGAAAATTCAACAAGATTTATTTTAGTCATGGCAGTTTAGTCATTTATCAAGATGGAGATATACCATGGAAAAAGGAATATAGACTTTCAATTAAGAAAAAAGATTATGACACATAACTTTCTAGAGGAGGTGTAAACAGATCGAATACATATAGATAGCGGATAAACCATATTCTTTCCGTTATAATTAGATACGGATACAAATATGAATAATTTTAGACAGTGGAGGCATTAGTATAGAAATGTGATCAATTGATTTCTATTTTTTTTTTTTAAATTTAGTAACGAACTAGACTTTTGCGCTATAATTTGTGATAAAAGTCTACATTTACAACAAATTGACCCTCATATTTTTTTGTGAAAATTTATACTATTGAGCTCTATTTTTTTTTTAATTGTGTATAATTTGAGAGGTTTCTAACACTTTATAACATTTTTTAATCAAAAAAATCAAAAGCTCACATGTAACACTTCTTTATATTATCTCTCTTTCACTCATCATTTTTATTAAGTTTTCTTTTTTTAGCTCCATTCAATAAATTTCTGCCTCTCCTCCTTATCTCGGATATGGATAGGAATCAGATGTTAAATGAATATAAATACAGATCGGAAATCAAACAGATACAAATATAATTTAGATAATTAAAAGACAAATGGAAAAACATTTTTATTTTTATTTATTTAGAAGAAACATGCCTCTTATCTTACTGTACCAATGAATTTCATATTTTTAATACATCAGGGTTCAAGAAATATAGACCAGGTTACCAATTAAATGTGATAAATAGTGGGCCTTGCAAAAAAGTAAAATAATATTTAATTATTCAATTAACACATGTAAGAACGGAGACAGAGAGACGAAGAAATGAAAATATAGAAAGGCTGAGAGATTGATGAAGATTTTTGAAGGTGAAGATTCATTGTGACTATACAGCTGACGTCACTCGTCAGTGCGAGACTGCGAGTAAGAACCACGCAATCACACACAACCACTTGTCTACTTCACAAAAGTAGAATACAAAATTTTTAATAGAAAACAGAGCATAATCAAAGCTTTGAATGTCATGTGTTTGACATGTGGCACTGGCCTTTTTTTTTTTTTTTTTTTTCTTTTTTTTATACTGGTCCTCTTGTTGGCCCATAACTCAAAATAATTCAACCTTGAAAAAAGAAAACTCAAAAGTAAATCAAACTCGAAGATCTGATCAATTGAAATGTTAATAATTATGAGTGATGTTAATATCTATTTAAGCTTATTAAAAAAAAGCATTTTTTTAAATCTCTTTAATTTAGTCCCACTCTAATGTTATATTGTTAATATATTAAATAATTATTATATAATATTGTAATATATTAATATTGTGTAATAAGTATCTTATTAACAATATATAACTATATAATTAATATGTTATATTGTTAATATATTAAATAATTATCATAATAATATTATAATATTTTATAGTTATTATTAATATATTAATATTATATAATTAGTATCTTATTATTAATGATTATATAATTAATATCATATATTATTAATATATTAAATAATTATAATCATAATATCATAATATATTAATATTATATAATTAATATTTTTATTCATAATAATTATTAATGTAATTATGTTATGTTGTTAATATATTAAATAATTATTATAAATTTATAATTATATAATTAATAATTAATATTGTTAATATAGTAAATCATTATTATAAAAATATTATAATATATTATAGTTGTTATTGATATATTAATATTATATAAATAGTATCTTATTATTAATCATTGTTATTAATTTATAATTATATAATTAATAATTAATATTGTTAATATAGTAAATCATTATTATAATAATATTATAATATATTATAGTTGTTATTGAGATATTAATATTATATAATTAGTATCTTATTATTAATATATAATTACATAATTAATATTTTATATTGTTAATATATTAGATAATTATTTTAATAAGATTATATATTTAGTATCTTTTTATTAATAAATATTATTCTCCTTGACAGGAGGTTGGTGAAGAAGGGTAATGTGGGTACAACACAAATCCTGATAAAATAAAATGGTCTAACTTAGCAGCGAGTATTGGTCTCGTGACTAACGGCTCATTGAACTCAAAGATTAGAATACCCTACCCCTCGTTAGTCGTTACACGCGAGCTGTCTGGTAGTTACTAGGGATCGTAGATCTCCCTATTCTACATACTATACATCTATACATCATAGATGGGTTCTCGATAAAAAAAGGCCCCAAGGCAAGTAACCCATAGTGGCAATAAGGAGACCAATATTCCAATAAGCCTTTCTTTAGCATCGGTACGGTATATATCACCACATCATACTAGCATTATATCTCATCGCTCGGTCCTCTGTGAATCTGCATAAAGCCAATCGCGAGTGATTCGATTTTGACTCTATAGGCATTGCATCATCTACTGCCGTCTTTAATTTATAATTATATAATTAGTATTTTATTATTACTAATTATTATTAATTTATAATTAATATTTTATACTATTAATTTATAATAATATATAATATATTACAGTTATTATTAATATATTGTTATTACATAATTAGTATCTTATTATAAATAATTAACCAATTTAGACTTTCAAAACTTTAGTCCTTCACTAAATCTAACCAAGCAAGGAATAGTTTAAGTTATGATTTAACTTTAGGCCTTAATCAAACATAAATAATTTAGACCGGCTTAAATTGGAATAACTAATTTAGATCTCTTTAGCTTTAGACCACAACCAAACATAGAGTAAAGACTTAATCCTCTTTGCGCTAAGTTTTGTAAATAGGTATTCTTTAAAAACCTGAGCCTCTCTTTATTCAATATATTTAAATGAGGATATGGACAGAAGCAAACCCAGTACAGTGCAAGAGAGGGGCAACTGCTCTCCCCTCTAAATTTTGAAAATCTATGAAAAATTAGAGTCCAAATGAACATTGTCTCTCTCTGAAATATATTTTGCCAATTGCTTTACTTTCTGTTGATTCGTACTCTTTAAAAACAGAAATTGAACCCGCCCAAGCCCAAAATTATGACAGATGCAAAAGTCATTTGGTCAGATTCACTTGATCTAAAAAATTTTGCATCATTTTTTTTTAAGGTTTAGTGGGAAGGATCTACTAAAAAATATATTTATAAAAAAAATTTATTTACATTGGGTCAACCACCAATGACAGTCTCATAACCTCTGCACCATTAAGATATTTAATTTTCTATTTATCTAAAAAAATAGTAAAATTTTTTCAAAAAAATGTAAAATTTGGTCTCCAAATACATATTAATATGGAGAACGGTTCGGATTAACCGTTAAGATTTTGAAAACTCAAATATATTGAACCGTAGCACCGTAGTCATCTATGCAACCCATAGCACCGTTGCCGTACTCTTACTTTATTTGTTTGTAAAATATAAAAGTCTGTCACATATACAGTATAATCAGATCCGTAACTATTAAATTAACAATTGTCCAAAAAACAAATATCAATACGATTTGAAAATGTAAATCGATTATTTTTGTTAGTCTCAGTTAATACATATTTAAATCAAATTAGAATTTTTTTGTTATTTTTAATTACATAAGGAATTATTTTTATTATATTTTATTTAGTATTCAATTAGTTAATGAATTCGATTCCGATAATTAATTTGAAGCTGACTAATTGTTTAATTTGAATCAGATAAGATATTTGAACTCAATTTATGTCCCCTGACAAAACTTGTGGATCTGCCCTTGCGAACAGGACCCCACTTCTCCGCCTCTCTATGCCAATGAGAGTCTTTGTTCTGTGGACCGTAGGCCCCACTTTGTCAGCCTACCCTTGTCCCTCCCTTTGTCTCTTTGTTCTCCTTCATTCAAAACCTAGCGATCTCCTCTCTGACGAGTCATGACATCCTTGTCTCCACCTAGAAAGAGAAAAGATCGGACTAAAATCAGAAAAAATCGGTCTAAATCAAGTAACTCGGTTTAAAATTGGTGCAGAATCGAATAACTTAGCCCATTCAATACTGTTTGACCCGTATTTTCCCCTAAAAGTCATTCTCTGTGTAAATCGGTCCAAAATTTGCTGGGTCTGATTCAATCCGGTTCAAATCGACTAATTCCGGTTTGAATCAGCCGATTTTTCCTTCTATAATTTGAATCATGATAAACAATTAGTAACATACACAAATTAATACTTGGTAAAAAAAAACTGAGCTTGCAGAAGCAATGAATGCCCGGGATATGCATCTGGCTGTAAAAGCCGGACACATTAATATGTTTGCTCATCTTTTGAGGACCAAAAAGACAAATTTATGTGTGAAGAACAAGGATGGGCCACGTCATCTCTCTCTAATTGTTTCTTACTATTTGATTACCAGCCTGTCATCTGCCTGTTATACATAACCATAATATTACCACAACATGTATTTCATGAATTCAACTTGACAAGAACAGAAAGTTCGTATTGATAAATTTTTTGTCACATGTATGGAAATTAAGGAACACAACATAATTAAAGAATGTAGTTCTTTGGTATTCCCTCATTCAATGGGATGAACTCTGATTTTGGGCATGTGTTGACTCATTAGGCTTGTTCTCTTTATGTTTAATTATTTAATTTCCAAATTAAAAAAGACTAATGCAATTAAATTAAAAATTGCTCTGAAAATAAATTTCCAAGAAATTATTATTTATTTCAATGTAGATAGTTATCCTAAATTAATTAGTCCATTTGAATATATTTTAGTTTCTTTTTCCTTTTGCAGAACCCGAACAGCGTGATGATCCGAACTCTGCGCCTGATTGGATGTTGTCAGGGTACATATAGGAGGGATCATTTATATCAATACGTAAGCTGGAATATGACCAAAAGAAAGATAAAATAGAGGAGAACATTGAGAGCATGGCCAAAAGCATGGTCATTGGTGCCGGACTAATTGCTTCAGCAGCATTTGCAGCTGCATTCAGTGTATCATGGGAATATAAAGTTGATATTCGTGCCGGACATAAGTCCCATGGGTTGAGTTTATTTTTCAAACCCTTTATTCTCATGGTTGTTTATGCATTTGGTTGCTCCATAACGGCTACGTATTTACTCATCGAAGCTGCCTTGACATATTTGGATCTAAAGGATTTCATAAAAGAGAGAATTTGTATTAATCTTGTGTGTTTGAGTACAATAACATTAGATCTATTTATAGACTTGATTAAAATGTAATCATAACCAACTCCATTAAGCATCTCCTACCTACCACTATTGCAATGCTAATCAACTCCTATAGTTCGCACCCACTATCATCTCCAATGCATTATATTTGATCTTCTATTACGCCCCCTCAAGCGAAACATGGTGCGGTAGCAATGTTGAGCTTGCTCCGAAAAGAAGAAGGTCGATGCCAATATCTCAATGCCATTGTTCTTGCAATGTGAATCATCAAGTTTGGATCTCCTTGAAGGTAGAAGAAGATAGAGAGAGGAGGAGCTCTTTTGGCTCAAGAATGCTTCCATGTACTTGAGAGAGGCTCGTTTGAGTCCTCTTTGAAAAAATAAAAAGAAAGAAAACAAAAATTGAATAGCTCATGGCTTTGTGATAAGTACATGGTTTCAAGAGGCTTTTTAGCTCTCTTGTCTCATTTTTGAGAAGCATTTGTAGATAGAGAAGAAGAGAAAAGAAGGAACCCGGCGTTGGTTTGGTGTGGTGATTTGATTTTAGAAATTGGAGGGATTTAAATTTTGATTTGGAGATAGATGTGTGAGTTCTTGAATCAAAGAGACAGAAAAGGGCAGGTAAGGAATTGATCAGGAGCTTGGTATTATTTCTTTTGTTCCCAGAAGCTTGCAAGTCTGAAAAGGATTGGGCTTAGAAATTAAAGAAATTGGAAAGATTTTTTTTTTTTTGAGAAACAGAAGGGGATCGGGCAAGTGATAGCTCCAGATTCATTTTTCAGCCCGGCTGGAATTAAAGGACAAGTATACTCAAGAAATTTAAACACCAGATCCAATGTTAGGCCTATATTCAAGTTGACAACATGAGGTATCCTCAGCCTGTGAGACAACTGTTTTTCTTGGCCCGCAAACCAGATCCGATCTGAAATTGTGTGTGCGCACCAAAATCAGATGAACCCTGTCGTGAGGTGAAATTCAACTCAGCATGAATTCCAGTGCGAGCGGAGGCGGGGATCTCCTCGAGGAAGTAATGAGAGGAGAGGTGTGCTCAACTGTGAGTCGATCAGCAATCAGAGAGAAGATGTCACTGTGGCGGAGGTCAAGTGGCTGATGATCTAACAAGGAGACGGCGGCAGTCTGGTGAGGTAAGGAGAGGTCGGAGATCAATGTCGTGTCGGCTCACAGAGCTCCGTCTCAGGCGACGAGGTGCGTACCTCTACTGGTCTGGATCTGGCTCGATCTCAAAGTCAGCAGTGCGGCGCGTCAAAGAAGTCAACGACGGAAAGTGCGTGGTTTTGGCGTCAATCCTCTTTGGCTCGATCTGGATCGGTGCTTGGCGATCTCTTCTGGTGTTCTTGATCTTGTCTGATTCTTGAATTGGTCTGATGCTATACTGGCTACCGATCTGTTTTGTTTTCTTGTTTTCTTGATCTATTGGAAGAAAGGAATTGGAGATGGGATTAGAGGGAATAAGATAGATTTGTGGAGAGAGTTGGATAAGAAGAATAAAGGGTAGAATAGAGAGGAATAGAAAGGGTTTATTTCTGGAAAAAAAAAAATGTATAAGCTGGAATAAGGGATTAGATTTGAGGCATAATTTTTGGAATAGGCACGAGCCTAATTCCAGCTTTATCAAAGCTCTGATACCATAAAGGATTTCATAAAAGAGAGAATTTGTATTAATCTTGTGTGTTTGAGTACAATGACATTAGACCTATTTATAGACTTGATTAAGATGCAATCATAACCAACTCCACTAAGCATCTCTTACCTACCACTATTACAATGCTAATCAACTCCTATAGTTCGCACCCACTATCATCTCCAATGCATTATATTTAATCTTCTATTAGGATCCTATATACCGAGGGAAGTTAATAAGGAAGCTGCCTTCAATAGGGTTGTCTCACCGGTGCGGTTGTGCCTGTATTTATCCAACCACAGCTATGTCCAAATTATTTGGTCACAAGGGTACTAATCAGATATTTAGGCTGGAGAGGACTTTTCAAGGGATGCTCAAAATATTTTCGGTGTAACATTTTGAATGGCATCTTTGTTCTCTCCGTTTTGGTAGGTAGTAATGTGCCTAATGGCAGTGCTTTTCTAGCAGCAGTATTAGTGTTGGCTTATGGCACTGTAATAATACTCTGTTTTGTCCGTGCCATCTTATTTATAAAGTAACAGAGCCATTTCGTAAGGGAATAATTTTGTATGTAGCCTTCAAAAACTCTTGAGTTTGTTATTTACCCTTCAATGTTTTAATTTAACTTCTAATTCTCACAATCCCTTCTTATTTGGCCCTTGAGTTGTTTGGATTAAAATCAGGCAATTAACAATTAATTATTCCGATTATGCCCCTCTTGTCTCCAAGTATGTTTAACAATTTAGTCCAGCACTGTCTACTCTAATAGTTCCTTGTTCAATCTTCTTTCAAATTCTGATATCAAAGGGGCTTCTCACTTCTCACATATGTCTTTTCTTTCCCATTCTTGATTTGAATCCTCTAAAGCAGTCTGCAGGGACCAAACTGACGATGCTCATTATATCCAAAAGTCATTTGAAGATGCTCAATATTCTCAAATTCACGCAAGTCCCTGATGGGTTGGTAATTGATTGTTAAGTCAAGGATATTGTGTCTAGTAGGTTGGATTAAAGGCCTACATTTGACCGATTCAGGTTCCATTAGGACTTTCATCTTGTTTTCAATTGCACAATTCAGGTTACGTTAGTGATAGGTGTAAAGCACTGGTCACATACATTCTGGCAAAGAATTAGAAAGGCTTTTGTTTTGCTCCAAAGAAAGTGCAACTTTTGATTGCTGAAGTAGACACTAAGTAGGACGGTATTGTTTTCCTCCAAAGAAAGTGCAACTTTTGATTGCTGAAGTAGACACTAAGTAGGACGGTATTACATTTACTGAAGTAGTCAACTTTTGATTGCTGAAATTGTTTATAATAAATCAGAAATTGTTTGTGAGTTTCCTCTTTGTAGTAAAATTAAGGATTCCTCTAGTGTGAGGCGATCCTCAATTTCACAATCGTTGACTAAATCCAGCTTTTATTTCTAACGGACATATTAAATGGAAATGGTAATAAATAATAAATGAAAGCAGGACCTTGATTCATTATTTAGGCAAGTAAATAACTAAATATCTTTTCTAAAAGTTATAGAATTTATAATACTTCAAAAATTTAATGAAAGAAATCACTTTGAACCTGATTATTGTTTACATATTGCTAGTGACAGCACTGTACATCCTTATGTTTGAGGCCAGTACCATGCCTTTAACAGCCAGGTACAATTCAGATTTTTATCTGTCTTTCCTTCTTTTTTCTTTCTTTCTCGACAATAGCCCTTAACCAGGTACATCCAGAATTTCTCTTACCAGAAAAATTTACATCACATTATTGCACCATAACAGTAAGATGAAATTTGTACTAATTGTAATTGATGAAGATTGCTTATATATATATTCAGCGGAACAATGTCAAAGCAAAACCTGTTTTAACTTTTAAGTTCAACTCATGTGCATCTCCTTCCAAGCCATGGAGATCCCAAATTTTGATCTCATCCGTCCATACTAGGAGAGAATCTGGGAAGACACCGCCTCATCATAGAAACTAAACTGAACCTTTAACTTAAGTCCAAAATTAAAAACTTTAATATACTTGAATTCAAATTTAGACAACTAAATTACAAGCAGCATGTCACAACTCTAGTTCATTAATTGTCATTGCTAATGACAAACAAAGAAAATCATTAAAATTAAAGAGACAAAACAGACGCAACTTCATTTCAAGACCATCATGGTTAGTCGATTACTATTCTTCAGTCTGACGAGTTTGTGTCCAACTCTTCATCAGAAGATTCATAACCATTATATATTAAAAGTTGTATCTTCGGACTTTTCCACTCTAAAAGTATCAAAAAAGAACCAACACGCTCTTCGCCTCTCTTCCACTCCTTGATGGAAACAGCTTCCGTGTGAAATTTCATCAACCTTTGAGTACCATTACGAATAATAGCCACCTCAAGTTCATATGGGAAAACATTTTGGCCTTGATGGGTCAGATCAATGTAATACAAAGTGATAGTATACCCAACATTGAGAATAGGTTCCTTCACAAGCAAAAACAAATCTTTACCGGGTCCGAGTAAGGTATAACAAAGATCTACCTCTTTATCAAATTGTATATTGCAGGAATCACCATAATCGTAGTCACAGCCGGGCCACCGGTGGTCTTTCAGAAAATGTGCCCTCCATTCTCCTATAACATTGTGCAAAAACAAATAAAGCAACAAAAATAAGCATTGATTTTGCAAATGAACTTTTTGTCAGAAAAAAAATGAAAAATCAAGGCTGGCATAAGACAGATGATTTTCGTAAGCTGTACTACATGTAGTTTTAAGTTTCAATTTGAGAACAATACAACCATGAAATGCCAACCAATACCTGATACAATAGCCATTCCACAATATCATTGTTTTTCTCACATGTTAGTGAATTAGTTATACTAATACCAGGAAAAAAAGTATCGACCAACAAAAATCTGTACCTGAAAAGGCCTTGTATAAACATCCTGGAATTGGACATAAAGACGGACCGAACTCACATGTATCAGTGTGCACCTGCCTCTGTGAGTAGGAAACAGACTTGGGGCAACCTAAACCGGCGTAAGTGCAAGGGAGATGTACTGATTCCAAAACCTTCTCTAGTGCAATGTTGCGGGTCACTACAACAACATTGCATATGTGACACTTGTGTTGTATTTCAGACCAGCAGGAGGGACATGCCACATGACCATTCATACACTGCAAAAAGTATGTGAAATTGTTCAGTTTTTGCATTTGCCATATAAAAAAAAAGAAAAAAAAAGAGGAGGGTTCAAATGTCTCATCTTTTCATACCTCATTATACCTCATATTTTATATTTTTATTTTCAAAGTCCAAAATATCGATGCGAACCGTTCAATACAATATTTATACTTAAATATGTATGAAGATGAAATTTTATATTTTTTGGAAATTTTTTTACTATTTTTTAAGATAGATACAAAATCACTGTTTTTGAACCGTTCAAAAAACAGTGATTTTTTACCCATCTTAAAAGATAGTAAAAAATTTTCAAAAATTATGAAATTTCATCCCTAATTATATTTTAGTGTATATGACATGTTGAATGATTTGGATTGACAATTTGAACTTTGAAAATAAAGATATAAAATATGGTGTATGATGAGGTATGGAAGACGAGGTATTGGAACCCTTCTAAAAAAATGCTTTTAAGTTGCGAATTAAACTTGCATTTTACTAGATTTACAAAATGAGAAAACTTGTAATAATTAATAAGTAACAATAGTGTCACAATTAATAGATCATGCAACTCCCAATGAAGTCTCCCATAAGTATTCTATAAGGTAGTTATCATTTGCAAAATGTGAGCTGTTCTATGCAAAAGTGCAAATGATGGAAACTGTTGTAGTTCAATGTCTTATCAGATGATAAATTCTGGCATAATCCGCAAAAAATTTAGATTTAAAAATAAAATTGGAGGGCACACCGCATAAGGTATATAAATTTTTAGAGAATGTAATTGAAAAACAAACCTGATAGAGTGGAGGACACAAGGGATTGGTGCAAATGGAGCAGTCCAGTAAGTCAGTATCAATTGTAACTGTCTCTCTCCCTCGTCCAGTTTCTTCTCGAGGAGGAGGATTAGAATCCTCTCTTCCCCCTATTTCTCTTTGAGATGGAGGATTAGAAGTCTCTTCGATGTCTCTCGAATACAGAGGATTTGGAGTCTCTCCCCCAATTTCTCTTGGAAACAGAGGATTCATAGCCTCTCCTACCCCCATTTCTATTTGTGTCGAAGGATTTGAAGTCTCACCTCCCCCGATTTGAGTAGGAGCATTTGAAGTATCTCCTGACTCTAGTCCTTCAGTCTTTTTGCGTTTGGCCACCATGGCAGCGCTGTCTCCTGTTCAGAGAAAGAGGCGAGTGTTTTTTTCTCGAGTGAAAATTTTGAAAGGAATGTGAAGCAAGACGGTTCGTCGCCTAAGGCTTCACTCTCGGTAGTTGTCTCTTTTTTCACGGGAACTGTGGCGTCGTTTGGAAGTTGAAACTTTGAATTTTGACTGAACCGTTCGGTTACCCACAAGACTATATTAAATATTTTAATTAGGTAGCTTACATACAATTCACCGTACAATTTAATATTTCGTAAATTATTATAAACCCATAAAAGTTGAATGGGGTGTTACTGTTCATTCTACAGTAACACCCCCTCTGGCTACCGTCTGATGAGAGATGGACGGCTCTGGCTATTTGCCGCTGATGTTTGTTTTCGTCACCTCGCACTAGACAACTCTCGGCTCGCGATTTTTTCTTTTAGTGCCAGATGTCTTCCCGCCCTCTCATTCTTTGCTTGCCACGTTTTTCTCTCTCGCTACGTGCAGCTAGCCGCCATCTCCCGGACTTTCGATTTAATTTACTTCGCTGGCGGACTTCATTGGGACATCGCTTTCGCTTACTACCGCTTTCCTTTTTCTTAGCAACTCTCTCCTTTCAGAAATTTCGCCCTTTCTCTCTGTGTCATATCTCCTCTCTACTATCATTGTTACATCGAACTCAATTAGGGGTTTTATTCGGGTGCTTGGTGTAATTGATATGTAGGACGGCTCAAGGCGAGTTGAGAAGCAAGGTGGGAGAAGCCTTCAACACCGCCTTGGTAACGACATTGGAACGAATATTGCCTAAGGAAGAAGGCTATATTTTATTGTAGATATCACATCAAGGCGAGTTGAGAGAGGAGGGATTAAGTTACAACAAGTATTTTCTACATTTTTAAAATTCAAATTGTCGATCCAAATCGTTAGATGTGATCTCTACAATAAAATGTGCTTGGAGACCAAATTTTACATTTTTTGAAATTTTTTTACTATTTATTAAGATAGGTACAAAAACTAGTCAAATTCAAAACATTGAATTTTGTACTCATCTTAATAAATAGTAAAAAAATTCCAAAAAATGTAAAATTTGGTCTTCAAGCATATTTTACACATCTAATAGTTTGGGTTGACGATTTGAACTTTAAAAATATAGAAAATGCTTGTTGTAACTCAAAATTTTACATTTTTTGGAAAAAATTCACTATTTTTTTAGATAGGTAGAAAATCACTTGATCTAAAAAATTCTGCACCATTCAAATATTTGATTTTCTACCTATCTAAAAAATAGTAAAAAAATTTCCAAAAAATGTAAAATTTGGTCTCCAAACACATTAATATGGAGAACAAGATGAACGGTTCGGATCGACTATTAGGATTTTGAAAACTTGAATATTGAGCCGTAGCACCATAGTCCTCTATGCAACCCATAGCATCGTAGCCTTACTCAAAAATTTATCTCCATATTTGAGCACAAAAAAAATTATATATTATCACGATATTTTCTTCTCCGTTTGATTATAATATAAGACATTACTTACATAAAAATGATTATTATCTATATATTCTCATTTCTATCTACTAATTGGTCAAGTGCGGATTAGAGATCTCGAATTCTGAATTTTTCATTTATAAACCGTATGTTCTTAGATATGTAACACAATTCATCTGTTATTTTTCTTCAAACAAGTGATTCATTTCTTCATAAAATGGGGAAAAAAAATTCTATTAGATTTTTCAATAGATACTATTTGCCTAAAATCAGCCCATCATGAAAACCATTTTTCTCAATTACGAAATCTGGCGGTTTAGATTGGCTCAGATGTAGTGGGTAGTTTAAATTGAATAAAGGCACATCCATAATATACGGTCGCATAATGAGCCACACATACAAACTTAAATAGGATATGCCTTGTTCAGAAATAGTTAGATATGTGATTACTGGGGTTAGGTGAAATTTTCAAACTTTGCATATTTTTCAAAAGATAAAGACACTTCGTCAATTATAAGAGATGAAGTCTATGGATTATATTCTTTGCTACCACATATACTTTCATTTCCCAATAGAAGTCACAAACCTGTTATCTATAACCTATTATCCATGTCATCTCTCTTCCACCTCCTCTTTCTCTCACTCTTTATTTCTGTGAAGGCCATTAATTATCTTGATCTCGGTGCATCTTTATCAGTTAAAGATCCTTCTCAAGTTCTGATATCTACGAGCGGTACTTTCACATGCGGCTTCTACAACATCTCACCGACTGATTTTACCTTCTCAATTTGGTTTTCTAAGTCAGAAAAATACACAGCAGTTTGGACTGCAAGTGCAAACCTCAATCGACCTGTTAATTATGGTTCCGTGTATATGATTAAATTAAGCGAAGATGGTAATCTGGTTTTGAAGGATATTAATGGAGGGGTGGTATGGAGCACCAACGTTGACACACAGGATGCTTATCGAGCTGAGCTCCTGGATTCAGGAAACCTTGTCATTATGAATCGAGGTAATAATATTCTCTGGCAAAGCTTTGATTACCCTACTGATACCTTATTGCCTAATCAACCAATTACCGCATACATAAATTTGATAGCATATAGAGCCCCACTTTCTTCAGAGTCAGACTACTACAGATTCTATTTCGATGATAATAATGTCCTGTCACTGATGTACGGCAACCCCACTTTCACACTCTCAACCACATATTGGCCAGATCATGCGAACAGTGTGTGTGATAATGGAAGTGTGAATTGTATGAGTACAAGACGAGGTTCCTTCGATGTAAATGGTTTTTTTACCTCAACGGATGCCTTAAGGTTTGAAGCATCTGACTTGGGTCCTGGGATTTGGAGACGACTCACGCTAGACTCCGATGGCAATCTCAGGCTGTATAGTCTGAATGAAATTGATGGCACCTGGTCAATCTCATGGATAGCTCTTTCTCAACATTGTAGTATCCATGGGTTATGCGGTACAAATGGAATTTGCATTTATGCACCACAGCCTACATGCACTTGTCCTCCTGGTTTCAAAATGAATGATCCGAGTAATTGGAGTAAAGGATGCTCACGTATTTTCAATAATAATAATAATAATGAAGGCTGGTTTGTTCATGTCCCCAGCTCTGATTATTCGACTAAAGGTTCTGATATAATTGTCATGAGTCAAACCTCTATAGAAGTGTGCCAGGACATTTGTAGGAATTACAGGTGCGAAGGTCTTGAATACCGTCCTGGAAAAGGAGAGTGTTATGTGAAAAACTCTCTCTTCAATGGTAAGTATTATCCTGGCTATCCAGGGGACATCTACCTTAAGCTTTCTCAAAGCACTGAGGCCTTCTCAGAACTATTGTTCAATACAAGGAGGCTCAATCCTATTTGTGAAGGAACAGAGCTAGAACGGAGCACAAAGGGAAAAACACCGTGGGCCTATTTGTATTGGTGTTTACTTGCTCTTTTTGTAATAGAACTCTTCTTCATTTCTTTTGGTTATTGTTTCATGTTCAGAAAGAAGAGCAATTCACTAGAAAATGAAGAAGGGTATAAGTTGGTCACCTATCAATTTCGTAGATACACATACAAAGAACTAGAGAAGGCTTCTAATAAGTTTAAAGATGTCATTGGGCTGGGAGGATCCGGAGTTGTTTACAAAGGTGTATTGAGAGATGGTAGAGTGGTAGCTTTGAAAAAATTGGATGAAGTTAACCAAGGTGAGCAAGAATTTCAGGCTGAATTGAGTGTTATCTGTCAGATTTCTCACATGAACCTTGTGAGAATTTGGGGCTTCTGTTCAGAGAAATTGCACTGGATACTGGTCACAGAATTTGTCGAAAATGGTTCGTTGGACAAAGCCCTGTTCAGTACCGGTACTTCAAGTATCTTGCTTGGATGGAAGCAGAGATATAAAATCGCAATTGGCGTGGCAAAAGGGTTGGCATATCTGCATCACGAGTGCTTAGAACAAGTCATTCATTGTGATGTTAAACCGGAGAACATTTTGTTAGATCGAGAGTTTGACCCAAAAATCACCGATTTTGGATTATCGAAGTTACTTCATAGAAGCAGAGTAAACTCAATGCTATCACGGATTCGAGGGACCAGAGGTTATATAGCACCTGAATGGGCAACTAATCTTCCAATCACAGAAAAAGTTGATGTTTACAGCTATGGAGTAATGCTCCTTGAGTTAGTGATGGGGGTTCGAATTTCAGATTGTGTAACTGATAATGGAGAGGGGGTAAACATGGCACTGAGTAGTTTTGTGATGAGGCTTAAAGAAAAACTTGTGCACAATGAACCTTCTTGCATTGTAGAAATTGTAGACATCAGATTGAAAGGTGATTTCAGTTTCAACATGGCAGAGGTAACTGCATGCGTAAAGTTAGCTGTTTCTTGCTTGGAAGAGGAGCAACGCAGGAGGCCTAGCATGATCTCTGTTGTGCAAACTCTACACTCCGTTGATACCTGAGTCATGAATTTGTAATCGACATTTAGTTAAATAAATACAATTCTTGCTCATAAATTGTATAACATATAATACACGGGAAAAAAAATGAGATTTTTATTTTATTGTATTGTTTAATTAATTCTCTCCTCTCTTTTTATAATAGTTGTCTGCCAATTAGCTACATAAGATGATCCAATCATCTTCTATCATTTGGATCCCTGTTTGTGCTCTTTATTTGTACCACCAAGAAACAATTAAAGCAAGAATCACCAAGAAAACCAAAAGCCACCCCGGCCCAAGTTTTTTAAGCCCCCCTAAGAACCACCAAAAAGCATATAAAACATAAACATAAACATTAAATCAAAACAGGAAAAATCTATCAATCCTAGACAATAGTCAAACAAGAGAGATTATTAGTGAAAGAGAAAAGATTCATATAGACATAGGGGACTAATTAAGCTCCTATGATGAAGTGAATTTTTTTTATTTTAAACCTTTTAAATTCTTATTTTTTATTAAAATGATTATTATTAGTTTCCTCATAACATGAAATACATTTCATAACACTTATTCCTCCAGTCCTTCAATCATAAATTTTTGGTTGCATTCCGGGTCAATACAGTTGGCTTTCAGACACGCGGCATCGATCCATGTCTATTATATATTGTGTTGAATGTTATACTTGACAGCAAATTTTGTGGACGTAAATTAATTCATGATGTTGAGTGATCATGAATTCACAACCTTTAAACCATAAAAAAAAGTCACTAGTCTCTCTATTTATACAGGCCATATATCCATGTTGAAAATTCTGCAGGGATCTATATATCTACTGGATTTAATCAGGCAATTTATTTGAAAGAACAAGGACATTTTTGTCATTTGTCGTTTTTCGCAATTGCATTTTAAATGGGACTTGGGGCTATCACTATCAGGTTTTAGATATTACATTATTGGGCTTCCGTTAACTTGGTGGGACAATCAAAGGCCCGATCCAAATTACAATTGTAGAGCAACCACAGGGATGATTTGGCTTCATTCAGCACAGGAGCAATAGAGTCACTGCTGCGCTGCATGAAGTCAAACCGACACAAGAGCAATAGACCCGTTGTTATGTATGGTTAATGACTTGGTTTCCAAAACTGTTGGCAACCCACACAACAGTTTCCAGTGAAACACTGAACAATATACCGATAAAAAGGTCAGGGGAGGAGCCGGAATGGAACAAGTCTAGCTTGGACGAGATGAGAGACTGTCTTCTAGTAATGTTTTGACAGGGAAGTAGGGTATGACAGGTGGGGCCAAATGTTAAGAATGCCATACGAGAATTCAGCAAGTGGAGACAACGTACATAAAATCTTGACTCAGGAATTAATACATCAATTGAGGCGGTGTCTTGTGTGCAAATGTTTTACGGAAACCAGAGAGCATAACTTTTGGGCATTGTTGCTAACGGGTCTGGCAATGAGGACTGCGTTTCTAATTATCTGTGGCGGAGACTTTGCCTCGGCATACAGCATACTGCGTCTTTATAATAGCGATTTTATTCACATTGTGAGGAATATATATATTGAATAATGAACATTCCACCTTTTCTACTGAAAAATAAATTCCAAAAAATAATAGAATAAATTAATATTTTTAGTGACTTCTAATAAAAAGTTATGCATGTTTACAGTCAGAATTTACATTTGTATTTTTTTTGCTGGATATTCGGCCTTCAAATTAATTTATATGGATTAAAATAAATTAGTTGTCACAAATTCTTGTCAATAGATTAATTTAAAATAGGAATTAATTGTCAACAAATTAATTTATATTGAATAATACAATGTTTGTGGTATGAAATTAGATTTGAAAAATTCATACAGGAATGCTGATTGGGCTAAATGGGCCGAAATTGTTAGTTCAAACTGTGAGAAGAGGCTCCAGCCAGTCCCACATAAAAAAATATTTTAATTAATGAGAAATCTGTCCTACTTAGTACCACTATTTAAAAAATAAATAAAAGGCAAGTTAATAAATAAATTAAAAAAGTTCTACCAAAACCTTCACTAGTTCAGGATTTGAGATGCGATTATTTTAAGTGTCGTACTTCAACATCTGTTTGGACATGGTACATATCGTAATTTAGATTGTTTATTTTCATATATTGCAACTATTTATATATATGTATCACATCTAAGATTATTATACATGGAATATATATTCTCCTTACTATATATTATCATACACAAACTACAGTCAAGCCATACCCATGCACAGTCTCACATGATATATATTCACCACTTCCTACTTTGGGCAATCACATTCTTAATTTCCATTCATTTCTGAGGCAGCAAGAACCACATCATGATCACGGTTTCTAACGGTGTTGCTTCCGATGAGAAAGTGTCCTATCTCCAGGCGATCCGTAACTTGAAAATTTGAATAAGAGTGAGTACTGAGTAAACAAATGAAACTTAACTTTTAGGCTACAAGCACATATTTGTTATTTTATGAGAGAAGCTAAGATTAAATGAAAACTAAAAGAACGAAAATTTAATTAAATTTGAATATACAAAATAAAAAAAATAAAAATCATGAGGGTAGCTTAACACAGGCTGCATGACATACTCAGTGTGTTTCCCATCCTTATATCCACCAATTTGGAAAGATTTTTCTGATACCGTTTTTCTGGTCAAGAAATTCTGAGGTTCGTCTTTTATTATTTCCCTAGGAGCTCCTGCGCAAGAAGAGCTCATCACCAGAACCAACACAATGGAGACTATGACAACCTTCATTCTTTGAAGCAAAGTAATGTTAACTTTTGGAATAAATTAATTGTTGGTACAGATCACACATGAAAAGAAGAATAAGGATTTCTTAAAGTACTGCATGTTTATACAAATTGCTTTTACCTTAGAATTACTTCCGAAGGACCTAAGTACTCGACTTATTCTATTTCCCTGATGTCCGAAATGTGAACTACACATCCTATTTATAAAGAATTCGACATGCAAATTGCACTAGCTATCATGATGTGGAGCATTAATTGAAGAGATCAATTGCGTGCTTGGTTAAATGAACCATGATAATTAATGAGTAGACAGAAAATTCTTACCTATTTGTAGCTAGGTTTAAACTAATTAATCGTGGTACACTGTTGCATTGCAATTAATACACTTGTAACATCGATTGATATCCACTTATGAATCCACTTGTCAATCTGATATTATCTTAAATTTAGTACACAAATTTCATTTACTCGGCAATTTTGCAATTTAGAAACAGCAAGGATAACCATTTTTACATGGTATTGCGCTATGTAAAATCGTCACAAAAGTCATTTTTAAGAAAATTAAAAGAATAAAGCTAGCGTGTGATGTCCTCACCGACTTCAAAAATATAACAGATTGTCTTCAAAATGACGAATTCAAACCGTTGAAACTGATATACTTCACAAGTAAGGCACTTGGTTGCCAAACGTTGGTATTGGCCCTCACCTCCTTCCATGGCAGTTCCTGAGTAGCTAAGATTAAAATGATAGTTCTTGAGCTATGGACATACCAATTTAGTTTTGCGATTTTCAAAGTCCAAACAGTGAATTCAAACTGTTCAACATAATATGTATATTAAAATGTGCTTGGAGACCAAATTTTATATTTTTTTGAAAACTTTTTTACTATATATTAAGATGATTTGAAATTCTCTGATTTCAATAAACAATTAAAAATTTATGAACCATTAAGAGAATGGAGAGAAAAATTAAAGATCGGGAGAGGTTCAATTTGTTTTTTTCTCTAACCTTTCAAAAAAGAGGAACAATTTGTTATGTCGCCTACGTACTTTCATGAAGGATTGTTTTATTTTTATTTCCGCTCTGTTAGCTCCATTCAAAGAATTTTCTATGCACCAATTTGAAAGCTCATCTGACGACAAAAAAATACATAGCAAGGTATCACACTATATATACATATCACCATAGTCCAACTCTTGCTATAAAATAATATATATATACATCCCTTCTCTAATAAATGAGAATTCGCCAATTACGGCTCACCATATCATAACACACATGCAAATTTTGTGTTGTTTGTTGTACCTATTTTACATATCATAGCACACATGCAAACATACATTTCGTACACTGGTACACACATCAACAAATTAAAGCTATCGAAAACAATTAATAAAACCCTACATATCCGGGTATAGTAAGCTACATCAAAATATCCGTAAAAGAAATTGCATCCGGTTACAATTAATCATAAAAAATAAAAAATAAAAAATAAAACAAATGATGCAACCCACCCTAGCTACTGTGATGAATTCGGCTCCATCACAACAAAATTATAGTATATATGGAACGGCGTGACTCATTTGTTGGTTAAGTAATTTGTCCAATTTTATTCAGTTGTTGAGTTCGAATAAAAATCATGTCGGGATTATATATTGTCTATATATTTTTTATGTCTGCATTTAATAATATGATTGAGTGATAGACAGGGAGAAGGGTAGATTTTTTGCTATTTAGAATGAAAATAAATAGATTAATTTCAGAAAATTGTGCCATTTGTACTATTGGAAGGTGTAAGAAAAGCACAGTTCGTTACACGAAATTGGGAAAATAATTAATCAGAGAACTCATGATTATGTGATTAGTCATGCTATTATTTAATTAGATCACGTATCATGACTTATCATAATCAATTTATGATGTACTGAATCATGATTAAAATTATGAGAAATTGTCACCACATATAAATAGTTGCACTACATTAGTTACATCATAACAACACGTGACGTTATTAGTTACAACTAACTTTTTTTTTAGTAATTTAAGTTAATTTAGTGAAAAAATTAAAAATATAGAAAAGAACCGAATAACATAGAGAATTGTTTGTTCTTCATGCGTGTAAATTTTTTTATTTTCTGACACCCATGTGATTTCACTTAATCAAAATTCTTACTCGGCCACTTCTCTGAGACAGGAATCGAATAGTTATAAATCTCACGTAACTACCCTTAATATATAAACAATCAAAATTTGATAAAAGAAGCGTGTGCAGCTTTGAAGGTTTATAAAGTTTGAACATATTAATTAATTTCTTTGTCATTATTATTACGTCTTCTTTCTACTTCTTGCAATCTAGTACTAATGGAATAAGTATATTATGTTAATATATAAATTTGAACATAAAAATATAGAGTGACTTGATTAAAAAAAATAACAAAATTGAGTAATTAAAAAGAAATAAATCAGACTTGAGAGAAATGACAAATTGAATGACAAAGTTTAGTGACCTCCAGCAAAATTCATCCTAATTATTATAAGCATACAGATGACTCAAAATTATACGATCTGGATTTGAAACTCTGCTGTAATCATCAGAAAATATTAATTGTGCACAAAGAGATAAAGTGATATATTTGTCTTGCTTTTCAATGTGCCACAAACGATCAACTATCATTTTCCTATGGCACTAGAGTAGGCTTTATCTATGAACTTATCTATGAGCATCGTCACATTGCACTTGGTGGGGCCAACCAACTTGAATACAGTTAAGGTGGTCACTTCACTCCACTTAATAATTTAAATTTTTTTATTTGTTTAATCACCGGCCGAATAAAATCTAACGGCCTTGATTAAGTGTGATTTACATGATCATGATCATGTTTCGTGTTGTGCAGTGTTGACCTGGCAATTCGCGTACTGTATCGTGCTATGTATGTCATTTCTATTGAACAGCGGTTACATAATGTGAGTATATGACGCATGAATCATGGTATGTAACCGGCATGCTTATCGCGCCATACAGTGACAGAATTTGTTAGAACATAAATTTTAAATGAGTTTGAAAAACTTTAAATAAATAAGACGGGTAAATTGGTTGGTACTATAGTAAAATGATTCCCGATAAACTTGGATTTTGTGTTATTGGCAATCAATTTGCACATTATTCGTGAAATTTATGAACTTTTTCATAATTTTACAAATTATTCTTGAATTTTTAATGAAATTTCACAATTTTTTTCTCAATATATAATTCTGAATTATTTACGTATTATTATTTTTTGCTATAAATGGATAATTTTTGTTTCTCTATTATGGAAATAGTTGGTTTTTACCCTTGTATAAAATTAAAAACAGCAAAATCACACAAATTTAACTAATCTTCGTTTTTTTTTTTTTAGATATTATATATTACGTTACTACTTACTAGTATATATTTTGATTTTATAAATTTTCAAAATTCTACATATTTTTTGAAAACCTTTTGATAATATTCTGTTTCATGCACAGTTTGAAGATTAATTGCGCTGACTAAAGCATTACGTTTGATGGTTGGTTTAGCAAAAAAAGATGGTATATTTGCTTAAGCTTTACAAATAAATCCATGATGACTGGAATGTTGATAACCTATTATGTGAAATAATAAAATAACAAAAGGCAAACAAAGGGCTCTGTACAAGTCATCTGTACACAGTCAAAGGTTCAAAGGTGAATCGGTTAATTTAATGGGTCTGCGAAGCCCAAGAATCGACTAATTTAATGGATTACCTTTGCCATTATTCGAATTTATGGCAAATTCGAATTCAACCAAAAAGATCTGTGCGAAAACTGGGTCTGCGAACAGATTCGGTGCGCAGACTAGATTTACAAACTGATTGAGATCTGTACATAGATGCAGTCTGCAAATGTGGTAAATATGAAATTCTGACTAACCTCATTTAATTTCAATTTATGGTAACATTAAAAAAAAAAAAAAGGGAGTATGATGATATATGGTTCTTTCAATTTTTGTAAACAACATCAGTCATAATTTCAGAGCTTGTTGCAATACCCCTCTCATATCTCTCTTTTATGGACGTAAACAAAGCAATAGATTTACATTTGGTAAATTAGTTGTGAATAGATATAAAATTTGATTTTAGGTATGTTGTTGAGAACTGGTACCACCAGGTCGATATCAGCTATAGATGCAATACTGGTAATACTTAATTTTACTGATTATTAAAGCTAAAAAATTATCAACATATTAATCGATTACGGCTAATGACATAACATTATATTTTTTTTTTTGAGGTGATAACATTATAATTTCAATCTAAGTTATAACGAGTCAATTTTTGTAATTTTAAAGTCCGAACAGTCGATCTGAATCGCTCAACATAATCTTCATATTAAAATGTGCTTAGAGACCAAATAAATATTTTTTTTTTTGAGAATTTTTTACTATTTTTTCAATAGATGCAAAATAATTGTTTTCATATAATTTTGAACTATCCAAAACTGTGATTTTGAACCTATCTAAAAAAAAATAGAAAAACAAATAAAAAATATATATAAATATATATGAGTAAAGCTAATATACACTTAAGTGTAACAATGAACCCATACACTTAACTCTAGGACCGTACGATTAGCTTTGAGATTCGTGTATCACGACTTTTAAAGAATCTACACAAATCTCAAAGCTAATCATACGGTTCTAGAGTTAAGTGTATGAGTTCATTGGTACACTTAAGTGTACATTAGCTTTACTCTATATATATATATATAATTCGGTCTCCAAATACATTTTTGAAGATCATGTTGAATGGTTTGAATCAACTAAAATTAGACTAAAATTGCGAAAACTGACTTGTTATGACATTAGCCGGACTCCATATTAATCTGATTTGATAAATTTAGTTATCATTAAAATAGCACAATTGCATGTACTATTTTAGGCTTCGGTGTAACAATTTTTTTTTTTTTTTGATAACTTAATATTGGCTGATTTGATTAATTTTAACCATGATTAAAGTAACAAGTTTTAACCAAATATGAATACTTTAAGCTATGACTGAAGTGATAAGAATAAGATTGTATCAAATAAGAATAACTTGAACCATCAATCCTTCATTTTAAGTAGCACCAAAAAAAGCAGCGAAAGAATTGACTGGTGATTGGTAATACATAATGCACGGCCTAAATGTTCTTATTTATTTATGGGGCCGTCTTGGCCCAAAATAAATAGGCCATAAGGCCCAAAATCACTTGAGCTCCATTTCTCATTTCTTTGATTGGGAGCTCCGCAGACCCCAAGAGTTGGAATTCATCACACCTAAGGTACCTCACCAATTGATTTTGAATCCTATTGGCACGCATCTTAGAGGGACTTGTAGATTATCGGTTAGGACCGGATTGGTCCTGATGCTGATGGGACGGTCTGGATTCAAACCTAAACGGTAAGGTAATGCAGATGTTTTCGACTTATGCGCTTGCGCCTGGCGCAAAGAAAACCTTACTAAACGAAGGTACTCTCAACTCTCCCTCCGCCGCTGTCTCAGTTAAGAAAATCGTCCCCTCCAAACTCCAAAATCCAAATCGGAGTGGGGTGTAACCAAAGGAAAAGAGGGCCCACCGAAGAATATGGCTAATTTTGTTCTCCTCTTTCGTTTTCCCTCTCACAAGAAATTAAAACGAGCTTCTCCGGCTCTCGTGGTGGTGTGTTGTCTCTCTCTCTCTCTCTCTCTCTCTCTCTCTTGGTGATCTCCGTTTGTGAATGAGATTTACTTGCCACACTTAGTTGCTTTAGTTTATTTATACAACTTAGCTTTGTGGTTTTGTGCAACTACATCACTCTCAATTTGATTTCAGTGTCAATTTAATTTCTCTATTTTTTGGGCCTTTTTATCTTTATTCTATAGGAGACGACCAAGTATCCAGCAAATGTGATGGTTCACAGATTAATGCTTGTTAATTAATTATGTAGTATCCACAAAGGTAAAACTCAAGGTTTACTGTACTGAAAATGAATGGTACTATGTCCCAACTAAAGCCTGATTTTAACCCATCATTGCAATCCATTTATTAGGTTGAATTAAATCAAGTTTGCTGCATTGCCTTTGTTTAGTCAAAATAAAGCCTCAATTTGCTACCATCAGTTGTCATGTAAATCTTTAAATAAACCTATTGCCAAGTTAAATTCAATTTACCATGAATGTTTCAATTAAGCCAGTAAACATTTCTGATACTTTTAAGTGCATACTTAAAAATAAACTTTATTAATTGTCATCTTGTGATAATAGACAATGCACTGACCCTTGTGGCAGCCTGTTTTCCCTTTTTTTTTTACTTAAATTTTTTTTCATCAACTCATTTTCATTTTATTTATACATAAGGTAAATTGGGACTAAATTAAGGCACAATTACAAAAGGAGGGCCTAAATGAAGGTGCTCTCCCCGCTACTGTCTCAGGTATTAGATCTCTTCTTTACTATATTTCTCTTTCTTTACTATATTTGTTGTTGCACCATCGCCTAACAGTGCGTTGTTTGATCTCTTGTATATATCATGGTACTTCTTTTCTTTAACAAGCTTTTGATAAAAAAAATCAGTAAAAACTGAAGCTTTTCTTTGTGATCTTGTGAAGTTATTTATTAATACTCATAAATTTCAAGGGATTTTGTTTGACAAGGTCATGCAAGTGATGACGAGAATCTAGACAGGGAAATCTGTACTCTGTTTTTAATTTCCAAAAAGTGATGAAGACTTGTTCTAATTGGGGATCTCTTTGATGCTTTATCTGTTTTCTTTAATCAATTTCAGCAAGCCGCTTTTGACTTTTTCTATTTGATCTTCCCATGATAATATATATTTTTTTTTGTTGATACATCAACTACTGCGTAGTGAAGCATATAATCTGTTGTTTATTGCATGCCCTTTTTTGTGTTTGTTTTCAGGTTAAAAAATGCATTGTATTTATTGTGATGAAGACCTAATGATGTTTTATAAGTATAGGAATGGAGATCTGAAAATGAATGATGTTCTCTGTTGAAGTCCGATAAGAATGTACATGAATTTTAGCTTTAGGTTTTATGGCATGTTAATTCCTCTTCCTCTCCTCTCATCCTCCTCCGCCACCGCTTGTGTGTGTGGAGAGAGAAACAACACAAGTCATAGCACACATCTGCTGCCATAAAAGGCTGTAGAAGCTGAGTCCATATTATCCGAGGTAACAGAATATTTCTTGCTGCATGTTGCATGTGCAGTCTGGACAATCTGGATCCAAACTCAATGTTTGAGTTTACACCTTGTTTGGATGGAGAGTAGAGGGAGGGAAAGAAAATCTCATGACTAATTCTTGTTTGGTTGAGGAAGAGGAATTAACATGCCACAAACCCTTTGATGCGAACTTGTGAGACATATACATTTTTTTATATGGGCCCCAGAGAACAGTGGGTTGAAAAATAAGGACTGATACTTATGTCTTTCACAATGCATATTGTACTTCATTTTCTGATTTTTGTAGCTGCAAATTTTCCGTTGATTTCTTTATCTTTTACTTGACTAGGTTTTATTTCCCTGTTTGCTAAATTTACCCTTAGGATGCAAAAATGCACGAATTATCAGATTGTATTTTGATGATGTTTTTATATCATTGCTGCTACCAAGGCACAATAATAGTTCTTCTTTGATATTCAATTGTTGTTATTGCTTGACTTCTTATGTCTTCCAGAAACTTTTGTATTGTTGTTGCCTTGATGGGTTGATCGCTTGATGCTGCATTACAACTGTTACCTTTACTGAATGTCTGTTATTCTTTCATTCTAAATTACTGGCCTGATGATGAAAAGATATGGTAAAAGAATATCTCAAATTCCATTTTACTGTTGTAGCCCAATATATAATGTTGATGGATGGGATGGAAACAAGAGTGAGTTTCCCCCATGGTTCGGAGCCTATTTCTAATGTAGGGGTTCTGCTTTGAGATTCGTACCATATTAAAATGGATAACTTAGATCTCATTCTACATGGTCAGGTTTTGCACTTGATATGGATTCTATTTAGGAGAGGAGAAAGAGATATTTGTAATTGCTATATGTACCAATTACATTACAGGAGGGATCACTTGACAATTGTTATTTTGACAATCTTGACAACAAATTTTCAAATAACGGTAAAACGGGTAAATTTGTGAGTTTTTGATATGGTACATATGATGTTAGGGTAAATTTCGCCGAAGGTCACTAAACTTTGTCCTTTGTCACAAATTAGTCACTTAAGATTGATTTGTCCATTTAATATTTGTGAGGATTCTGATCGGACGGTCCAGATCTAAACATAAATATCATGTTACTTCAGAGGATATGGACGCCCCCCTCTGAATTCACATCCCCTCAGGTTACTGGACTGAGTACAATAGAATCGGACGGTCAAAAATTGTTCTTTTTAACTTGGCACGAATCTCAAAGCACAAATAATATTGCCCCCTGCGTCATCCCGAGCAAGCACATGCTGAGAGTAAATCTAGGCCGTCTGTTTCAATTGTGTTGTGTTGTGTTGAGTCAGGTACCTGGGAGGATACAGATCCCCCCTCCCTCTCCTAGATAGAGTATATGTTTTGGCTCCCAGGCATGTATGGGGTTACCACTGGATTTTTTTCTGACATGGTTGATTTGCACATTATATATTTGGGCTCCAGTGACTTTGGCATGTTGAAACAATATTATAAACACATTTATGAACAATTTGAGGGCCCAATTTTCTTTTATTTTTCTTGCTTTTCCCCTGTAGCATATCTTTAGAATTTTTATGTTTTTGTTTCTTTACTTGTTGATAAATTGTTTATTGATGTCCTCTGAACAGTTTTCTAAATTTGTGTAATTATAAGATTCTTGTAGGTTGCTCTGCAGCATTGTTTGTTTATTTGTGATGAATTACAGTATAACATTTGTTCATTGCTATTTTGCATCTCCTTTATTAGTGAAACACTACCAAAATTGCAGTTATTGTTTGCATCGAGTAATTTTAAGAGGACAAAACGTTGGTTTTTGCTAATAAGCCATGGAAAAAAATTATACTCTTTTTTTTTTTACTTTTTACAGGGTATCTTTTTTTTCCATGCATTGTGAAGTTTAGTAAATTTGTCCTCTTAAAATTTAGCTAGCAATTCTTGTACAACAATTTTGGTTCTTTTTTAGTGAGATTTTAGGAAAATGTTAATAAAATCTGCACTCTTTGGATTTTAAGAAATGATGATGACTTGGTTTGTGTGAGATTCTCTCTGATGACATTGTTTATAATAACTTTTATGGTGCCATTGTTGAAAGTTGACTTTACATTTTGATAGCATAACAAAACTCAAATGAAGTTTGACTTTTGCACATTCAAGATTTGTGAAGTTTGAAATTAGTTTTCTTATTAAGATGGGATGCATGATTTTCATTTCTCAAATAAGTTTTTAGAGATTTATTTTTGTGAGGTTTAAATTTTGTTTCTTTGGGAAAGCACACTTGTGTCTATGGAGGCCCAATGATGCTGTAACAGAGATAAGAACGGAGATCTGAAAAAAAAAAAAAAAATTTGTTCTCTGTTGGAGACAGTTAAGAATGTAAGTGCTTTGTCGAATGCAAACGCTCTGTGATCTGGACCTCGGTTCCTCTTCAATTGTATGGATTATTTTGTATAACTGGTGAGGGATTAGATTGAATACTCAAACTGTATGGATTTCTCTGTTGAGTTTTATGAAGCAAAAAAAATCATAGTGATCCTTCAAACGAACAAGTACGGGGTATTTAGATCTTTTATATACTATAATATATTATATATATATTAAGCCTCGATCAATTCACAAGCTTGTTGTTCAAACGAACAAGCGATCCTTAGAACGGATTAAATTTTTAATCCTTCATCTTTAGAAGCAGTGCCGAACAGCCCCTAATAAAGTATTTCTTATATTTAATTTATTAAGTAAATTTGTTTTCCAACACATCAGACAAAACATTTTACTCGATGTATTGAAAGGCATCATAAAAGACAAAATGTATTGAAAGACATCATTAAAGACAATTTCTTTTCCTAATAAATTAAGTATTGGACTAGATTGTATTGAAAGACATCATAAAATACAAAACAAGAAACGAAAACATTAATTCAATGATAAAATATACAAAAAATAAAAAAATAAAGATTGGGGGAACAGGCCAACTCCCACACAAAATCCTAAACATTGGTTATAGAGACGTTAATTGAAGATTTACTTCGGACTAGTTTGATGTGCTACAAAAAAAATGAAAGGGAGTAACAAATTTTTCATGACCAATATATGCTGTTTGATTTGTTGAAAATTCAAAAAAAAAAAAAAATTTAACAATGGGAAGTAACATGATTTTCCTTCATACTGTTTTCTCTAATTTTGTGCAGAAAACACACGGAGCATAAACCCTAATAAAAGTATTTCTTATATTTTATTAAGTAAATTTGTTTTCCCACGCATCAGACAAAACATTTTATCGATCTTCTTCATTAACTCGATGCAGTCCCGTTGATTTCATTCAATTTCTATTCCCATTTTTCATGCCATTATAAGTCGATGCAGTTCCTTTTAATTTCCCCACACTTCACTTCCACATTTCTTCTCTTTTTAATTCACAAGTATCTATTCAACGGAAAGGATCGACACCCCTTCGATACAAGTTGCGTCTCCTTGTTTATTGTACCGAAATTTTTATTAATACTCAAAAATAATATGAAATTATTGAATCTACCCATTTTTCGGTAGAATTCAAAAATTGTCTCTTTCGGTGACTAAATAACCGGACTAAAACCAACTTTATGGTGATTCGGTCACCGGATCCAAAAAACAATGTCTGGTTATTAAATAACAGGAAAGTGGCACGTTTGTTTTTTTTTTTTTTTTTTTACAAAACAAATTTTTTTTTAATTTTTAATTTTTTGTATTGAAATATTAGAGAAGTTGAATATATTTCTTTGAAAATAGATATAATACAATATAATTTGATTTATTAGAGAAACTGCAACAAATAATCCGGATCAATATTTTTCAGGTTAGATTTTTCACGGTTGTAAGAAAAATTAATATATTTTTTATGTGTTATTAGGAAAAAAAATATGCTTTGAATGTGAGTTATTGATCGCGGTTCAAAAGTCACTTCTAGGTAATACATAAAATATTGTGATCCTTCTAGTACATTTAATTTCTAAAAAGTTGTATCAATTTTATTGTTAGCGTTGGATCAACGATTTTCAAAGTGACTTAATAAGTAACAAAGAAAATTTCAAAAAATGTAAAATTTGGTCTCTAAGCACATATTAATAAGGAGAACAAGAAGAACAGTTTGGATCAATCATTTGGACTTTGAATCTAGTGATTTATAGTCCAATGCACAAAGATGCATATGTATTGCAATGTATGGTAGCCTTACTATACACACAGACACAGGTTGGCTACTTTACTTACATAAGCATATGAGGGCATATGTTTTGAAAAATTACGAAAAATTAGTAAAAAAAAATGTAAAATTTGGTCTCCAAACACATATTAATATGGAGAATATGTTGAACGCTTCAGATCAACCATTTGGACATTGAAAACTCAGAAATGACTTTATAAGTATATGCTCTCATATGCTTATGGAAGTAGAGTAGCCACCCCCCCCCCTCTCTCTCTCTCTCTATATATATATAGAGTCCGGCTAAATTGCTGCTAGCAGCAGTTCTTCTCAAGTGCTGCCAGGGCTATATTTAGCTGTGTGATGTTCAAACAACAAATCCAAACTATTAGATGTTTAATCTATATTATAATCTACTTGGAGACCAAATTTTATATTTTTTGGAATTTTTTTACTATTTATTAAGCTGGTTTGAAAACTGCTGTTTTCAATGCTGCAGAAATTTACTGAAAACAGCGGTTTTCAAACCAAGTTAATAAATAGTAAAAAAATTCCAAAAAAGTAAAATTTGGTCTCCAAGTAGATTATAATATAGATTAAACATCTAACGGTTTGGATTTATTGTTTAGACATCACATGACTAAATATAGCCCCGGCAGCACTTGGGCAGAACTGCTGCCAGCAGCAATTTAGCCGGACTCTCTCTCTCTCTCTCTATATATATATATATATATATATATATTTGGAAAGAATAATGGATATCAAGTCTTTCAATTTCATACTAGATGATGTTATTGCAATAAAGGATCTTTTTCATTCGAATTTCAAACCTACAAACTTACACATTAGAAAACTTATATCCTTGCCACTAGATCAAATGTTAACTCTTAGACATGAATTAATTTGTTTATTTCAAATGTTTTTTTGTCTCCACCTACAAACCTACAAACTCACACATTAGAAAACTTATGAAGCAAATGCATTTTTGTCTCCATTGATCTATTTTTTTTTTTTTTAAAAAAACAATTCAATGGTCCTTGTTCAGTTGAAAATGTTAAATTCAGTTCTATTTTTTTTTTTAAAATACCCTTCCTTACCACCTTCCGTTTTGATAGATATATTTGGAGGATATTTTTTTAAACAGAACCGAACTTAATTATTTCAATGGAACAAGCAAATTCGACTTCTTTTTTTTTTTTTATGAAAAACAGATCTACCGATCCGTGGATCGGTGAAGGCAATTTATTATACTTACTTTGAATGCGGTGAAGCAATTTTGTTTTACCTCCACCGATAGAGCTGTTTTTCATAAAAATAGAATTTAGCATGCTTGTTCCTTGAAATAATTAAATTTGGTTCTATTTAAAAATAAAAAATCTATTTGGAGTCTTTCTCGATTGTAATATATATATAGGCTGTGGCTAATTTGCTGCCGGCAGTATTTTTGCCGGCAATGCTGCCGCTGTTTTTTTTATTTTGTGATGTCCAAATAATAAATCCAAACCATTAAATATTTAATCTATATTATAATCTACTTGGACACCAAATTTTATATATTTTTTAATTTTTTTACTATATATTAAGCTGGTTTGAAAACCATTGATTTCAATGCTGCAGAAATTTACTAAAATTAGAGGTTTTCAAACCAGCTTAATATATAGTAAAAAAATTCAAAAAAATATAAAATTTGGTCTCCAAGTAGATTATAATATAGATTAAACATCTAACGGTTTGGATTGAATTGTTGTTTGGACATCACACGGCTAATTATAGCTCCGGCAGCACCTCTGCTAAAATGCTGCCAGCAGCAATTTAGACAGACCCTATATATATATATATATATATATATATATATATATATATATATATATATATATATATATATATATATATATATATATATCGATAATTTTTATTTGCGGAATGATCCACGACATCAGAACTTATTAAACAACTAACTTAATTTCCTATTGCATATTGCGATAATAGCTTTTCCTTGCATGCATGTGGCACCATGTTCTCATTTTTAGGATGAATTAAAGATCGTCTCAAAAGATCTACGTGATTAGTTTACGTCAGATACATATATATATATATATATATATCTGCACAGCACACTCATCTCTTGTGCTTTTTAAGGAATCAAAGGACAACTGACGTATGCAAAAACGAGGAAAAGTTGGAATGTCTCCCATTATCATAATTAAATATATTTTAATGCCGAGGCTCATTTCCTTGAACTTTCTTGTGTTATATTTTCCACGCATGTTCGTATCTCATTCCGATCGCTATATATACACAAGGGTCCCAAATGATCATCATCCTAAGTTGCGAAATATCCAACTGCGTAAATTACACTGGTTAGTTTCCCTCTCCTCTCCTGTAGCTCATGAATTTCTTTTCGTATACATTTTTTTTATTTTTTTTTTGTTTTTAATACTTTCTTCTTTTCTATGTACTGGACCAAAAGAGGAAAGAGAAGTACTTTTGCACTTGGCAATTCAAATGTTAGTTGTTTTATCTAATCCTAGCCTGTTTCTGTGTAGCCTTTCGTTCAATTAAGGTCAGCTTTTTTTTTTTTGTCAGCTTAATTCGATTATTTTCCTCTTTTTATATTTTTGTTATTGTCTGTGCCCAGCAGTTCAATCTGAACGCTGACAGTGTGCCAGTATGACAGCATTTGCTATTCAGTGAACACGTACTAGTACATAAAACAGTTTATTATTTTCTTAACCATACACGGTTTATTATTTAGAACTGTGTATGATTTTTGTTTCTTGTTGTTTTTTAAATGATTTATAATAGGCTAGCACCCGCACCCATATTTGCTAGTCATTAAACAAACAATTAATATTACACATCTATAATCAATATATATTCAACATCACAGCATATGAAATCAATCATATTCATAGAAAAACGTCATTTTTCTTTTTTGTGTGGAAAAACGCGTACGTCAAGGTTTTTTTTTTTTACTGAAATTGGTCAGCCTGATGGGTATGTAGCAAAATATCTATTTTGACTGAAATTGGTCAGCCTGATGGGTATGTACCAAAATATCTAATTACAAAATTAAAGTGACTAGCAAAAAGAGATTAAATTATAGAAAACATAACAGATAATTAAGGTATCAGCACGAAATTACAGTTATAATCTGAATAGGGATCGATGTTAGTACTGTTAATGTGAGTATTATTTTTAAGAATTACGTCTTAACCATGTCATACATTTAATTCATTATTTATGTTTTAAAGTAATAAAAAAAAATCAAGTGGGCGGTATGAAGCAAACTATATATAGGAAAATTAATTAAGTAAACTGCGTAAACATATATCAATGCTATCCGCTTCTTCTTCTTTTTTATCTTAACACAATTTAAGAATGAGTAGTAATAGAAAATTATTAATATATTGTATAAATTTTTACATAGTGAAATAGAAGTTAATTTGCTTCGTATTCGAAGACCTTTTTTACTTGAATGAAAGTACCGACACGCACAAGATAAATAGGAAAATAAGGAAAGAAAAAATTAAGAAATAATATATCAAAATATAAAAATTATAATCCTAATATTAATAATATAAAAATGGAAATGTTCTTGCAAAGGGACTCAAAAGTAATCCAAGAAGAACAATAGAACAATGTCAAATTATGTAAAGGGAAATTAATTTCCATGGAACAAGAAGCTTTACTATGTATCGTTTGTAATATTTGATCATCATTATCATTCCTAAACAACTGGAGAATATATTCAAAGAACTAAAATACAAAATGTACAACAACAACAACAACAACAAAAAAAAAAATCGGACTACGTCCTACAGATCACTTTTATCCATGTACAACTTACCAAATAGCTCCACTGATGTAAGAAGATAATATATTTAATTTTCCAATAAATAAATAAATAACATAAAATTAATAACTTGTGGTTCATTACTCAGATATCTAAAGCCAGAGCTTACTAGCTAGTTAGTCTCCATCAATAATGGCGGAGTTGGTAATCACATTCATTGTGTCTCAATTGATGCAAAAAATTCCAAATGCAATCATGAGTACTATCATGCAGAGGAGACGTGAGAATGGTGGTGGTGGATCAACCTTTCTGGCTGAATCATGAGGTATTTGACAGAGATTTGCAAGAGAGGAGCAAGGACGAGATGGTAGATAAATCAAAGCAACTCCTGACGAAAAGTAAATGGATCATTGCTTGAGTGGTTAGGTGATATCGTAGAAGGCATGTATCAAGGGTGGTACATGGTTGATATCATGAACCACCAGTCCAATAGTTCAACATCTTAATTATGATGATAAGCGAGATCTTCTCGATTCATTAATCAAACTGGAGGATCTAAATTCCAAAATAGATCTTTTCTTCAAAGTCTTGAAGCCTTGTGGTTCCCTTGACACTTGTGTCACCAACTATTTGAATATGGATGATGATAAACTTTTTGGTCGGTTGGTGGAAAAAGGAAAGTTAATCAACTTTTTATTAGGATTAAACGATAATTCAGGCAACTTTGGGAATGTTGATGTCCTTAATTACTATTACTGGTGCTGAAGGAGTGGGTAAAAGTGCTCTTGTAGAGTACTTCTATAATGAGACTTGGGTTGCGGGTTTGGTTAGGAAATTAATGCATCTTTGCATGAGCCCGCACACTTTATTAATGAATTTTTAAACCAATTTTAATTTGCTCCAACAATGTTGCTACTGATGATGATGCTGAGCAAATGCTGACAGATCGATAAAACGTTTCTTCTTGTAATTGATAATGCAAGTGATATTAATGCGAGAGTTTGGACGTACCGTAATAAAGGCCTGCCTAGAATATGGAAACAAAGGGAGCAAAGTGATAATCACAAGCAGAATGGATGAGGCGACTGCTTTAGGAACCGCGGAGCCAATTATATATATTGGATCCAATGACAAAGGGCGAGTATTGCTGCTTCCTTAAGAAGATTGTCTTTGGCAGAAATTAATCGTCCTGAAGGCTATGCAAAATTAGCAAAAATTGCTAAAGAAATTGCATATTGCCTGAATGGATCCCCTTTGGCTGCAAAGGTAATGGCTGCCCGATTACTAGAGAATGTCAACATTCAGCATTGGGAAAACATCTTGAACTCGATAAAACCGGCGGTGAGAATTTAATATGCACGTCTTTTCCCCTTTTTTTTGTTTTTTTATATTCCTTTTCATCAAGATATATATATATATATACTACTTTTGTGCCCTTAAAATTGTTGTAACTAGCCAAAATTGGTTTGGACCAACGTGTTCTAAATTGTAGATGGTTATTAAAGACCAATATATATACCACAAAAATCTCTCACTATCCGCGAGGTTAAAGGTGCTTTTTGCCAACGGCGGTATCTTTGTAAATGCCCCTATCAATATTACCGATATGCTCGGAAATAACAATTTATATCAGCGTATCCTTGGCAATAGTCGCTTTTTACCCTCGCCGATAGTGGTATATTTTTTACCCTCGTGGATAATTATAATTATCCTCGAATTAAGTGTTCTCAATTTTCATCTTAATTTTTAATGTTTTTATGAATCAATTAAAGAAAACTTGTTAGGTCATGTCAGCTGCACCAAAGGAATTAATCGATTACAGATCAGTATCTAAAGCATGGTCAAGTACTTTCAACCATTATTTTCTAAACCTGTATGTAAAAATAACATTGTCTAACTAGGTAATGTTAATCAACTAATAGATAACTATACCTAACAAATAAATTGTGGAGATAAAATGTAACGTTAACAGCAATCAGGGGGTGCATAACAGTTTTATTGATAGAACAATGAATAATATTCATCGTGCCCATATGTGACTATTCGAATTAAACAAAATAATTTTCACAATATAGGCAACAACAGCAGAATCCAGAGGCAACAGCAGCAGAAGCTACAACCCATCGACTGAATCATGGTTGAGAATGGACCTTATGTGGAAAAATTATGAAAATGTTATCCAAGCAGATATTGAGGCGAATCGGAGAGCTACAATGCTGGAAAACCGTGTCATAGAATTGCAAGGCCAGATGGAGAGAATGACGGAAGCAATGCAACAATTGTCAGATCATTCAAGGCCCAACAAGAGAGCTCGGCTCAATTCCTCTGAGCCTCTAACTTTACCCTCATCTCAACATCCTTCAGTTTTCAGGCAGTTGCCCGAAAACGATGAACAGGTGATGTTATTTTATAATGTTATTGTACTTGTAGAGACATGTTCTTTTCACCTTTTTCCTTAGAAAGAAGCAAAAACCAAACAACCGAACATATTTTGATGCTTACCTTTCAAAATCACAGACTCAAAATCATTTTAAATGCAGAGAAATCGTTTTTATATGAGCAACATAAAAGTTTTAAATTAAACCTTTTAAAAAATATTTAACTTGAGATTAGTAAGAACGGAATAAGAAACTTTGGTGCACATACATTTTTATATAAGCAAATGTGTAGAACAATTTGTATATATGGTATGTATAAATACTTGGAATTTAGCTATCAAAACCTGCAATGGTAAATATACACATTTACATTGCAGAACATGAATTTCAAGAATAATTGCCTTTTTTTTTTTCATTTAGTGTGTGTGTATGTTAATTTGATTAGATGGTTAGAAGAGAAGATGCTGCAGGACCCTCTTGCTCGTACCAAAATAATGGTCCCGAGGTGAAGCTTGAATCTGCTGAAATGGAAAGCGAATAAGAATATCAACAAATGGGATCCAGGAATAAAGGCGTGCGTGCCAATTCAATAGATATGAAAGTACTACTAAACTTTTGTTATTTTATTTTCATTTTACAAACTTATGGTATTTTGGATATGCTTTTCCGCTGGCTTGCTATTTGCTTAATTATATTGTGCATGTCTATGTTAAAATCATCGTTATAGTTTTTTATGTTCAAATTAATGTTTGGTCAATTAGTCAAATTGTTAGAGTGAATGCATTTGTATTTTCTAGATATGTTAAATGTTTAGATTTTTTAGGGTCATGTTGTGTAATTCATGAACTGTTGATTGTTGTGTAATGTTAAGTGACATTTACTTTCTTGGGTTTGTAAAGGTCCATACGGCCTATAAATGTATGGGTTTCCATTAGTAATATTTATGAGAGGTGAAAAATATCAATATCTTATGAAAATTTCAGCTATACTTCTTCTTACTATATATTTTTCTCTTCCACTAATTAAATATATGAAATATAAAATAAAACACAAAAGACTACGAATAGGCCAATACAAGCAGTATCAGAGCAAGACTGAGTGAGGTTTTTCTAATAGAAGTGTGGTATTAAAAAATATCTATCATGGCGATGCAAGGAGGTACATGGGTGTCGCACACTGTGCAATTTGTCTTTGACAACAAGAATTATGACTATTGGAATATAAACATGAGGACCCCCTTGATCTCACAATATTTATGGGAGATAGTGAAAGGTCTTGTAGAAAAGAAAGGAAAAGATAAGGTTGAGGTGTTGGTTGATGTATGTAGAGACGAAGGAGAATAGGAAAAAAGACGCTAAGGCTCTCTATTTGATTCAACAAGCCATCTCGGAGAAGATTTTTCAAGAATAATCGGTGCAACAAGTTTGAAATATGGATGGCAAATTTTGCAAAGGGGGTTTCAATTAAGGTTCCCATAAAGTTAGAACTGTAAAGCTCTTAACTCTTAGGAAAGATTTTCAAATTTCCAAATAAATGAGAAACAAACTTTAAAAGAGTATATTTCTGAGGTGATTGAATTGGTTAACCAAATTAAAAGTTTGGGTGAAAATTTGACCAATTAAATCAGTTTGTGAGAAAATTTACTCATTTTTTTTGTTGATGGAGTTGTGGTACTATCTATAGCGCAGTTGGTCCGTACTACACATTAATATTTTTGTTTTCAAAGTCCAAATAGTTAATTTGAACCGTTCAACATAATTTTAATATGAAAATGTATTTTCAAACTAAATTTTCTATATTTTTTAGAATTCTTTGTTGGAATTAATTTTAATTAATTACAACATATGTGGGCTTATATGTAATATAAATATATATTGAATAATAGACTGTCAAAATTAGACCCGTTATGAAGTGATCAAATTAAGTATTATTTATCGGGTTCAATATGTGTCATGAGAAGTGGGGCCTTTAATGTGTAGAATGCGTATTAATAACTTTATGATTTAGTGATGGTCTAAATTATATAAAGTTTGGTAATAATACAATTATGTTATTGGTCCCTGGAGAACACAATCAAATATGGCAATGTTATGTTAATAAGGAGATATCCAATAAGGCAAGTTCTGAATTCAGATCCGCTAAGGATCCAATAAAGAAAACAAGATTAATTAATTAATTAATTATAAGAAAGGCAACTATTCATTTGATTAAATGAAAAGACCTATTTATCAGATGGAATTCGGCATTGATTTGATTAATAATAGGCGCCTATTCATGAATCTTATATCCTGATATATATGGCTGGCGCCTAATCAAATACGTGAATATCTCCTTTTGTCTGATAATACAGATCTATCTCTCTCTCTCTAAAAGATATATAGAAATACGGAAAAACAGAAAAACAGAAAATTCAGAACTTGAATCGGGTATCTATCCTTGTGTAAGAAGAGAACGTTGCCGCTGCCACCTCTTTCGCTCTCTCCATTGAACTTGAGAGGAATTGCTTGGAAATCTAAAGGCTTCCGGTGATCAACGGTGATTGTGCATCCCTGGAAGACTATAGCTACCGATCAAGGTAACTTTAAATTTCATATTAGGATTCACTAGAGGATCATGGCAATTTATGATTTATATTATGTAATACGGTTCTGCATAAAATAAATCCAACATTCTCTCCTCCACTAGTTATGTGTGCATAGAATCCATATCATCTAAGATACCTCAAATTTTGAGTTTTGATCCTGACCATGTGATCGGTTTTGAGTTACTTCAGAGGTGTGTGAGAACACATTTGCTTCCATAAATGGGTGTAGAAGCTTGCTGCGTGTTGCATGTCTAAATTTTTTTAGTTAGCATTTCAAAAAAGTCAAAATCCAATGTTAGCATGACTTACCAAAATACCAAAGTTAGTAGGTTCGCAAACCTCTAATGTAGGCTGAGCTATGTACATTTTTATATGGGCCCCAGAGAACAGTGTGTTGAAAAATATTATACTTACTGAGGGACTTCACAATTAATGCATGTTTTATTGCCTGCTGATTTCTGTGCAAAACTTTCTGTTTTGCTTGACTTGTTTTCATTTCCCTATTTCCTAAATTTGACCCTATGGATGCGAAAATGCACAAATTATCATATTGCATTGTGGTGAATATTCTGTATTATTTTTTCTTGAGACAATTTTTTTTTCCTTTTGAGACGATTTTTTTTGATGTATTATTGCTGCCACTAAGGCACAATAATCCTTCTTTGATCATCAAATGGCTTGATGCTGCACTACCTTTTTCACTTTTGCATTGTTGTTGTCTTGTTGGATTGATGACTTGATATTGTACTATTGTTGGGTTGATGACTTCAGGGACGGAACTAAAAAAATTAAATAGAGATGACTAATCTCTAAAATGTAATATATGAAAAAAAAACAAAAAAAAAAATGTGGCCAATGGGAATTGAACCCATGACCTCATACATAACAACTAGAACTCAAACCACTAGACTATCAACAAACATTTGTTATTTTATGAGGGGTGCTAGAATATATAAAAGTTTCAAAAACTCAAAAATTTAACTAAAGTTTAATATACATAATTAAGAATTTTAAAATCATGGAGTGACTTAGCACCCCCTGATCAATACATAAATCCGCCCCTGGATGACTTGATATTGTACTACAACTATACAACGGTTGCTTTTATTTAATATTTATTATTGTTTTATTCTAAACTATTGTCCTGATGATAAAAAAAATATTCAAATTCCATATCACTGTTGTAGCTCAATATATAATGTTGCTGGATGAATGGATAGAAGAGTGAGTATCCCTACAGTAGCGCAGGAGCCTAATTTGGAATGAATGAGTTCTGCTTTGAGATTCAAAGTTAGCTAAACAGAAAGGGGAGGTTTCATTAAGAGACCATACCAGCATGCTGCTACTGCTGGTGTGGCCCAATTGCAGAGCATCTAACTGAAAATCTAGGTGGTGAACTCAATGAAAGTGAGTGATTTATATATATTTATTTATATATTTGTGTTATGGAGATCCTTTCAAATCTCTGAATGTATTGGACATATACTAGACCCTGACAAATGTATATTCTGGCCTTTTTTTTTATTGGTAAATGTGAGTATGCTTATTTATTTATTTATTTATTTATGTGTGTTATGGAGATCCTTTTTTTGTGTTTTTTGTATTTGTTCTAGTAATTGGAATTCGCATGTCTAGCTAGTTCTTTAAGAGGATGTTCATTATTATTTTTTGGTGATATTTCCCTCTCGGGTAAAACGCTTCCTCTCTCAAGTGTATTTTGATTATTATTTTTTAATTGCTGTTTTTGAAGTTAAAGAAATTGCGGATTAATCGTAGTAATTGAATAATTGCATACTATTAATTTATTTATTTGTGGTTAGAAACATTGCATATGCAGTACAAACTAAATGGATAAATATATATATATATATATATATATATATAGAGTTAGGCTGGGTTGCTATGGATAGCATAGTGGCCTCTATGCTACGGCTCAATATTTGAGTTTTCAAAATCCAAACGGTCGATCCGAACCGTTTATCTTATTCTCCATATTAATATCTGCTTGGAGACCAAATTTTACATTTTTCTGAATTTTTTTACTATTTATTAACTATTTTACAAAATTGTTGATCCAACGGTGACTGCACAAAACAGTAAAACCGTTGGATTAGCGATTTTCAAAGTGGCTTAATAAATAGTAAAAAAATTCAGAAAATTATAAAATTTGGTCTCCAAGCAGATATTAATATGGAGAATAAGATGAACGGTTCGGATCGACCGTTTGGATTTCGAAAACTCGAATATTAAGCCGTAGCATACAGGCCACTATGCTATCCATAGCACCCCAGCCTAACTCTATATATATATATAAAAATAACTATGATAATGGTGGTCATATAAAACAAACCTGCTTTATAAGGTATCAGTTTACATAAACGCAATTGTGATCATATCAGAATCGATCATAAAACATATGTAAAATCAAAGTTTAATCAACTAAACAAATTACCTATCCTATTGATGATAAATAAACTAATAATTAAGGCCTTAAGGAGAGGCAGAAATTAGAAAGAAAAAATGGATATGCAGTCTTAAGATCTTACACCAAGAAAGTGTACTCAATGAGGCCAAGGCAAACGCGAGTTTGTAATTTTTTGAGAAATTAACAAAAACCAAGAAAACCTCTTACAATTAATGTGTTGATTGTAATGATGCTTAACAGGGATATAGCCATATAGCCCTATAGGTGAATGTTCTCCCCCGTTTAAGGACAGGTCACAGGTGGGGCCAAATGTGTTAAAAATGCCATACGATCGAGGAATTCAGCAAGTGGAGACTGGAGACAACATAAAATCTGACTCAGGAAATACTTCAATTGGGGAGAAGAGAATGAGTACTGTTTCTTTAGGATGTGTCTTATGTGCAAATATTTAATTTACTGGAAATCAGAGAGCATAATTTTTAGACAATAAATGAATATTTTTAGTGACTTCCAATAAATTCTCTTAAAAGGGTCATTTCCATTTTAAATACAAAGAAAATAAATAATTGGTGATATATGTGTAGAAATTTCAAATCAATCGATCTTTCAGACTTCAGACGATCTTTATTGGCTTCAAAAATGATTCATGTAGATCTCTTTGTGAGCTCACTGGAATTGAGTCATAATATGAAATCAATATTTTCTATCAAAAGTTATGCATGTTTTAAAGTCAGAATTTACATTTGCATTTTTTTTGCTGGATATTCGACCTGCAAATTAATATAAATGGATCAAAATAAATTAGTTGTCACACTAATTCTAGTCAATAGATTAATTTAAAATTGGAATTAATTTATATTGAATAATGCAATATTTGTGGTATGAAATGAGATTTGAAAAATTCATACATTATTTTTTTTTAAATATTATGAATATAAAGATCGATCGAACTTGAATTTTGTTTCTTAGGATGCCTAGGGGCGAAGGGTGAGAATCTGCTATGATCCTACAGGATCACAAGGTCCTGTGATTCCAATTTAAACCTTTCATTTATTACAGTGTGAGAATCTTAAAAAGAGATAGTTTTTGCACAAATCTCAAAAAATATAAACGGCTGAGATTAGAATCACAGGAACCCTGCGATCCTGTAGGATCGCAGCAGATTTATTTCCTAGGGGCAAAACGATGCTCCTGTAAGCCCATATTGTTGTTTTTTTTCTGATTGGGCTAATTGGGCCGTAATTGTCATTTTAACTGTCAATGAGATCGAGGCTCCAATTGATTCAAAAAAAAGGAGATCGAGGCTCCAGCCAGTGGCATCAATATCATAAAAATTAAAAGGCATGTTAATAAAAAAAATATATATAGTTCAGTATTTGAGTTGCGATTATTTTAAGTTGTTTATCTTTTTTATATTGCATGGTACATATCATAATTTACATTGTTTATTTTCTTATATTGCAACTATATATATGTATATCACATCTAAGATTATTATACATGGAATATATATATTCTCCTTACTATATGTATACTATCATACACAGAACTATAGTCAAGCCATACCCATGCACAGTCTCACATGATATATATTCACCACTTCCTACTTTGGGCAATCACATTCTTAATTTCCATTCATTTCTGAGGCAGCAAGAACCACATCATGATCACGGTTTCTAATGGTGGTGCTTCCGATGAGAAAGTGTCCTATCGTCAGGCGATCCGTAACTTGAAAATTTGAATAAGAGTGAGTACTGAGTAAACAAATTAAACTTTAACTTGTAGGCTACAAGCACATATTTGTCATTTTATGAGAGAAACTAATATTAAATGAAAACTAAAAGAACAAAAATTTAATTAAATTTTAATATACAAAATTAAATTAAATTAAATCATGAGGGTGGCTTAACACAGGCTGCATGACGTACCCACTGTGTTGCCCCCACTTATCTCCACCAATTTGGAAAGATTTTTCTGATATCGTTTTTCCGGTCGAGAAATTCTGAGGTTCGTCTTTTGTTATTTTCCTTGGAGCTCCTGCGCAAGAAGAGCTCATCACCAGAACCAACACAAGGGAGATTATGACAACCTTCATTCTGTGAAGCAAAGTAATATTAACTTCTGGAATACAACCTTCAAAAAAAAAAAAAAAAAATTCTGGGATAAATTAATTGTTGGTACAGATCACACATGAAAAGAAGAATAAGGATTTGTTGAAGTACTGCATGTGCTATACAAATTGCTTTTACCTTGGAAGTACTTCTGAAGGATCTAAGAGCTCGACTTATTCTATTTCCCTGGTGTCAGAAATGTGAACTACACATGATCCTATTTATAATGAATTCGACAAATTGCACTAGCTATCATGATGTGGAGCATTAATTGAAGAGATCAATTGCGTGCTTGATTAAATGAACCATGATAATTAATGAGTAGACATAAAATTCTTACCTATTTGTAGCTAGGTTTAAACTAATTAATCGTGGTACACTGTTGCATTGCAGTTAATACACTTGTAACATTGATTGATATCCACTTATGAATCCACTTGTCAATCTGATATTATCTTAAATTTAGTACACAAATATCATTTAGTCGGCAATTTCGCAATTTAGAAACAGCAAGGATAACCATTTTTACATGGTATTGCGCTATGTAAAATCATCATAATTTAGCATGTGATGTGCTCACCAACTTCAATAATATAACAGATTGCCTTCAAAATGACGAATTCAAACCGTTAAAACTAATATACTTCATGAGTAAGACATTTGGCTGCCAAACGTTGTTATTGGCTCTTACCTCCTTTCATGACAGAGTGGCTAAGATCAAAATGGTAGTTCCTGGACTATAAATATATCAATGAGTTTTGTAATTTTTATAGTTCAAACAGTCAATCCAAACTATTTAACATAATATCAATATTAAAATGTGCTTAGAAATGAAATTTTACATTATTGAAATATTTTTAGTATTTATTAAGATGGTTTGAAATTCACTGATTTTAGTAAACATTTAAAAATTTATGGACCATTAAGAAAGTGAAGAGGAAAAATATCGGTAGAGAATCAATTTGTTCATTTCTGCCAACCTTTCAAAAAAGAGGAACAATTTGTTACGTTGCCTACTTTCATTAAGGATTGTTTTGTTTTAATTTACGCTCTGTTAGCTCCATCCAGAGAATTTTCTATGCACCAATCTTAAAGCTCATCCGTGACAAAAAAAAAATACATATCACAGTATGACACTATATATATAGCACTATAATTCAACTCTTGCTAATAAAAATAATAATTGTATATCATTATTATATATTCTTATATTTTGGTGGACAAAACAGTGTACATGGGTAGGATGACAATCTACTATTTTTGAAAAAAATAAATAAAAAAAAAATTGAATTGACAGCTTGATAAGACTAGAGCCATATTCTTGCATATAGGTTCACCATTACTTTGTAGAGTATACTTTGTTCACATCCCTTCTGTAATAAATGAGAATTCGCCAATTACGGATCACCGCATCATAACACACATGCAAATTTGTGTTGTTTGTTGTACCTATTTAACATATGAGTTCAAATGCCTCTATTTTTTTTTTGTGTTTTTACCGTGCATTTATTTTTAAAATTTTAATAAATTAAATTTGAAATTTAAAAATTAAAATAAAACTGTTGAATATGATATACATCATTCTATCTATGCACATCTAAAATATTAGGACATTTTAACTTTGTTTTGATTATCATCAAGATATTGTAAAAAAAATGTATTAATATGAATAATTTCTAGACATTGATTTTTCAACTTATTAATTCACATAAAAATAAAATTAAAATGTGATAATATTTTATTTTATGAGGATATAGAGAAAATAACATAGATCACATATAATGATTTTATTTTAATATTTATAATTTAAATTTTGAGTTATTAAAATTTTTAGAAATAGAGACATGATATAGACACAAAAAATAGAGATATTTGAACCCTCGTCATCATAACACATGCAAATTAACATACCTTTCGTACACTGGTACACACATCAAGAAATTAAAATTATTAGTTATGATTAACTTTTTCTTAGTAATTTAAGTTAATTTAGTGAAAAAATTGAAAGCATAGAAAAGAACCGAGTAACATAGAGAATAGTTTGTTTTCTTCGTTGTGTAAAATTATTACTTTCTGACACTCATGTGATTTCACTTAATCAAAATTCTTACTCGGCCACTTCTCTGGGATAGGAATTGAACAGTTATAAATCTCACGTAACTACGCTTAATATAAAAACAATCAAAATTTATTAAAAGAAGAGTGCAGTTTTGAAGGTTCATAAAGTTTGAATGTATTAATTAATTTTTTTGTCATTATTATTACATCTTCTTCCTACTTCTTGCAATCTAGTACTAACGGAATAAGTATATTATGTTAGTATTTTGAACGGAAAAATATAAAGTGGCTTGATTAAGAGAAATAATAAAATTGAGTGACTAAATAGAAACAAATCAAACCTTAGAGATCAATTCGTGATAAATGACAAAATTTAGTGACTCTAACAAAATTTATCCTAATTATTATAAGAATAAAGATGACTCAAAATTATACGATCTAGATTTGAATCTCTTCTGTTATCATCGGAAAATATTAATTGTACACAGAGATAAAGTGATATATTTTTCTTGCTTTCTAATGTGCCACAAACGATCAACTACCATTTTCCTATGGTACTACAGTAAGCTTATCTATGAGCATCGTCACATTGCACTTGGTGGGGGCCAACCAACTTGACTACAGTTAAGTGGTCACTTCACCAGTTCACTCCACTTAATAATTTTAAATAAATAAGACGGATAAATTGAGAACTTTCACTGGTAAATTGGTTGGTACTAGAGTAACAATATTTTCGAATAATTTGGATTTAGCTATTGACAATCAATTCGCATATTATTCGCGAATTTTATGAATTTTTTTTAGAATTTTATGAATTATTCTTAAATTTTTAATGAAATTTTGCATTTTTTTTTTGCTCTCAATGCAAAATTTTAAATTATTTACGTATTATTTTTTTTTTTTGCTCTCAATGGATAATTCTTTTTTTTTCTCTATTATGAGAATAGTTACTTTTTATTCTAGCATATAGTGATCTATTTTTATAGTCTCACGAAAACTAAAAACAGCAAAATTGCACAAATTAAACTTGTCTTTGTTTTTTTTAGATATTATTAAGTTACTACTTACTAGTATATATTTTGATTTTATAAATTTTCAAAATTCTACATATTTTTTGAAAATCTTTTGATAATATTCTGTTTCATGCATATTTTGAAGGTTAATTACATTGACTGAGGCATTACTTTTGATAGTTGGTTTAGCAAAAAAAAAAGGTGGTATATTTGCTTAAGCTTCACAAATAAATGCATGATGATATATGATTCTTTCAATGTTTGTAAACAACATCAGTCATAATTTCAGAGCTTGTTGCAATACCCCTCTCATATCTCTCTTTTATGGACGTAAACAAAGCAATAGATTTACATTTGGTAAATTAGTTGTGAATAGATATAAAATTTGATTTTGGGTATGTTGTTGAAAACTGGTACTACCAGGTCGATACCAGTTATGGATGCAATACTGGTAATATTTAATTTTACTGATTATTAAAGCTAACAAATTATCAACATATTAATCGATTACGACTAATGTGATAACATTATAATTTCAATCTAAGTTATAACGAGTTAGTTTTTGCAATTTTAAAGTCCGAATAGTTAATCTGAACCGCTCAACATGATATTTATATTAAAATGTGCTTAGAGACCAAATTTATATTTTTTTGAAACTTTTTTACAATTTTTTCGATAGGTACAAAATTATTATTTTCAGATAATTTTGGACTATTCAAAACTGTGATTTTGAACCTATCTAAAAAAATAGTAAAAAAATTTCAAAAAAATATATAAAATTTGGTCTCCAAAAATATTTTAATATGGAGATCGTGTTGAATGGTTCAGATCGTCAAAAATTAGATTGAAATTGCAAAAACTAACTCGTTATAACTTGGAGTGAAATTATAACGTTATGACATTAGCCATACTTCATATATATTAATCTGATTTTATTAATTTAGTTATCATTAAAATGGCACAATTGCATGTACTAATAATATTTAGGCTTCCGTATAACAATTTTTTTTTTGATAAATTAATTTTAGCCATGATTAAATTAACAAGTTTCAACCAAATATAATATGTAAGCTATGACTGAGGTGATAAGACTATCAAATAAGAACAACTTGAACCGTCAATGCATAATGCACGGCCTAAATGTTCTTACTTATTTATGGGGCCGTGTTTGCCCAAAACAAATAGGCCATAAGGCCCAAAATCACTTGAGTATCTCTCCATTTCTTTGATAGGGAGCTCCGCAGACCCCATGAGGTGGGAATTCATACTACCTAAGGTACCTAACCAGTTGATTTTAAATCCGATCCGACCGTTATATATTGACACGCATCTTAGAGTGAATTGTATATTATAGGTTAGGACCGGATTGGTCCTGATTCTGATCGAACAGTCTGGATTCAAACATAAACGGTGAGGTAATGCAGATGTTTCGACTCATGCGCTTGCGCTTGGCGCAGAGGAAACCTTACTGAGCAAAGGTACTCTCCGAGAGCTGTCCCTCCGCCGATGTCTCAGCTACGAAAATCGTCCCCTTCAAACTCCAAAATCCAAATCCAAAGGTACTCTCTCTCTCTCTCTCTCTTGGTGATCTCCGTTTGTGATTGAGATTTACTTGCCACACTTAGTTGCTTTTGTTTAGTCATACAACTTATACTGCTTTGTGGTTTTGTGCAACTACAACCCTCTCAATTTAATTTCTCTATTTTTTGGGCCTTTTATCTTCATTCTGTAGGAGACGACCAAGTATCCAGCAAATGTGATGGTTCACAGACCTGTGCTTGTTAATTAATTATGTAGTATCCACAAAGCTAAAACTCAAGGTTTACTGTACTGAAAATGAAAGGTACTTTGTCCCAACTAAAGCCTGATTTTAAGCCAGTTATTAGGTTGAATTAAATCAAGTTTGCTGAATTGCCTTTGTTTAATCAAAATAAAGGCTCAATTTGCTACCATCAGTTGTCATATAAATCTTTAAATAAACCTATTGCCAAGTTAAATTCAATTTACCATGAATGTTTCAATCAAGGCAGTAAACATTTCTGATACTTTTAAGTGCATATTTAAAAATTAATTTTATTAATTGTTATCTTGTGATAATAGACAATGCACTGACCCTTGTTGCGGCCTGTTTTCCTTTTTTTTCTTTACTTAAATTTTTTTTTCATCAACTCATTTTCATTTATTTATACGTAAGGTAAATTGGGACTAAATTAAGGCACAATTACAAAAGGAGGGCCCGAGCAAAGGTGCTCTCCTCGCCACTGTCTCAGGTATTAGATCTCTTCTTTACTATGTTTCTCTTTCTTTCTGTGATGAATATGAAATCCCCATCTCTTGTGTTTGAATTTGTTGTTGCACCGTCGCCTAACAGTGCGTTGTTTGATCTCTTGTATATATCATATATGTTACTTCTTTTCTTTAACAAGCTTTTGATAAACAAAATTTCAGTAAAAACTGAAGCTTTTCTTTGTGATCTTGTGAAGTTATTTATTAATACTCATATATTTCAAGGGATTTTGTTTGACAAGGTCATGCAAGTGATGACGAGAATCTAGACAGGGAAATCTGTACTCCGTTTTTAATTTCCAAAAAGTGATAATTTGTTTTTTTTGTTGATACATCAACTATTACGTAGTGAAGCATATAATCTGTTGTTTATTGCATGAACTTTTTGGTGTTTGTTTTTGGGTTAAAATATGCATTGTATTTATTGTGATGAAGACCTGATGATGTTTTATAAGTATAAGAATGGAGATCTGAAAATGAATGATGTTCTCTGTTGAAGTCTGATAAGAACGTACATGAATTTTAGCTTTAGGTTTTATGGCATGCTAATTCCTCTTCCTCTCCTCTCATCCTCCTCGGCCACCGCTTGTTTGTGTGGAGAGAGAGAAACAACACAAGTCAGAGCACACATCTGCTGCCATAAAAGGCTGTAGAAGCTGAGTACATATTATCTGAGGTAACAGAATATTTCTTGCTGCATGTTGCATGTGCAGTCTGGACAATCTGGATCCAAACTCAATGTTTGAGTTTACACCTTGTTTGGATGGAGAGTAGAGGAAGGAGGGAAAGAAAATCTCATGACTAATTCTTGTTTGGTTGAGGAAGTGGAATTAACATGCCATAAACCCTTTGATGCGAACTTGTTGCATGTGAGACATATACATTTTTATATGGGCCCCAGAGAATAGTGTGTTGAAAAGTGAGGACTGATACTTACTGATGGTTTTCACAATACAATATATATTGTGTCATATATATTTCATTTATGAAGTTAATAACAATCGTGATACCATGTAATAGAACATGCAACTCCCAATGGAGTCTCCCACAAATATTCTAAAAGGCAGTTGTCATTTCAAAATATATATGACACAATATCACAATATATACATGATTCTCAGTTAAATTTGCAAAATAGGTGTTCTATTCAAAGGTGTTTCCCATAAATATTCTAGAAAGCAGTTGTCATTTTGAAATATGAGACAATACTTGGGTCTAAATCGTTCAAATATTGAAGCTGAATTTGTTCATATGTTCTTAAGAAATTACAAAGGTGCTGAAATTGGATGGAGCATATACGCAAACCAGAAGATAAAAGAGATACATTTCCAGAGAATAATATTGAAAAAAACGAACTTGACGAATTGGAGGGCGCAACGGATCAAAGCAAATGGGGCATTTCAGTGCGTCAGGGAGGATTGTCACTTGAAGTAGCAGAATTCGATTTTTCTGCTGTCACGATTTCCCTGGAAGAACCTTCTTTTCCACTCTCTTCTTCATTTGGAGCTCTCGGAGAGGAAGTCTCTCCTCCAGTCTCTTCTTCAGGAGGAGGAGGAGGAGGAAGAGGATTGGTCTCTTCTTCGTTTCCATTAGTGATTTTTATGCGTTTTGCAAATTCCCTCGCCTTCACCATGGCTGCCAACCGAACAGGAACAATTTATATAAAAAAGAGAAAAAGTGAGTACATGGCTTTTTGCTTGCATGCAATCATGCATCTACTTTGCTGCCACCGCTAATATCAAAGTGGGTACATGGTCTCTTTTTTTCTGACCGTTGAATTTGCCTTGGACTGATGACTTTGGCAAGAGCCAAGAGATGCCCCAACAGTGATGATGTGACTATAAAAAATTATATCAAGTTGAAGTCAAAATGATTATGAAACTCAATCAAACTTACAGAACTAAAACAAGTTTGAATCTAATTTTAATATACGATTTGAATTAGATGGGACAGTTTGCTCGAAATTTAAAGAGAATCATATTTCCAGTGAAAAAAAGGACAATTAGCCGATGGTGATGTGAAGAGATCAGCCGTGATGTATTTGTTTTTATTCTTTGTGCCACCGAACGGTTCATCAGCTGATGTCACCTTAGTTTTCTCCGTTAAATCAAATAATAATAATCAACAAACGAAGGACATGCTAATACAGTACATCTCTACTCTACATGTCCATTTTCTTTCTACTATTTAAAATGAAAAATATTAAAACATGGTATATTATTCTAATGAAACGTCGAAAAATAGCACGAACATTTTCCTCGGCTTGACAGATGGTTTACAGGTACAGGTCTCAATTGACGTAATACTATTTTAATGTTATAAAGGTGGAATGTGAACAATCGACTTTTTGTTAATAATTTTAAAGGAAAAAAGAGTTAATTAAATTCATAATATTATTTATGAATTTTTTTAAATGTGACACAATTCGTAGAAATCAACCTGAGCGCTTCGTGCCAACTCCTTTGAACTAAAACAAGTTTAAACTGTTATGTTAAAATATCTATCTTGAACAAAATAGCATTGATTTCTTTGTGATATCATGATGAACCTGTATGCTATATGGCTCTGTATCATATCATCAAACTGTCAAATGTCAATCCATTGGTGAATCTCAAATGACTCTCTGAGCTTAAAAATTGCAATTAATATTCTTGCCGCATTTCCATTCAGAATCGCAAATGATACAACACTCTCTCTGTGCAGTGTGCACACAACATTGCTGAATTACAACCAGTGACAAAAAACATCTTCAAATTTATATCCTTCAAAATTCCGCATGCTTGATTTAATAAATTTTAGTGGAGTCAAACTGTTTCCTTGATTTAGTCATGATTTTGATTGTGGAAAGTCTGATATTAAGATGTGAAAAAAAAAACAAATTATACAATTTGGTACATTCTTTTTATATTTTTTTTCATAAACTAACTCAAATATATTAACATTTTTTTTACATGACACGTGTATTATGGTATGACTCAATTATGATGTGATTAACTTACCATGATTATTTGTATGTTGTGACATTTCAACACTATTTCATTATATCATGTTACTATTCTTTTACACTATTTTATAATTTTTATAATTTCTCAATAAACTAACTTAAATTACTAAAAATTAATTAATTAGCTGTGTTCATGACAATACTTAATTACAATGAAAATAGCATATTGTGATTGATCATTTCTCGTGATTTTGAATGTTGTAGGACACGTTACGTGAAAATTTGACTTAGTCACAACATGTCATATGAATCATAGTGTGATAAATTGTAAAATTACCAGAAAATTTTGAACAAATTTGATCAATATTAAATTGAACGATGAATTTTGGGCAAATTTGAAAATTTTGAAATAAATATGGCGGGTAAATTGACTACCTTGACCTTGACAGGTAGTCAAATCGATTATTTGGTTGGCTTTGCTCTGCAACGGCAAAATGATCCCATCGTTTGTAGCACGAAGAAAACAAAAAATATATATATTTGCAAAAAAAAAAAAAAAAATTACCCAGTCAATATTCTTTTTGATAGTTACCGAGGTGCAATTAATATGCCTGCCGAATTTCCTATTCAGAATCCGAAATGATACAACACTCTCCGATAACACGCAGTGACAAAAAAAAAAAAAAAATCTTGTAATCAAGCAAGCGTATAATAGGAAAAGAAACATGTTAAAAAGTTTATAACCCTTCAAAATTGGGCATGCTTGATTTAATAAATTTTAGTGGTTTATAAAGTGTTCGCATGAGAGGTTTATATTTATTGAAGTCAAACCGTTTCTTTGGTTGAGATTTTGATTTTGATTCTGGAAAGTCTCATATTAAGATGTGAAAAAAAAAAGAAGATTGTACAATTTTGTACATTCTTTTCATAATTTTTTTTCATAAACAAACTAAAATATATTAACAAATTTTTTTATATGACACGTGCACTATAACACGACTTAATTATAATGTGATTAACATATCATGATTATTTGCGTGTTGTGACATTTCTCTCTATTTTAATCATAGTACAATATGTCACATGAAAATTTGACTTGATTACGACATGATACGATATGCAATCCAAACAATGAGTCCTATAATATCAGCTATGCTCCTAATTTCATGTTGTGAAGTCTATTTTTCTTAAATTTGTAGAAATTTGTGAGAAAATAATACAAATGACACAAAATTTCCAATCTGTCAATAATACTACAATCGTTTGCACTTGTATTTTGACTCTCTGAATAGCTGTTGGTCTATATAAGGCCTGTCAATGTAATTGATCTGATGGGATGAAATACATACAATCCAGTTTATTCATTCCTCTATTCTCTCATATCCATCAGTGATGAAATTTTTATTAGACTGGACAAATCTGGGTGCACTTTAGTATTAATGTTTTGAATAGACATTTTTTTTTCAAGTCTTATGAATATATGAGAGCCCTGTATAGAGTCATATCACTGTTGGGCACATATTGCAAAGGTTTCAGTCCAAGGCAAAGAGAATATTTGCAAACCCTTTTAGTTACCAACTCATTAAATTAAAATTAAACAAACACCATCCTAATTCAAGGAATTAAAAAGTCTGTCACAACATATCACCTACGCTAGAAGGCATCAAACCTGACTGGTGCACCAGCATATTTTTTTTCTTAAATGTGTTGTGTAGAAATTGTGGAATTCATAATTTATTTATGTAGAAATTGTGGAATTTTGATTTATAATGTATGTTGTATGTTATATGTATAAAAGCATAACATGATAAAATAAAAACAAAGTATACGTTAAAACTAGAATAAACAAAGAATATCAACATAAAAGTCTCTAATATTCAAACAATAATATATATCATAAAGGTTGAACATATGTAATAGAAGTCTGCGACAACATAACTACTACCAAACAACAGTTCCAAAAACATACTAACGAAGTAATTAACAAGTAAAACATTTGCATCTTAACGGCTGGATGGTGTGTACGGCACCTTCTCTTTCCTCTTTCTCTTGGGACGCTCCTCTATCTGCTCCATTTGCACCAGCGGCGTATATTCTTCTGATGGTTGTTATGGGTCCTCCCTCTGAATCTCCCCAGAAAGAGACGAAAGCGTCTCCTCACCTTGTATGTCTATATATTTTCATACGAATTCGATATAATCATTCAGTTATTTATAACACAAACAAGCAAAAAATATTAAATTATTTAAACTTAGCACGCAGCTTTGATTTTGCAAACAAACTTCCGTCAGAAAAATTGAGAAATTAATTAGGTTTGCCAATCAGGGCTCGCATAAGAAAAATTATTAGAAGTCTTTCCTTCTTCATTTTGCGTCTTTCTCCGTTTCGTCGCCATGGCAGTCTATCCTTTCAGGAGAGGGAGAGGGAGAGGGAGAGAGAGAGAGCAGAAGAATGAAAGAAGACCGGAAGACGAACCGGCGTACAAAGCCTATGCCTCGGTAGCTGTGACGTGTCTCTCAATTTTGAATGAACCGTTCCGTGTACCCATGTGTAATAATTTCAGGATATTAAAAATTTTCATTAGATAGCAATTTTAATTATAATTCAGATTTATACTTAATTTCTATTTTTTTTCCAAAATGTTATATTGACAAAAAAAATATTAGTTTCTGATCACTCACTAGAAATTAAATTTTGAGAGATATAAAAAAAGAGTAGAGCGAAGATGTTCTTAAAGTTTATCAGGTCCTTTTGTAAACTCAATTCTAAAATATATCATATTGACTTTAAATAACGAATTCGAGCTGTTGAAATCCGTCTGCCTATGAGTGATGCATTTACATACAAAAATTAAAATTTTTGAATTAATTTTGTATAAGATCAAGTGGTCAAAAAGCGTGTAAAAAATGAATGCAATAAAATTAATTAGATAGCAATTTCATTCCAAATAATGATTTGAATTTGTTATTTGAAATCAAATTAATGGATTTTAGAGTTGAGTTCACAAGTAGACTTTTTAAACTTGAGAATATCCTAGTTTTACTATATACAAAATATACAATCATGTTTGGTAGTTAGAATTAAGTTACTATATTTTTCTCATATTTTATGACAACTTAAATCATGGTTTAAATTAATTTGTCTCATAATTAAACCGCTAAGATTTATTAAATGAAGTATGTGAAATTTGGAAGGTTTATTTGAACATTCATATTTCTTTCTTATTCTTTTAACGTCTCGTGCCGAAATTTTTAAAAATACCATTTTAAAAAAATAAATAAATCAAAACACCAATTTGGCGTGAAAATGTTATATTTCGCATGGCCGCTTTTCCTGGAAAGCGGACACCTAAAGATGGGCCGCTTCCTGGGGTAGAGGGCACCTTTTAATTATGGGCCGCTTTGGGGGCCAGCGGCCATGGCCACTTCCTCGGGTAGAGGGCACCCTGAAATAATATATATATATATATATATATATATATATATATATATATATATATATATATAGGACGTGGCTACGGTGCTATGGGTAGCTAAGAGGCCTCCATGCTACGGCTCGGATTTCGAGTTTTCAAAATCCTAACGGTCGATCCGAATTGTTTATCTTGTTCTCCATATTAATATGTACTTGGAGACCAAATTTTACATTTTTCTGAATTTTTTTACTATTTATTAAAACACTTTGAAAATCCCTGATCCAACGGTGGCTTAACCCAACAGTAAAATCAGAAACTACCGTTGGATCAGCGGTTTTCAAAGTGGCTTAATAAATAGTAAAAAAATCGAGAAAAATGTAAAATTTGGTCTCCAAGCACATATTAATATGGAGAACAAGATGAACGGTTCGGATCGACCGTTAGGATTTTGAAAACTGGAAATCCTAGCCGTAGCACGGAGGCCTATATATATATATATATATATATATATATATATATACAGAGTTGTATTATAGAGGAGAGAAATATTCATTTAAATTTTCACCGTTTTTCTCAACAGAACCGTAAGTTTTTTATTTTCTATCTTTTTTTTTAATTTAGTATTTATAATTAATTTAATTAATTTTTAATTTTAGATTTTCTTATACTCATACCAAATGGCTGTTATGGTATCTATTTACACTGGTGGTGAGATTTTAACAGGCCCTAATGGGGTTTATTATAGTATCGGGCCTGTTTCTATGATACCGGTAATCTCTGGTACTGATTTGTTGGTTTTGAAATCGATTATTTCTCAGAACCTTGGATTGAATCAGGATCGATATGACCTTAATATTCAGGCCAAACTTGGTTCCAACTTTTTCCTGTTCAGAATGATGGAGTCTGGCAGGTACTGTACAACCAAACAATTAGTTTTTCTGGGGGTGGATACAAGATAATTGAACTCTTTATGGAGATTAACCGAGTCCAGCGTCCTAACCCCCTTGCAAGGTTAATCCAGGGTGCTAGTCAGGCTAATGCGTCAACCTCCTCAAGTCCAGTGTCCCAACTCCCTTTCCAGATTGACATGCCTGAAATGAGTGGGTCACAGGATGCCATCGCTCAATGAGCCCAGAGCACAATCCCGGATCAACAATCTCCTCGGCCATCTGGGATAGCTAGTACAATCCCATGGCACACAACGTCCCTGCATAGGCCTTCTGGTACTTAAGCCACATTTTGTTGTGGCGTACTGTAACTGTATCTAGTCCCTAAATTAAAAAAATATATTATTAATAAAATTTGAAATAAAATTATAATTTTATTATTAATATAAAACTTACTCCAGTGGCAGCTTTCAAGATACGGTGCTCCTCATTCGGGTACCAGAGAAAGTCTGATACCCGATCAGTGCGGTGCCGGATACCGGGAACCATAGATGTCAATGTCGCATCGACATATTGTGACATCTCATATGGAGTGGTATAACCGGTGCACCTCCACTGGAAGAAGGTACATCCCTACTAGAAGACGGTTCAGATCTCATATATGCCATGTTGTATTTTCATATTTTGGTCAATAATCAATTTTGAATTCCATAATTATTTTGGTCAATAATCAATTTTGATACCATTTCATAATTATTTCGGTTAATAATCAATTTTGGTACAACTCCATAATTATTTTGGTCAATAATCAATTTTGATACCATTTCATTATTATTTTGGTACAATTCCATAATTATTTTGGTCAATAATCAATTTTGATACCATTTCATAATTATTTTGGTCAATAATCAATTTTGGTACAATTCCATAATTATTTTGGTCAATAATCAATTTTGATACCATTTCATAATTATTTTGGTCAATAATCAATTTTAGTACAATTCCATAATTATTTTGGTACAATTTTAGTCAATAATCACAAACCTCAAATATTAAATCCTACTCCTACTCGTACTTCTACTTCTACTTTAAACTAAAATTTAAATTTAGAAAGAAAAAAATTACCTGATTCGAAGGGATGATGTCAAATGAGATTGGATGGAAAAAACAAACCAGCGGCCACTACATATATTACCATGGCCGCTGGCCAGCGTGCAAGCCAGATGCTCTCTACGTCCCACAGCGGCCAACCCTCTACCCCCCAAAGCAGCTAGCCCACTGGGCCTAAAACCGGCCCAATAAGGTGCCCGATTCCCACCAAAGCGGCCGCATGAAACCTAACCGCTTCGCACCAAAGCAGCCATGCTAGTTTTAACAATTCCAGCCACCGATGGTGTTTTGATTTATTTATTTTCTTAAAATGGTATATTTAAAAATTTCGGCGTCTCGTGATTACAAGGTTTGTTCTGATTTCTTGTAACCAAGTACAAAGTGTGTGCACGAAAAGTGGTGCTGTATCATTTCCTATTTTGAATAAGAAGTTGAAAGAAGTAGATTGCAATCTTAAAGTTTAGATATTACCCAAAAAATATAGTCCTCGATTTACACCTCTGTAACCATCGCTTTTTTATATTTTTATTTTGCTTTTGACAAAAAGAGTGTACCTCCAAGATGACAATTTACAATTTTGGAAAGAAAAAAGATGAATTGACAATTTGATAGGATATAGAGCCATCTTAGCATATAGGTTCATCGTGATATATATCACAGAGAAATCAATGCTACTTTGTTCAAGATAGATATTTCAATGCTACTATGTTAAAATTATTATCTCTTTGTTCACACTTATTATTTTGTTCGTAGCATTATAAAATAGAAAGAATCGAACTTGAAAAATTAATTTTGAGAAAATTTCAAATGTGATATGGTCGGTACGAATCATTCTGACTTTAAGCTGGTTATGTAGCTGTAATCTACGGACCTGATAGTTATGAGATTTTTTTTAAAATAGTGGCTATTGAGTTTATCTTTTTTTTATATCAAAAAAAGACGGTAGAAAACATATTATTAACAAAAAATTCACAAACGATATTATAAATTTAACTCGTTTTTTCTTTAAAATTATTAACAAAAAAATGGACTATTCGCATTTCTTTCTGTATAACATCAAAATGGCATTATACTTCAATTACGACTCGTACCTGTAAACCACATCAAGCTGAGGAAAACGCTTCCTAGAAAAACATTTTTATTTGAGAAAAAGTTTGAAACAAAGCTAATATACACTTGAGTGTACCGTACACTTGGTACATTTAAGTATATATTAGTTTTACTCAAAAGTTTGTGTTATTTTTGGACATTTCATTACAACGATATACCATGTTTTAATTTTTATTTTATTTTAAACACTAGAAAGAAAATGACACGTTGGTAGAGTATTAATAATACCCTTAACGGGTATACCCGCCCGTACCCGCCCGTACCCGCTGCCTAGGGTACCCGTACCCGAGCTCGGGTATAGGTCGGGTACTCGGGTACGCGGGTACGGGCAAAAATCGGACCGGACCCGTTATTTTGAACCAATACCCGACCATACCCTACCCGAGTTTACCCGTACCCGACTAAACCCGTACCCGACTACCCGAGTACCCATACCCGTATACCCGAGTTACTGTTCATCCATTTCAAAATTCAAAAATTCTGATTTTTTCCCCCCCAAATCAGCAAAAAAAAACAGCAAAAAAACACAAAAAACAGCAAAAAAAAAAAAACCAACAAAAAAACCAACAAAAAAACCAAAAAAAAAACAGCAAAAAAAAAAAAAAAAAAAAAAATACCCTACCCGCCCTACCCGTACCCGTACCCGCCCTACCCGTACCCGTACCCGCCTTACCCGTCTAGGGTACACGGGTAAGGGTATAACTCGGGTAGGGTATGAGTTTTGAAAATTATACCCGCCATACCCGTACCCGAATACCCTTGTACCCGAGTATACCCGTACCCGAGATGTACCCGTACCCGAGACGGGTATACCCGGGGTACCCGTACCCGCCCGAGTATAAATACTCTACACGTTGGTGAGCTTAATAGGCTGTTTGTGTCTGACACACATTTAATTTAAAATTGAGTCATTCAATTATTATGCACAATTTGGAAGTACCCAGGTGATCATTATAGCGATATGTGAGTTTCCGAGGCCATGGTTTAAATACAGTGACAATGGTAGAGTGTCACAAGCCTACTCTTGAAGTCCAAAACAAGCCTACATTACCGAATGGAAATATAGTCGTCGATCGTATGCAGCAAAGAGACAAGATATTTGAATTATTTTCAAATAATTTTTTTTTAGAGTGATGCCGAACCAAACATCAAATTATTCGGTTGACCAAATTAAATCGAATAATTTGTGAATTTTACGAATTATTCATGAACTTTTCCCAAATTTTTTCAGGAACAAATTTTTTTTGCTCCCTTCCAGAATTGAGATTTTTTATCTAAGTAAGTTTGAATTATTTCCAAATTATATCCGAATTATTCTCGAATCACAAATTTTTTATCTCGCCGAACCGAACTCAAATAATTCATTGGTGAGTGTACTCTTCAGTCCTCATATCAACGACTCAGTGACTCACTACAATTAATACTATTTTATGGTGACAGAGTTGCGATCCGGATCTACTTTTCTTCTTGACAGTAGATTGTGATCTATACACTTGTCTCAAACTCTCACCCAAGATCGGCATGATAGAGCACCACTCTCAGTGCACACAACTCGTACTAGATTCCAAATTGAAAAGAATTCTTGAAATAACAATGAGTATATAAAATAGTGACAAACGGATCTGTTTAAATTTTATATACCTTCAAAACTGCATATTGTTCGTTTAGTTAATTTTTAATAATTTATAAAGTGTGATCCCGTGAGATTTATAACTGTTTTCAAGTCAAAGTATGTCTTAAACAACATATTGCTGAATCATGATTTTGAAGTCAAAAGGTTAAAAAAAAAAATAGAGAAATAACATGGGATGTCAAAAGGTTAAAAAAAAAAATAACATGGGATGTCAAAAGGTTTTAAAAAAAATAACATGGGAAATTACATGGTACGTCAAAAGGTTACGTTACTCGGATACACTATATTACTGTTTCAGTAGAGAAATAACATGGGATGTCAAAAGGTTAAAAAAACTACATATGCAAAAAAAAAGTACGCATGCTACTTAGTTCACACTTAATTAATATTTTTATCTTTCAAACATAACTTTTTTTAACACTATTAATTATATCATATTACAATTTTTTTACATTATTTTATAATTTCTCAATAAACTAACTTAAATTACTTAAAAATAGTTAAATGCGACTAGCTAGTATCGTCACTTCTGCTAATAATATGGCTTAATTACGGTGGAAATAACGCACTATTATTGTTCATGTACCATGATTATTTCTCATGATTTTGATTGCTGTATGACACATTCGTGAAAATTTGACTTGGTCACAGCATGTCATCTGAATCATAGCGTGGTAAATTGTAAAAGTTACAAGAACATTTTGAATAAATTTTATAAATATTAAATTGAACGATTAATATTGTTCAGTTCAGGTGCGATGCACAGAGCAAACCCGTATTGGGGGCGTGTCTAGACACCTAGATCTGTATCGGTGTGATTCAATGTGTATCAGCGATTGTATCAGTCGGTTAAGGATACGCCACATCGTACGATACGCTAGCTGGCGTATTCGATACGTATCAGTGCTGTATTGGACATGTATCTGTATCTAATATGCACCCGACACAGATACAGAGTTCAATATGGTGTATCAGAGTAACGCAGCCCAACAGTGATGATATGACTATACAGTGCTCCAAAACACTTAATAAAATATGAGAAGGGATCCAATTACACCATTTTATGGTGACACATCTTGACACCATATTTTTATAAATTATTTTTGCGATTTCAAAATCCAAACAGACAATCCGAACCGCTCAATGTGATCTCCATATTAAAATGTGCTTGGAGACCAAATTTTATATTTTTTGAATTTTTTTTAGTATTTATTAAGATGTGTACAAAATTATTGTTTTCAAGCAATTTGGACCATTGAAAAACAACAATTTTAAAAAATTCTAAATAAATAGTAATAAATTTTCAAAAAAAATGAAAAATTTGGTCCCAAGTACATTTTAATATAGATATCATGTTGAACGGTTCGGATCAACTATTTGAATTTTGAAATTGCAAAAATGACTTATAAAAATATGGTGTCAAGATGTGTCATCCTAAAATAGTGTAATTGGATCCCTTCTCATAAAATATATATATTCAAAACATTAATACTCAAGTGCACCTAGGTATCTTTCTCCGGTTCTATAAAAAATACATTTTTTGAAATTCAGTTATAATCAACTTTCATCCAACTCCTTCTACATGATATATACAAACGACTATACGCAGTTAAAATTACTAATTACATACAGATCCGCAATCGTGTACAAACGTAGTGTGTGAAAGTATCGATAAATTATACTTAATTTTAGAACTGTATCGACAAATTGCAAATTTTATATATTATTTGTATAACTTTTTTACAAATTTGTACAAATTAAGAATAATACACTTAAGCGTAGCTTATTATGAGACACATGGCTTGGATTACATATCATGCCATGCTGTATTCAAGTCAAGTTTACACGTGACATGCTATATTATGGTCAAAATAATGAGAAATATCACAACACGTGAATAGTCACAATATGTCAATCACATTATGATTCATTCAAGTCGTAGCACACGTGATATTATTAGTCACGTCATTTGTTTTAGTAATTTAAGTTAATTTATTGAAAAAAAAATTATCAAAATAATGTGGAATAATTATGAAAAAAAAGTTAAAAAACTATGTGTAGAAGATATAAGTTTATATTATAATGGTGTATTGAGTAGCATGAAAAATTGTTTCCTTTTTTCATATGTAACTTCTTTTTTATATTTCCGCATCTTATTATCAGATTTTCCAGATCAATTTTTTTTTTAAACAAATACATATACGTCTCATGTGATTACAACTTTACAAGTGTTTTTTGCACTACTTGTAATTTAGCAAAGATGTGTACAAAGAGAGTGATGCTGATGCTGTATCATTTCCGATTCTAAATGAGAAAGACAGCGAGCATATTTATTGTGTAGCTGCAGAGAGTCAGACTCAGAGATGACGCAAAAAATATAGTACCTGAATTCGTACCTCTGCAGAAAGATCATTTTCGTGGGGTAGATTTGGTCGGGCCAACCGATTCACTATCGGTCAAGGTAATCAAATTAGCCGACTTTTTAATTAAAATTTTCCAAATTTGTTTAAAATTTACCTTTCAATTTAATATTTATCAAATATTTTAAAAAGTTAACCATCTGATAAAAACATAATAGTTTTATTATGAACAATTTGCGTGATAATGTATAGTATTATGTCACGTCATGATTCAATTCGTTCACGTAATGTCACGTTCTATGTCAATTTTATTAGAAAGTAATTACATCACGTAACAAGCGAGTCAAAACATACACATATGTCGTGTTCTGTCGTGATGGATCTGATTATAATATGACTCGATTATTTACATTCTGTCTCAGAAGAAAAATCTAAAAATTGAAAACTAATAGTGTTGCAAACACACACATATGTGTGTATACATGTATATGTTAAAATCACGAATTATTTGCAAATAATTAGTAAAAGTTCGGTGAACTAAATATTCGGTGTTCGGTTCGGCATCACAAAAAAATTTGTGAATAATTTGTAGTGTCTCCTTTTGAATTTGTTTAATTTAATTATTTTTATGCGAATAATTTGCGAATCTCGTCATATTTTTAGAAAAAAAAATTTCTCCATTTCCATCCATCCATTGCTTAATTTACATATGAAAATCATGATATTTTTAGAAAAAATGTGTGCAGAAATTCGTCACATTTTTCATATGTAATTTTTCTTTTTCTTTTTACTTTCTGACTTTCCATGTTATTTCACTGAATCAAAATCATGATTTGGCCTGTTTTTTAAGACACGCTTTGACTTGAACAGTTACAAACGTGATCACTCTTTAAAGATTAATTAAAAGAACTATGTGCAGCTTTGAAGGTTTATAAAATATGAACATATTTCCCGACCTTAAAAAAAATGAACATATTTCTTTGTCACTATTTTATACCAGTATTGTATATAACGGTATATATGTGGTCGGTGGACAGATAAGGTACTGCTAAGCAATTAATTGGGAATAATCAGAAATAGCCAGTCATAATTAGAAATAATTGGCCGATTAATAAAAAAAATCCATAACGGCTTAATCACCGCCAACGACGTACTAATCGATGGGCCAAAATGGACGTTTTTTACAGCACTGTTTTATACACATCATGTTATTACAAGGTTTCTTCCCAATTTTTGCAATCTAGTACGAGTTGTGTGTACAGAGTGGTGTTGTATCATTTCAGAGTTTGGGTGAGAGTCAAAAGAGAGAAAAATAATATAAAATCTGAATTCTCAACTCTGTAATCATCACAATGTATTAATTATATAGTGTGTTGAAGTTATATCACCGACTTTGAATGGAATATATATTGTCCAGTAAAAATTGGAAGAAGACAACCAAATTTGTCGTGGATTAATCAAGAAACTACTTAACCGACTCTTATGTTGGTAATGAAGAAGTTTTTAAAAGAATGCCGAAAGATTAATGTTATACAATATATGATAGAAAGAAATAATGTTGAACAGTTAAGAAGATAAATATATTAATTGTGAACTAATTAGCATGCATAATTATTTGTTATAATTTTTGACATCCCATGCATATTATTTCACTGAATCAAAATCATGACTGGGCCTCTTCTATAAGACATGCTTTGACTTGAACAATTATAAACCTCACGTGATTACACTTTATAAACCATTAAAATTTATTAATGAATTTTGTGCAGTTTATGGAAGTTCATAAAATTTGAACAATTTTCTTTGAGATTATAAGGTTTCTTTCTTCTCACTACTTATAATCTAGTAGAAGGTGTGTGCACGAAGAGTAGTGATGTATTATTTCCCACCGTGAGTAAGGAAACACGTAAGCAGATTGCAATCCAATCTTACAATCTTTAAGCTCAGATATCACGGAAACGCAAATAGTGGTTATTGAGAATTATCATGTCATGCATGTAGACAGTTCTGTCAAAATCAAAATGCAAAATATAAAATAGAGATGTGCAATTAATTATTTTTTCAATATTCAAAATTTGTTTATTCAAGATATTTTGTATGCCTTCCAATATTAAAAGGTCTTAAAAGGTGAACAATGAATTAAAAATCCATTTAATATTGAAAGTCAAGTCGGTTGACGGACCGAGTGCAAATCTCGTCATAGCCAATTAGCCAGTGTTAGTGCTAAGGTGACGATCTCTTAATGTGAATGACTGGACTGACTCACTTAACTATTAATATATTTAAATATATATTGAGGATAGCACCTTATAATGCTCATCACAGTATTTAAATAAAATCCTCCCTCTCTCAACAGTCAACACTCTGAATAGCTGCAATGGCGAAATCCTCCGTCAGAGAGAAAAATCGAGAAAGGAAAGACTTTGAATCCTTCGTCTCCTCAAAATGATACTATAGAAGAAAAAGATGTAGTCACAATACAGACCGACTCACTGGATTGCTCCATTTGCTATCGTCCCTTGTGCCTTCCAGTTAAACAGGTCCTTTTCTCTGGAAATTTATCTCTTTTTTCTTCCAGTTTGTGTAAATCCTCAATCGAATTTCAGCACTTTTATAATTCCTGGAAAACTTGTGAACCAATTCATGCATGTTCAATATGTGAACAACCTATATCTACACGCGATATCCTTTTTTTTTTTTTAATCTCAATTTTGTACGGATTATGCCCTCCAATAGTGCCCTAAGGATTGTTATACCTTGTTTTTAAATGAGGCAAGTACAATTAATTGTTTTCACCTTGATTTGGTGCCTAATACTCTCAAGGCTTAGTTTTTATTATCTCTCAGAAATTAGCATTCGTGTGCTGGATTATGTGTTTGCTATCACTCCCAAACGATGACAATTTTTTTTTTATTGTTTCTTCTTTTTAGATCTGTTTGCACAAACAAAAACTGAAAAAATTCACATAATTTTTGCAGTGCAAGAATGGCCATGTGGCGTGTCCCACCTGCTGGTCTACACTAAAATACAAATGTCACACATGCAAGTCTCGTGTACAATTTCGCAATATCGCACTTGAGAAGGTTTTGGAAGCTGCACATTCCCCTTGCACTTACGCCAATTTAGGTTGCTGTAAGTCTGTGTCTTACTCAGAGAGGCAAGTGCACACTGATACGTGTGAGTTCGCCCCGTCTTTATGCCCAATTCCAGGCTGTGTTCACAAGGCATCTTCAGGTGCACATTTATGCTTGTCGATACATTTTACTATATACCGGCATTAGTACAACTATCCCGCTAACATGTAAGCATAACATTGACCATAAACACAAAAATATGCAGGGATTAATATTAATTGTGGAATGGTGGTGGTACCAAATATTGGTTGGTACAGCACAGTTTTACTGTTGTTGATTGAACTTAAACTGTATATAGTACAGCTTACTAAAATCAATTTTAATTCTTATTGTGAACCTTGATAGGCAAATCTTGATTAGTCAAATTTTCCGATGAGAAGTTTGTTTGCAAAATCAAAGCTTATTTTGGTTCGTTTATTTGTTTATGCACAATGTTGTAAAAGAATGGCGGGCACATTTTATCAAAGACCACAAAGACACCATTTTTGTCTGCGACGGCGTGGAAGATCCCGTTAGTTATGGTAAAGATGTGTTTCTCCTTTTGAAGGAAGCCATTCCCAATGTTGGGAATGCCCTCACTTTATATTACATTGACCTGCCTGATCTGGGCTGGAATTATATCGAATGTAAGCTTACGGTGAAGGGTGGACCTTATCTTCCAAGCTCGTTGCAATCAGAATCGCGAGTCGTTTCAATCAAGGAGTGGAAGAGAGGCAAATTGCATGGTTCTTCCCTTGTGATACCATCACAGTTTTCTATGGAGAAATCTTTGGATGTCTATGTTTTATTAAATAAAAACAAGTGGTAATATCGTTTGACTGAAGCTACTGGCCTTTTTGTTGGATGGTTCTGGATATATAACTTGAGCCAGTCCTTATTTTGGAATTCTAGATTTGTTATCTTAGTAACCATGGTTGTGTTTAAGTGAAGTTGTTGTCTGAATCAAAAGCAATATAACGAGATTCTCACATTCTGCTGATATGATATGATATGATCTGACACGTAAAATATGAATCGGACAGTTTAGATTGCATGATATATCGAATGTTTAGTTCTTCAATCCCACCGGTAGGCAGGTGATTCAATCCAATTAACCGATTAGATTAGCATAATAAATTTGAATTTGATAAATGTGAACTCAATTCTTTTTTTTTCTTTTTTTTCAACCATAAAACTGTCAGGTTCAATTCATAAATCATAATTATTAATTAGTACTCTTAAGGTGTTGTATTTAAATTAATTTGGGGATGGGTAAATTATAATTAGTACTCAATCAGAAAACAGAGCTATGAGTGGGCAATGGTGTCAACTAGGAAAACAAAAGAAAGGTACTTTGCATTCCATGATTAAGATGGATATGACGGATTATTTATTTATTTTTAAATAGCATTCATAATTAAACATCAACAGCTCTCAAGTCAAGTATCCATTTTTAGCAAATCAGCACCGTACAGAACTACAGATCAGATAAACACATACGATAAGTAAAGTAGCGCTATTAATTTTATTTAATTGTTATATGAACATTAATTGGGCCAACCAGATAAACACATCACTTCAGTCTTCAGATAAACACACGATGGGAACATGTTTTTAAATATAATGGAGACTGGAGAGTAACTCGATCAGGAGATAGATAATATTCTTGCTCTTAAAATGACTTGGTCTCTAAGCAAAGTCTCAAGGAAAAAAATTGAACACAGCTTTACAAGTAAAGGTCTCCGAATTAAAGTGCCGACTCATACTCATATGGCAGCCCACTCGAAAGTGCTACACTTGCTTTACATATTCCCTCAAGTTTTAGCAATTAATATCATCTTTCCTTAAACTTGTTCGTTTTTACCATTTAGGACAAAATATCTTATATACCACTATTGATTTCTCTCCAATTCCCTCATTTCATCGCAATTCACCATTGCAATTTTTTATTTTTAAAAACCGATTTATCATAAAATAAAACAAATTGATGGTTTTTTTTTTTTTCCAAATATAGTAAAAACAAAAACAAATCATTGATTGGTCCAAGTTAGGGTGGACCGAATTAATAGTTTGGTCACCCCTTGGTCACACCTGCACATCACTAGCAATACATATAGCAAAAGGGACGGGACCGAGCTATTGATTTGATCACCACGTGGACCAATATATATAATTTTTTGAAAAAAAAAAAAAAAAGGCAAAAGAGTTTGTATTTGAAAGACTATGACAACTAACTTGAATCAATATTTTTTAGATTTGATTTTATGTAGCTATATAAAAAAAATATTTCTTGGTGTGTTACTGGAGAAAAAATAAAAATATTTTGGATTTGAGTTATTGATCCCCGTTCAAAAATAACTTCTGGATAAACACAAATATTATTGTGGTTCTTCTAGTAAATTCAAATTCTAAAATACTTGTTGTCAATTAAAACCCTTGACCCTTTTGGAATCTGGACAAATTTTATATTCTTTAATATATATATGAGGAGGGTTCAAATGCACCCAAATGTACCATATTTTTCAAATTCTTTTTTCCCGTTTTCAAAGTCCAAATAGTCAATCTGAACCGTTAGTTGCGATCTATATATTAAGATGTGCTTGGAGACCAAATTTTACATTTTTTGAAATTTTTTTACTATTTATTAAGCCACTTTGAAAATAGCTGATTTTACATTTTCTGGACCATTGGATCAGAGATTTTTAAAGTGGCTTAATAAATAGTAAAAAAACTCCAAAAATGTAAAATTTGGTCTCCAAGCACATCTTAATATATAGATCGCATCTAACGGTTTGGATTGACTATTCGGACTTTGAAAAAGGAGAAAAATGATAGGGTGCATTTGAACCCTCCTATATATATATATATATAGAGAGAGAGAGAGAGAGAGAGAGAGAGAGAGGTTAATATCAAAATGTTTGCACCAACCCTCCCGTGCAACCGATTCAATTACCAATTTTTAAAGTCCAAATGATAAATATAAATTGTTAGATGTGTTCTCCGTATTAAAATGTGCTTGGAGACCAAATTTTACATTTTTTGGAATTTTTTTACTATTTATTATGCCACTTTGAAAATCGTTATCCAATGGTAGCTTCTGATTTTACTGTTCCAAACAGCCACCGTTGGATCAGCAATTTTCAAAGTGGCTTAATAAATAGTAAAAAAATTAAAAAAAAAATGTAAAATTTGGTCTCCAAGCAGATTTTTATATGTAGACACATCCAACGATTTAGATTTATCATTTGGACTTTAAAAATCGGAAATTGACTCGGTTGCACGGGAGGGTTGGTGCAAATGTTTTGATATTAGCCCCCCTCTCTCTCTCTCTCTCTCTCTATATATATATATATATATATATTTAAAAGTGTTTCAATAAATAAAAGTCTCCATTACGTTTCTATATAGAGAATAACGTTTCAAGTGATACAAATCAATCTATTACAATTCTAAATGGCAAAAAAGATCAGCAAAAAGTAACGGTGAATCCTAGAACAAATTATGCTCCTAATATAGTGAAGTGAACCATATTATATTGTTACTCGGTACAAATGTGCAAGTAAATTATACAAATGTGATAAAATTTATGCCCGCATATTTTCCAATTATGATCTGAATTTTATTGGAACTCAAGACCTGATACAACTGGACCCATTAATAAAATAAAAATGAACTAAATGCAATCCAGTCCAACTATGAACGACTAAAAAATAAATCAATCGGAAGTCGAATGATTTGACTGACCCAAACTTAAAGAATTAAACCATTAACTTGTTTTGCTCTTAAATCTCTATGTAACAAATAATTATCTCTTATTTGATCTAATATATAACATCGTGACATTATTAATTTTAGGTTTGGACGGATGGTTCCGAAAAATTCGAAGAGACGTGAGAGTTTATGTAAAAAGGGACAGCCACTGAGGTCTTTCTAAAAAAAAAAAAAAAATCAAGCCAAGCGTCAAATAAAACTTACTAAGTCGAGATCATCTAAATTAACTCAAAATTTAAGGTTGAATCCAGACTGTCCGATCATAATCTGAGTCAATCCGGTCTGAGGTAGAATTTAAGGGGACCATTTAATATTTGTACAGATTCTCATCAAATGGTGTGGACCTCTGGATCCAAACTCAAATTTTTATATTGGTAATGATATTTTACAGCCTCACACCATTATTTATTTTTATACTAATTGTGGGACTGATTAATGGTCCGCTAACATTGAGATTTAATTGTCAGATAAATGAAAGAGTTAAAGAGGATTTTCTCAAGTTGCTCTGTGAAAGAATTAGCTTGATGGTTACTATTGCATAATGTACGGCCCAAGTATTTTCTTTTATAAAATAAATGCTTTCATATTGATTTAAAGGCCCGTGGCATGTTAGGCTTACACGGTTCTGTCAGGCCCAAAATGACTTGGAGTCCATATCGTCTGAGCATCTTTGAGTTAATACAGATGGACCGTCCGATTGTAAACGGAGTCCATCCGGCTCCTGCCTAAAACATAGGGTTTTTAATATTAGTACGGATCTAATTTGCACGAATCTTGAAATTAATCAGACGATCCATAGATTTTTGAGTTAATGCAGAGGATCTCTCTTCATTTCTTTGATTGGGATCTCCGCAGACCTCATGCCCCTCTGGCCAGGTGCCTTCTCTCTTCTCTCTTCTCTCTTCTCTTATGGAGGTGCGTTGTCTCTCTCTCTCTTGGTGATAATTTTTATGCTTGAGTTTTACTTGCCACACTTTAGTAGCTTTAGTTTAGTCATACAACTTTAGGTTTGTGGTTTTGTGCAACTACAACCCTCTCAATTTATCCATTTTTATTACTTTCAGTGTAAATTGAATTTCTCTAGTTAAAGTTACCGACAACTACAAGTTTTCACGAGCACAAAATTGTTCACCTGAAATTTCTCTAGTTAAGAGTTTATGTGTAGGAAATTTTGTTTGCTTATCTATTTGACCTGAAATTAGATATACACATTTAAATAATAAGGTGCTTCACAGACCTTTGTGGTTTCAATTTCTTCAACTTTCTCTATCAGGCTGCTGTAGAGCAGTAGAGATGTGTGTGTCTGATAACTAATTCTGATAACACCTTTTGTTTCAAATTAAATTCTCAGCTGGGATCTAATTTTATGGGTCCTTTATCAAATTAAAACTCAAGGTTTACTGTTACTGGAAATTAATGGTACTGTGTCTCAACTAAATCCTGATTTTAACCCATCATTGCAACTATCTGTAAGCCCAGAGTCTCTGGCAATCCTGTTATTAGGTTGAATTAAATCAAGTTTCCTACATTGCCTTTGTTTAATCAAAATAAAGCCTCAATTTACAACCATGAGTTGTCATCATGTAAATAAATCTTTAAATAAATCTAATTCCAAGTTAAACTCAATTTACCATGAATGAAATCCAGTTAAGCCAGTTAACATTTATGATACTTTTAAGTGCATATATAAAAATAAACTTTATTAATTGTCATCTTGTGAGAATAGACAATGCACTGGCCCTTGTTGCGGCCTGTTTTCCATTTTTTTTCCTTAAAAATATTTTCATCAACTCATTATTTTATTTCTACATAAGGGTAAACTGGGACTAAATTAAGGCACAATTGCAAAAGGAGGGCCTAAAAAAAGGTGCTCTCCACCAGTCTCTATCTCAGGTACTACATCTCTTCTATAGTATATTTCTCTTTCTTTCCTTGATGAACATGAAATCTCCAACTATTGTGTTTGAATTTGTTGTAACACCATCATCTAATAGTCTGCTGTTTGATCTCTTGTATATTTCATGCTCTTTCTTTCCTTGATGAACATGAAATCTCCATCATCTAATAGTCTGCTGTTTGATCTCTTGTATATCTCATGCTCTTTTTTTTTCTTTAACAAACTTCTGATAAAGAAAATTCAGTAAAAAAACTAAAGCTTTTCTTTTGTGATGTTGTGAATTTACTAATTTTTTTCATGCAAGTGATGACTATAATGTAGACAGGGAAATTTGTACTCCTTTTTTTATTTCCAAAAAGGGATGAAGACTTGGTCTAATTGGGATGACTTATTTGCTTTCTTCTATCAATTTCCGCAAGCCTCTTTTTGAATTATCTATTTTATCTTCCAATGATAAATTTTCCTTTTTTCTTGTTGATACGGCATCTACTAAGTAAATTATAAAATCTGTTACTGATTGCATGCTATTCTTGGGATTTAAAAAAAAAAAAATGCATTATTAATTGTGATGAAGACCTAATGATGTTTAATAAGTATAAGAATGGAGATCTGAAAATGATGTTCTCTGTTGAAGCCCGATAAGGATGTACATGAATAACCGATCTGATCTGATCCGTATCCGTATCCGTATCCCTATCCATATCCGTATCCGTATCCCTATCCATATCCGTATCCGTATCCGTATCCGTATCTGAAAAATAAAAATGGATATAAATATGGTTTTACCACTATCCAAAAATTGAGTTACTTCACTGAATCTGAATTCTTGAGTTGCTGGGATGTAGATGCTCTAAGGTACCTCAAATTTTGAGTTTGGAGTCTGACCGTCTGATCTGTTTTGAGTTACTTGAGGAGATCTGGACTCTATATGTGTGTGTGTGTGTGAGTACAGAAAACACATAAGTTGGAGCACACATTGAGGTTATGGACCTGCTGCTTGTTGCATGTGAGACATATACATTTATATATGGGCCCCGGAGAACAGTGTGTTGAAAAATAAGTTATGATACTTACTGAGGGTCTTCACAATTCATTTTATACTTCATGATTTATTGCCTTCTGATTTTTGTAGCTGCAAACTTTCCTTGAAACTCTTTTTGTTTTTCTCGACTATGTTTCTTTTACCTGCTTGCTAAATTTGACCCTTTGGATGCATATATTATGCATTAAAATGCACGAATTGTCAAATTGCAGTATGATGATTTCTTTATATTGTTGCTGCCAGTGAGGTACAATAATAATCTCTTTGATCTTCAAGTGTTGTGCTATTGCATGACTGCTTTTTTCTATCTTTAATATTTGCATTGTTGTTGCCATGTTGGGTTGATGGCTCCCTGCTGCACTACATTTGTTTCCTTTACTAAATTATTGGCCTGATGATGAAAAGATTTGGTGAAAAAATATATGAAATTCCATGTCATTGTTGTAGCCCAATATATAATGTTGTTGGATGGATGGATAGAAGAGTGAGTGTCCCTAGTAGTTCAGAGCCTATTTGGAATGTAGGTGGTCTGCTTTGAGATTTGTGCCATATTAAAATGGACGATTGAGATCTAATTCTACACAGTCAGGTATTGCAGTGGATCTCATTCTACAATGGTATTTTAACGATGGTGCTCCCCCCACCGCCACTGTCGCAGGTATTACCTCTTCTTTAATATATTATCTTTTTTTCCTTGATGAACATGAAATCTCCATTTCTTGTGTTCAAATTTGTTGTAGCACCATCACCTAATTTTTTTTTTCTTTAACAAGCTTTTGATAGAAAGAATCAGTAAAAAAACTGAAGCTTTCTTTTGTGATCGCGTGAAGTTATTAACTAATATTCATATTCAAGAAATTTTGTTTGACTAGGTCATGCAAGTTATGACTACAATGTAGACGGGGATCTGTAGCCCTTTTTGAATTTCCAAAAAGGGATGAAGACTTTGTCTAATTGGGAATCTCTCTGATGCTTTATCTGTTTTCTTCAATCAATTTCAGCAAGCTGCTTTTGACTTTTCTCTTTGATCTTCCCGTGAAATTCTTTTTATTCTTGTTGATTCAGCATTATATAACGGTATAACCTGTTGTTTATTGCATGCTTTTCTTTATTTTTGTTTAAAAATGTATTGTATTTATTGTGATGAAGACTAAATGATGGTTTATAACTTATAAGTATAAGATTGGAGGGCTGAAAATGATGTTGTCTGTTGAAGCCCGATAAGGATGTACATCAATTTTGGCTTTAGGGTTTTGGGTTAAGGGTTTCTGTGTGCATGAAATTCATATCACCTAAGGTACCTCAAATTTTGAGTTTGGATCCTGACTGTCCGACCTGCTTTGAGTTACATCAGGGGATCTGGACTTTGTGTGCATGTGTGTGTGGAATTAGGACCCCCCCAGGTTACCTGAAGGTACAATTAGGAAATTCATACTGTAGAGCAGTAGAAATGTGTGCGTCTGATATATACTGATAACACCTTTTGTTTCAAATTAAATTCTGAGGCGGGATCTATTTTTTGGGCCCTTTATCTTTGTTTTATTATCCAGCAAATGTATGCTTGTTAAGTATGTAGTCTCGAGAAAGGTAAAACTCATGGTTCACTGTACTGAAAATGAATGGTATCATGTTCCAACTAAATCCTGATCTTAACTCATCATTGAAACTAATTGGTCCAGAATCTCTGGCAATTCTGTTATTAGGTTGAATTAAATCAAGTTTGCTGCATTGCCGTTGTCTATTCAAAATAAAAGCCTCAATTTACAACCATGAGTTGTCATGTAAATAAATCTAATGCCAAGTTAAACTCAATTTATCATGAATGTAATCCAATTAAGCCAGTTAACATTTATGATACTTTTAAGTGCATATATGAAAATAAACTTTATTAATTGTCATCTTGTGAGAATAGACAATGCACTGACCCTTGTTGTGGCCTGTTTTCCATTTTTTTTGCTTAATTTTTTTTTCATGAACTCAGTTTCATTTTATTTATAATTAAGGTCAACTGGGAGCCACAAGTGCAAAAGGAGGGGCCTCAACAAAGGTGCTCTCCCCCCTCTGCTGTCTCAGGTACTTCATCTCTTCTATAGTATATTCTCTTTCTTTCCTTGATAAACATGAAATCTCCATCTCTTGTGTTTGAATTTATTGTAGTACCATTGCCTAATAGTCTGCTGTTTGATCTCTTGTATATTTTGTCACACCCCAAACCAGGAATTCTGGATTAAGGTGTGATCAACCTCGCCTCGTGCTTAATTAAGCATTAAGCACGCAAGGCTAATCATAAATAATAAATCAAACAGCAGCGGAAGCAAAATAATATAAATATCAAGCATCAGTCACATAGCAAATAAATAAACATACACATACATAACATATAATTCGATCCATCTTGGATCCAAATAACACCATCTATAGAAGGGGATACATGATCTATCGAGCCCGTATATATAACACAGGAAATACGGGACCCGTAAACATAATCAAAAGTCTAACTCTAGCTAATCAAACGGTGTGGCCATCGGGGACAACTCCTGACTACTCCTGCTGCAGATCACCAGATGCTGTACCTAAAACCCACGAAACAACTTGTGGGTGAGCGACGAATCGCCCAGTATGTGACCCAGAATTATCCCCTCAGGGATCCTCTACGGTCAAAGCACTTTTGTTTATAAAATGAATACAATTAAAAATATGCACGTGTGAACCTATATTAATATCTAATATAATTTATATTACTTTTGAATGATGCCATGATGCGATTATTCTATTATGCCAACATGCGGAATAAACCCAAAATAAAATCAAGGTGCAATATCGGATATAAATCAAATCGGAATCCAGTACTCCTTGCACTGTGTGCCCAAATACAATAATAATAATAATAATAATAATAATAATAATAATATGGATAAAGTGAATCACCCCGTGCCGTGCCAATAGGATCACAAGATCCAGCAATATAATCCAAGGACTGTGATCAGAGTGCAATGATACACGTTGCCTAGTGACATCGCGCATTGCTCCACAAGAACAGCACACTAGCCGATGGTTATATCAAAATTCGGTGTGTCATCTCACCTAGACGATTCATAAGCCAAACATATCCAATAGGAGAAATCATACAATGCAAGTCGTAAAAATATCATAACCAGTGCCACAGAACTTGAGATCGGAACTGTGCACTCACTCTGCCACGGAACTCGAGATCGGAACCGTGCAAACCAAATCCGTCATGGAACTCGAGATCGGAACCATGCGGTAGCGTGAAACAGACCTACACAGAACTCGAGATCGGAACTGTGCAGTCTCAAATAATAAAAATGCCACCACGGAACTCGAGATCGGAACCGTGGTGGGGTAACCCGTTCTAGGCATGTAGCTCCTAATGTAGGCGTGGGAAGCATCCCGAATCGTCCGTGCCACAGAACTCGAGATCGGAACTGCTCACGTCAAATAGCAAAATGATCGAAAATATATATAATCAAAGTTTATACATATAATATAAATCCTAAAGCCATCCAAGGATCAAGTGACCCTCAGCTCAGTGGCTGTCGGGCCGTCCCATGCCAAGTGACACCAAGACGGAACGAAGTCACTCGGCTCTGCTCAGCTCTCACCAATGCATGCGTATGCACGTAATATAATAATAATATATTGTCTCCACGAGAAGAAGACAAACTAGTATCCTAATATTCTAATAATATAAATATAGTATTATTTAATTACTCTACTCCTACAATACAGTAAATTCAGGTTTTTCAGGGCTTATGCAATTCTACCTATAGTGAAGAAAAAGATAAACATGCTCTACAGTTTTAATGCAACTACTTAAAATAAAGTGCGGATGTCAGGTCAGATGGAACGACTGGTAAGAGTACGCCCACGAAAGAAATAATTCAGATATCCCACACCTGAGGGGGCTGGAGTCTCTGTCGCTAGTAATCAGCGTGCTCCACGTATGCTCCGAACTGCGGGTCAGTCGGATCGGCCCACGGGTCGGACTCGTACGGATTTGGCTGATCTGTGATCACGTAATTTAAACTAATTAAAATCTACGCTAATTTTATCCTAACCCTCGTCCCAATTAATGTGCAAGTCAATTGCTCGATTATTTCTGTTTTATAAAATTACCGATTCAGTCAGTCGGACTGATCCGATTAGGCATATATTAATTAATTTCATGTTATCGAGCTTAGCATTAATCTTAATTTATAAGTTTGCCAACTATTGATCATTCACTTTGATCTAATTTAATCCTAATTAAATTTATATTCTAATGATCTAATTTGAAGATATATTGCTTGTATAATTTCAAATGCCGAATTATTCATAATAAAATAATTGTTCGAGAGTTACAATAAATTGTACGTGTTTTTACTCAACTAATATATTTTAATTTTTCTATCTACTTGAATTATTTAAATCGGACTATAGTTGATTTTAAATGGATCAAAATTCAGTTTTGAAAGTTAATTTATAATCAAAATCCCTAAGGCAAATAATTTAATAAAATATGTTAATTATATGATTATTGCGAAATTTATAATCTGTTTGAATATAGTTAAGCTATTTTATATTTTAGATGTATAATTCGTTTTATGAAGTTAGAAACGGAATCCTTAATTAGTTTACGTGTTTCTAATTGATGTATTCCTAAGTCGCGCAGTTCGTTATTTTTATAACTAATTTAATTTCTACATTTAATTTAGCCATTTCGAATCTAAGTCCATAACAAATATTTTTCGTTGCCAATTAATTGTTCTTTATTAATTAGCAACGAATTTTTGTACAAGTTCGAAAAATGTTTAAAAATAATTATTTTAACTTTAAAAATCTTTTATGCTAGTTTAATGTGTTGGGTGTTTTAATTTAGTTTGTTTCGGGATCATACAGGTGTCCAATCGGTTTATTTTAGCATCTGCTCAAATTATGTTATGAGCTATCATCGAGGCATCAAGACCCTGGACGGTATACTCATTTCCCGAGCTAGTTCAAGTTTACGTAAGCATCCGATTTTAATTCGAGTCCTTATAAAACTTAAACTTTAAGAGCCACGTTTTTATCCGATAATTACGCCATTTGGGAAAAACCCAAGTACCATAATTAATTAATCCTTTTAAAATCTGCCAAGCCCATTGATACCAAGGCCTAAGCCTTGTTCTAATTTATTAATAAATTAGATATAGGCCCAACAAACCAAAGCCGAATTCCAATTCATTTGTTTCTGTTTTTATACAAGGGCCTAAGCCCCACTTAATTTTTCAGCCGAACCAAACAAGAAAAAGGGCCAAGCCCAAATTTAATGTAAAATTGCACCTTGGCCCCTCAGATTTTAAATACTTCCAAGGGTTTGTATTTTGCACAAACAACCCCCAATTAATTTATTTACATTTTGGTCCCTGTCAAGTCAAGGTCTGGTACACAACAATTCAGCACAGTACCAGCAGTTCACTGGGCTGGTACCACTGGTACCAGCAGCACATACACACAATCAAGCACAACCAGCACAGCAGAACAGCCCAGGTCAAGCATCAACAGGACCAGCAAAACAAATCAGGCACACGCCGTACCAGTAACAACACTGGTCAGCACAGCTGACAGAACAGAAACAACAAGGCACACAAGTCAGCACAGCAACAATGCACAACAAGGCACACAGCAACACCGGAACAGAGCAAGGAAAGCACAGCCACGCAACAGGTCAGGACAGCCCCAACAAGGCAGCACCTTTGCCGGGAAAATCAACAACCCGAGCAAAGGTGTAATTAATGAAACAATCCGACAAAGCAAAAATCCGATCAAATAAACGAGGGACTCGGAAATTTACCCGGTTAGAGCTAGCACCGAGGAGAACGGTCGCCCGGTCGTAAGAGATAACACCAGAATCACAGAGCCACCACCAGAACAGAACAGAACAGAATCGATCGGCACCAAGCAAGCACCAAGACAGCACAGAGCCACACCAGAACAACACACTCACAAAACCCCTAGATTTTAGGGTTTCACAATCTCAACAGAATCAGAGGGGAAAGAGCAAGGAGAGAGGGAAATAAGCAAAGCCTCAACACATGAGTACAAAGGAGAACACAAAAATTCCCCAACGAGAGAGAGAGAGAGATATACTTATACCCGGGAGGCATAGAGAGAGGAGGGGTCGGCCAAGCCCTCTGACAGGGTAGGCACGAGTCAAACGGGTCAGAGAGTGGGTGCACGGCCATCTCTCGTCTCACCTTCTCCTGTACGGCATCTGACAAGAGACGAGACAGCGGCGAAATTCTGGCACGCATAAGCAATGAGCGGGAGGGAAAAAGGTTCAATCGAACCGTATAAACCATCTCCAGGAAACGCAAACAAGAGAGGAGAGGTCACCGTGGGGGGGGCCGGGTTTCAGCGGCACAAGAGAGGGATCCGATTAGGGCTTCACGGGAGGGGAACGAAGGAGACGAAAGAGAGAGGGTCGGAAATAGGAGAAGGGGTGGGGTTCGCCAACAGAGAGAGAAAGAGGAGTGGGGAGGGGTTTAATTAAATCCCTTGCTTTAAGATTCGTGCTTAATGTTTATCCAACGGATGAAACAATTCCAGTTAATTAGATCTCAAGATCAAAGCTTGAGATGGCTTCAGGATTCGTGCTAGATCCTTGATCAATGATATAAAAATTCTGAAAAATCTAATTGATTCGATCGCATGATTTAAAAATCAGTTTCTTTTATAAATTCGAATCGAAGTTTCATAAATTGTTTTTGTAATTATATTTGTACATATAACTTGTATATTTATTTCTCAATTTAAGATTTGCATAATTCGATCTCCTTTTATATAATTATATATATTCAATTAGTTCTCTAAAAATTCTAAATAAACGAGTTTTATAATTTATATAACTTATTTGTACGAGTAATTTCGTATGATTGTACTCTTATTTGGAATTCAATTACTTATTTATTCCACGAATCTAATTAAATCAATTTCTTCTTTTCTAAAATTCAAAGGAATTGTAATGGATTTTCTAAGTTGCTAATTTATCGAATGATTGTAATTTTATTCCTAGTGTTGTATTTTATTTTATTTTTAAATCTCTAAATTTTTAATATACAAAATTTTCATACTTCATTTAAATTTCAAAATTTTAGATTCGTTTTTAATCGGTCAGAAAATTTTCTGAACGATCGTTAAGCTAATTAAAATTTTTATTTAAGTGAAATAATTGATTTAGAAATTAAATTATGTTTTAAAATTTTGGAATATAACATATTTCATTGCTGCTATTTTTTTCTTTAACAAGCTTCTGACAAAGAAAATTTCAGTAAAAACTGATGTTTTTCTTTTGTGATCTTGTGATGTTATTCATTAATATCCATAAATTTCAAGAGATTTTGTTTGACGAGGTCATGCAAGTGATGACGAGAATGTAGACAGGGAAATCTGTACTCCTTTTTTTTATTTCCAAAAAGGGATGAAGACTTGGTCTAATTGGGATGCTTTATTTGCTTTCTTTTATCAATTTCCACAAGCCTCTTTTTGAATTATCTATTTGATCATCTGATGATAAATTTTCCTTTTTTCTTGTTGATACAACATCTACTACTAAGTAAATTTATATAATCTGTTGCTGATTGCATGCTGTTTTTGGGATTTGTTTTTGTTTAGAAATGCATTGTATTTATTGTGATGAAGACCTAATGATGTTTAATAAGTATATGAATGGAGACCTGAAAATGATGTTCTTTGTTGAAGCCCGATAAGGATGTACATGACTAACGGATCCAATCCGTATCCAAAAAATAAAAACGGATAAAAATATGGTTTTACCACAGTCTGATCCGTATCCAATCCGTTTTCACCCGTCATGTGTGCATGGAATTGATATCATCAAAAGCATCTACATTCCTCGTATTATTGGAGTTTCTAATATGAGGTGGTAGTTTCTAATCTTGTTTCTGGGATGAGGGAGAGTTTCATATTTAGAAACTATGCAAGGAACAGGAAATTATTTATAAACTCCACGTTGGCTAAATGATCGGTTCAAATTATTTTTCCTTTTTAATTTATTGCTGATGCGGCCCTCTGTTTTTGGGGCCGCAGGAAACAAATTTGAGGTTTGTTTTTGATTAATCAAGGTCTGCATATTCATTTGGTGGCCCTCCGTTTTTGGGGCCGCAGATTGGCTTGGCGTGTGGGTAGGTTTGGATATCCTCCAAAATCAAGGTGTTTTGGTTTAATCTTTTTAGGAATATGGTATAAATAAAAATTTCTGGATCTGTTTTGAGTTACTTGAGGGGATCCGGACTGTTGTGTGTGTGTGCGTGTGGAGAGAAAACACACAAGTCAGAGCACACATTGAAGTTATGGACCCAGTGATTGTTGCATGTGAGACATGTACATTTATATATGGGCCCCAGAGAACAGTGTGTTGAAAAATAAGTTATGATACTTACTGAGGGTCTTCACAATGCATTTTATACTTCATGATTTATTGCCTTCTGATTTTTTTAGCTGCAAACTTTCCCTTGAAATTCTCTGTTTTGCTTGACTACTTTTCATTTACCTGTTTGCTAAATTTGACCCTTTGGATGCATATAATATGCATTAAAAAGCACGAATTATCAAATTGCATGCTGATGATTTATCTACCTTTGGATGCATATGGTATGCATTAAAATGCACGAATTATCAAATTGCATTGTGATGATTTCTCTATATTGTTAGTGAAGCACAATAATAATCCTTCTTTGATCTTCAAGTGTTGTGCTATTGCAGTATTGCTTGACTGCTATTGTTATTGTTCATTGGGAAATTCAAGTAGAAACTAGAAATTAAAAGTAACTCACTCATTTACATATATAGCGCACTGCCAAGCCTCTGTGTACCAGTACAAGCTGCTGATACCAGTTATGCTATGACTAGTGAATGGAGCTAGCTAGCTATCCTTTGAGATATTAAATACATGATAGCACAAAAGGAAAAAAGCTTCAGTTTTTACTGAAAATTTCTTTATCAAAAGCTTGTTGAAGAAAAAAATAACATGAAATATACAAGAGTTCAAACAGCGCACTATTATGCGATGGTGGTACAATAAATTCGACACGAGCCGGAGATTTCATGTTCATCAAGGAAATAAAAATATATACTAAAGAAGAGATGTAGTACCTGAGATAGCGACTGGTGGAACTGGAGAGCACCTTTGTTTAGGCCCTCTTGCAATTGTGCCTTAATTGGTCCCAGTTTACCTTATGTATAAATAAAATAATGAGTTGATGAAAATATTTTAAGGAAAAAAAAAAGGGAAAACAGTCCGCAACAAGGGTCAGTGCATTGTCTATTCTCACAAGATGACAATTAATAAAGTTTATTTTTACATATGCACTTAAAAGATTTGCATGACAACTGATTTATTTTGATTAAACAGCCATCAACTCAACAAGGCAACAACAATGCAAATGTTAAAGATAGCAAAAAGCAGTCAAGCAATAGCACAACACTTGAAGATCAAAGAAGGATATGACGGCCCGGGTAAGAAACAAGTTAAGCTGCCAACTGTGCCGGTGAGAACAACTGGGATGGTGGTGGTTGAGATGGTTGATAAGAACGGTCTCTATTTCTCCGATGAGTTTTCACTCACCTTCCACATGCATTACTACATGTTGCTCAAGTGGCTCGTTCTCTTGCCGATGATTTCCATGTTTGGCATGCTTGTTATTATGTGGCCACATGAAGGTGTGCCTCTCCCTTCATTTTCAAGAAGTTTCGGCTAGTTTCTTTTCAGGTGTAACATAGGGCATTCCAGATTTGATAGAGGTTTAGAAATATGTTATACTATTTATATAGTTAGACAAACCGGAGCTAGAGGCTCTTGATATGCTTGGAGTTGGAGTTGGTGGTGGTGTATGAAGGGAAATTAGTAGAGGAGGGGGCATAATATTATAATGGCTAGATTTGAATTCTCCAAAAGCAAAATCTTCTTCTTCTTCATCTCCTTGATCTTGTTTCTCTGTTGCTTTTGCCATGGGAGTAAAGCCATCGACAGCAGTTGTTATTGTTTGGTAAGGACTCAAGAAAGGAGAGTGATCTGAATTAGGGGGGTTGATTGATTGGATTGGTAAAGTAATAATTGAGCTGCCCCAGTTCTAATTGATAAAAGTTCAATTGGAATTGGAGATATGTGAGAGTACCTGGCCTGGCACTAGCCTAGTGTCACTGGCACAGCCTAAAAGTAAAGTTGAAAAGGTTCAAAAAATAAGGCTTAGGGCCAAGGCAATACTATCCCGTTCCCATCCATCTCTATAACTCTATTCCTGTAATTGGCAATATCAACGTGGTAGATAGATATTAGCTAAAGGAACCATTTCTCTGTAATGACACTGAAGAAAGAGAATGAATGAATCTTGTATTATTTTTTAATATTATGATTATAATTATAGGAAATTTGGACTTGCAGAAGGAAAAATGAAAGAAATATAGGCGCCGCGCAGCATTGAAAAGAAGATGAGACTATTTGTTACTGTTATTGGGCCGGATATGAAATGAGAAGAGCGGGCCGGAATCGGATCTGTCAGTGTCAGTCTTACTTCTAAATAATAAGCTAACTGAACCCAGCGAAGGAGGGAGAGCGTATTCTCTGCGGAACTGCACGGACCTTTTAATCTGATCCGTTTATTTAGGATCGGACGGACCAGATCAGATCTTGCCTGAATTGAAAAAAAATCAAAATTTGCGGAACTTTTAATCGGGTCCGTCCGATTCGAAACGAACAGACCAGATTAAAAGCTCCGCACGGAAAAACTCTGCAGAGATACGCTTCCACGAAGGAGGAGCGATGAATTCTTATTCTGAGATATCTCAAACTTTGCGTGACTTTATGGAAAATCTCAACCGTTTAAATACGCTCTGCACGAATCTCAAAACATACATAATACTGACCCCTACATCACCCCCGAATAGGCACCGGACACGTCGGTCACGCAAAAGTTAAGATATCTCAGAGGATACGCACTCGAGGAGCGACTAGTGTACTCGTAACTAGGGAGGAGTGTAAGCGGCGATCAAGAGAAGATCAATGCCGCCAGACGGTGCCACCAACTTCTTCTCCATCCCCGACTGTCCGTCGCCAGACGATGCCACTACCACCACCACCACCTTCTCCGTGCCCGAGTCTCCGTCACCAGACGATGAGACCACCACCCCCTCCGTACCCGACTCTCCGTCGCCAGACGATGGGACCACCTCCTCCTTATACTCCGTGCCCGACTCTCCGTCGCCTCCGACCTCCCCTGATGACGCCACCTCAATCCCAACATGCCCTTTTCATTCTGTCGCCGACCCATTTCCTTTTTCAGCCGCTCTTTTCAAAATCAATTGGCCTCTCACAGCCAACACACCCCAGCAGCCCCTGCTATCCACCGATCTCTCTTCCCTTGACACTAACCCTAATTCACTTTCCCCTTTGACTACCTTAAACCCTAACCCTAACCAGGCCACCACCTCCTTCGCCGTGCCCGACTCTCTGTCGCCAGATGATGAGACCACCTCCGCATTCTCCGTGCCTGACTCTCCATCACCGCCGTCCTCCCCTGACCACGCCAACTCAATCCCAACACCGCCTTTTCTTTCTGCCGTTGACTCATTTCCTCTTTCAGCCCCTCATTTCAAATCCAAATCGCCTCTCACCGCCAACACACCCCAGCAGCCTCAGCAGGCCCCGCTATCCACCGATCTCTCTTCCCTTGACACTAACCCTAATTCACCTTCTCAACCAGCGTTAGCCATACCTGAGATAACCAACAATCGGCCACCTGGGGGCTTTCCCGACACTACCTAATCTAGGTACCTCTACCTCAACTTATTTATTCATCATTTAATATGACACTGATGACAGAGCATTCATTCATGATTTCTAGAGAAGTGTTTTTGGGACGGTATTGTGTGAGGGCAACACTGGGCCGTTTTTGTTTTGATGGGAGTAGGAACACTTCTTCTGATGTACTGATTGATGTAGGTGTATAGGGTTTCAACAAGCATAGTCACACTAGACACTGGCATTGCTTTATGTGATTTATTAAGGGACTTGTAATGTAAGCTATTAGCTATTGTCTATCTGTATGAAATATGCAACTAATCAGATGTCCTTGTGTATGAAATATAGGTTTGTGGCATGTTGTATTAGTTGCCACTTCTATCATGTATGCACACGCCTGCATGATGAATGTTGGAGGACTAACAAGTAACCACCTCTAGTTGTCTTGAAAACACAACAGAATGCAACAGATTTCACTGTCTGCATCATACAAAATTATGGATGATCGCCATATTACATTCAAGATTTACTTTGATGTAAGCCTACATGCATTTCAAAGCAAAAAAAAAAAAGAGGAAAGATTTACTTTGATGCAACTTCTTAGAGATGTGAGCTAGATAATTTGCTATAGTCATTTTGATCTTATTATACTGGAGGTGCTTGTTGCACTGAGATTAAGAACCAATATAAGAAAATTGAGCTTTATTAATTATAGTGTTGTACTGCAAATCCAGCACCAATAACATCTCATTCAAATTTGCAAATTAACCAACTTCAGTTATTCTACTACAACTCCAAATCTAGGATCAATGAACACGAGTAATCATGTAAATCGTTCCGTCCAATTTGAAAATAGTCTTTTACTACAAAAGATAATTATATATATAGAGCCAAACAAGCAAAAACATCAGAAGAAGTTAAGTGGAAGTGGAAGTATGGAACAAACAAAAACAGCAATCAAAAGTTTGGCAGATATGTATGTTAACTAAAATTGCCCGGCCTAATTATACCAACAAATCATAATGGTTCAAACCACTATACAATAGTCTGACAGGCACCCTCTTTTTCCACTGCTTGGTGCTCTTGCAAAATTCTAGTCCGTACTCTGCTATGGTATAAAACCATTTTCAGTACCTCTTAAAGAATGCTGTGAACAAAAGAACCACTTGATATTCGTAATACACACGACAAAAGTATTTCCTTTTTATATTTTAAATCAGGATAATAACTTTTCAGAAGAAAAGAAATAATACCTCATGCTCTGGAATGTAAACAATAATCCGTTGGCGGCACAGTCTGGAGAGCACCTGATGAAGAAAAACAATGCCATGTGCAAGAGGTTTATATCATGTAAAAAGTTCTAAATTGGATTTATGGTTTAAAGCAGCAATGCATATACTACAAACACAGAGAAAAATGCACAAAACTTCTTGGGGGCAGGTACCACCCAAAAGTGCTAGCGCATCTTTACTGGAAACAAGGAATAATAAATGGGTTGTCTAATTTCTTCATCATTCTTTAATCTTATGACATTTTACTTCCATTATTTTTTTTTTCAAACATTAGTAGAGGTAAGCAGAAAATGATACACTAACTAGAAGAACTGACCAAAAGTTCTGATTCGCCTCCCCAGAAGTCAGGTCTTCTAATCCTTTGGCAATATCTAATGATAGTAAAGATATTAAGAAGATTAATTTATCGTGGGATACATAGATACAGTTTGATTAAAGAAACACGGGTGAAAAAGAAGAAACAACCCTCTGAGAGGCTCATCGATAGTGATTGCTAAAAGGGCTTCCTCGTAATTTTGCTGTTCTGAGCTGCTAATCACATATCACTTCTTTCACAGCCAACCTTAGATCATCTATCTTCCCCCACCCAAAAACAAAATAAATAATAACAATAAAGTAAAGTGCACCCAAAAACAGAAATTTTTTTTTTTTTTTTTTGAAAATAAGGCTGCTTAGGCCCGTTTCATTGCAGAAACTTAAGTTACAGTAACCAGTTTCACCTCTCAGGTATTTTCCTGATATTAGAATGATCATTCTCCTAACCAGCTACACCACTTAAGGTGGTACCAGTAGTGAGAATATAAGCAAAATGAGCACATCAAGTGTTTTACAAAAGTACAGCTGATCAGTCAGCAAATATATCAAGTTGGTAAAATAAAAGCATATCTTAAACAAGGTAGAAAAATGGAACAAAAATTAAAAAAAGGAAAAGAAAAGGTTGACAAGCAGACATATAGGATCACCTTTGTTCCTTTGCCATTCCTTTGACCTGAGTGAGGTGGAACGTGGAAGGAAAAATGAATACGAAGAGGGCAGGTCAGGCAATAGTAAAATATAGATATCATCGGACGGGATAAGGCAACAAATTGGTTGATGGTTGGTTATGTATAAAGAAGATAGTAATTGATGGTGATGCATTTATACCAGTGCTCGAAACATGCAACGGCCGTCGCCTGTCACCCTTTGAACCGAGTAGTGCTCCACTTTCTTCATTTCTGCTGATTCTGTCCCGCTTTCCTTGCAATCAATTAATCAAATAAATAAGAGGGCAGGGAAGGAAAGGAAAGGGAGGAGTTGTAAAAATTAATGAAAAGGAATGAATAAACATACAGAGGGAGAGGAGGCGATTCTAGCAAACAAGGGGAGAGCAGTTGAAAATGGAGAAATGGGTGGTTGAAGGAGGTGGAACTGGGCAGTTCCATCACTGAGCTGCTTAAGAATAGACACATTTATTTTTCTGGTTTTTTCTCAGTAATGTACATCTTGGAATTTTGATGTTTGTGTGTGCACTTGTGGATAATATTGTTCACTGTTGTCCTCTGAACAGTTTTTTAAACTTGTGTAATGATAAGTTTTGTATCTATTGCTCTTGTAGCATTGTTAGTATGTTTGTGAAGGATTGCAGTATAGCATTTATCCATTTCTGTTATGAATCTCCTTTATTAGCGAAACAATACCAGATTTTAGTTATTGTTTGCATAGAGTAATTTTAAGAGGAAAAAAAAATTGATTTTCGCTGATGAGCTAAGGAAAAAAAATTATATTTTTACCTTTTACGGGGTATCTTTTTTCCTTGCCTTGTAAAGTTTATTAAACAGCTCTTAAAATTTAGCTAATTAATCATTTGGTCATTTTTTTTAGTAAGATTCAAGTGAATAGGGAAGATGTGGATAAAACCTGCACTCCTTTCAGAATTTTAAGAATGATTGACGACTTATCAATATGGGATTCTTTTTTATACCATTTTTCAGTATAATTTTTTGAAGCTATTTTTTGAAGTTTGGCTTTTTGCATGTATCAAAATTTGTGAAGTTTGACTTAACTTTTCTTATTAAAATGTGATGTAGGGATTTTCATTTATGTAATAAGATTTTAAAGATTGATTTTTAACTCACTTGAGTGTAATTTAACACTTGGTACGTACAAAACAATAATATAGACAAGTGTTGAAATATTTATATGCGGTTTTCTTTTTGTTTCTTGGTGAAAACACATTTTACTTGTGCTTATGAAGGCCCAATGATGTTGTAACGAGAATAAGAATGGAGATTTGGAAAAATAATTCTCTTTTGGAGACCAATAAAAATGCCAGTGCTTTGCTGCATGAAAGCCAAAACTACTCTGTTAAAAGCCTAGTGAGCTTAAGAGTTAAGAACACCCTAGTTCTACTCTATATACTCGTATGCCATCTCTCTCTCTCTGGGTAAAATGGGTACGTTATAAATTTAAAATGAGTTTTAATAAAAAATGCAATAAACTGAGTAAATTTGTGAATTTTTTATATTTAGAGGAGAAAATATGTAAATTTGAAGTTTTTGAGGGGCATACATGAAATTCACCTTTTCAATTAAGGTCCCGTAGAGGATGTGAATTTCTTATTTACAACCCCCACTGCTGCCTCCTCCCTCAAGAAAGGAAAATAAAATTAGCTGTTGACATTTATATTTTGGGCTCGAGAGACCTTACGTTGAAAACTGGAAATACTATCAATTTACTGAGGGTCTTCATAATATATATTATTTGTTTATCTTTAAGTGATTCTTTCAATCAGTATCCTGAAGATCAAGTACTTTTTTTTCAGTGTTGTAAATAATGGTATCCGGTCATCGGACGGACATGGTACCGCCAAGTAATTAATCGAGAATAATTGAAAATAATCGGTCATAATCGGAAAAAATTGGCCAATTAGTTGGAAAAATTCATGACAGTTTGATCACTGCCAAAGGTTAATCGGCTGATTAATCAGCTTAAACGGACGTTTTTTACAACACTGCTTTTTTATGAAAAGTCCTAGCATTTGATTTGATTTTGTTCTTTTCTGAGTAGAGATTTGGTTTTGTTCTGACTTCTGAGATCTCTACTTGGAAGTACATCTTTTATTTTCATCAAATTTATTGTTATCCTTGAAAGTTTGACCTGAGAGTATAATGGTAAATTTTTTTAAGGTGTATATTGGTACCAGTATAATTTATGATGTGTTTGGCGAGTTCTAATCTGCTGCTTACTTGAAAATCTGACTTGTAAATTTTCATCAGAACCATGAATACAATCTAAATTGTGAATTTGATCCCATTGTTTTCTTCATGATCATTATAACTGCATTTATTATTTTACCAACAAGCATGATGTTACATCTGACAATAACAGGGAAGAAGAACCTTCTGGAGTCCTAGAGATCAATATAACGTAATATAACGTAATAATTTTTTATTCAATCTTAGAGATGCAGAGGAGTTTCTTTTTTAGAAATTATTAATGAAAAATTCTTATTAAAAAAACAGTTTATAAACTCTATGCTGGTCAACTAAATGATTGGCCGAAATTATTTCTCCTTAATTTTAATTTTATTGCTCATGTAACTTAATAGAAAATTTAAAATTAATTTTATGGATATGAGACTTAAAAACTTTAGAGATCTTAATTTCTATAAAATAGTTAACAATAATTTAGAAACGTATTTGAGTTGTTGGAATATACACTCTTAGTTCTTACTTGCACTGATGAATGACGTCAGCTGAATAGTGACAATCTTCACCTTCAAATAAGGCCCACTATCTTCATCTATCTCTCAGTCTTTCTAGATTTTCATTTCTTCATTTTTCTTTCTTGTCTCCGTTCTCTAATTGAATAACTAAATATTATTTTACTTTTTTTTTTCATGTAAGGCATACTATTTATCATGGATATTTGGCTATCTGGTCTATATTTCTTGAATCCAGATGTATTAACAAAATAACATCCATTGATACTGTAAAAAATGACATCCATTGATATCTATATTCTAAAAAAAAAATGTACAATTTGGTCTCCAAGTATATTTTAATATGAATATCACATTGAACGATTCGAATTAACTATTTTCTCAAAAAATACTAAAAATGACCCGGTTTTCAAAATCTTCAGGACCGGCCTAATTATTTTATTTTTTGGCAATTCTTTATTTTATATAAACGTGCATGGGTTATATATATAGCATATTATTCTACTAATTAATTCAATCAAAGAGATCAACTCGGGAGTCATGATCCATTAAATATATTAATTAATATTCCCAAGGGTCGCTCTCGCTCCACATGGTGTTGTTTCGTCTTAATTTGACTTTGGTTTTATTTTCTCTTTTCCGTATCCTTGTTTTTGGATATTATGAATTTTGTCAATACGGACAATACCCAAAAGTCTGTGCAGAGGTTGTAAATTTGTATTCGTATTTCAATGAGCATGAGTATAAATATTGAGTAGTTAATGACTGTTAAAAAATCAGTACCTTAACAGATATTCGTATTGCAGCCTCGGCCCAGCCAACGGTGAGTTGTGTGTATGTTGATGACTTATTGCTTTTTGGTGCAGTAACGGTGGAAGAAGCACAATATATCAAGCAATCATTGATGCAGTTCTCAGGGGTTTCGGGACAAATTATTGGACCTCAAAAAAGCAGTATATGGTACAGTGCCTTAACGGGTTCGGAACAGATCCGATCGGTATCTGCTATCTTAGAGGTACCAACTGACAAGCAACCAGGTAGGCATCTAGGGGCCCCAGTCAATCCGGGTCAGGCATCATATGATTTTATTCTAGAGAAATTTTCAAATAAACTCACGGCTTGGAAGGCGAGGCTCTTAACCCCGGCAGGAAGAGTGGTACTTATTAAATCAGTACTACAGTCCCTCCCTGTGTACTATATGGCCACTGAGAGGTTGCCAAAGAAAGTACTTTCGGCTCTCACAAGCCTAATTCGAAGGTTTTTTTGGAGAGCAAATGATAAGGATTGATACATGGCATATGTGGCATGGGACAAGATAACACAGCCACTTCAGAACGGTGGGCTAGCGATAAGGGATCTGAATGTGGTGAATGAGACACTCCTGATGAAAGCTTTGTGGAAACTTGCTTCTAACTCAGATGCTCAGTGGGTAAGGTTAGTCCAGGCAAAATACCTACCTCGCTCACATCTTTGGAACTCCAAAAGAACCTACAACTGTTCAATTTTCTGGAAGGGATTGATGAGTCTAAGGGAAAAACTGTGGCCAATGATTCACTTTGAAATTGGAGATGGGGAAACTTGCACAGTGTTTAATCAGCCATGGGTAGGAGGGGTACCCTTACTGCCAAGTAATAGAGAAGCTAGAAATATCAAGGTATGTCAACTCACAGACCAACAAACTGGCAATTGGGACATCAACCGCCTTATACAATTAGTGGGATACTCATGCTGTCTCAAAATCGTGTCTGAGATCAAACCGCCAAATAGCAAAGCAGGACCTGACAGGTTAGTGTTTGACTATGCGGCAAATGGGAATTACTCGGTCAAAGGGACATACAGGTATCTGATGTCACAACTGAAACCATAGCCCCCAATGAGTGCCGAGCAGAAGCAGTATAATAAAGAGGTGTATTCGATGGTACGGAAGAAAGGGTGGATAGTGCCTAGAGTGAGATTGTTCATTTGGAAGGTTATTTCAAAAGCCCTTCCACTTGGAAAAACAATTGCGGATAGAACTTCCAAAGGAGACCCATCATGTCAGATTTGTGGGCAGGGCCAAGAGGATGCAAACCATATGCTGTTTCACTGCCCTTTCGCAAGGGGGTGCTGGTTAACGGGCCCACTACCACTACTCTCTGAATTGCTGCAAGGCTCAACTCAAGAAATTCTACACAGGCTATCCTCGGCAACATCTGATGAGGATTGGACGACAATGGCAAATGTCCTTTGGGCACTATGGAGGTGTAGAAACGACTGTGTGTATGGAGGGAAGGTCCCAAAGAGAGAAGAATTTTTAAAATTTCTGGAGGCAATGAAGAGGGAGGTAGGATTACTCAGAACTGCCTCTAACAAGAAGGGGCCCCAAGTAGAAGTGGTACCGGTACAAGAACTGTTAAGCCATAACGGGTTTAATTGCACCACTGATGGATCCTGGGTAGAAAGGTGCAAAGGGGGAATGGGCTTTGTATTAAAGAAAAACAACGAACTAATTGCGTATAAAGCAGAAAGTGTTATGGCATGGTCCCCCCTCCACTCAGAGGCAATAGCACTTCTAAAGGCAGTCCAGTATGTAGGAGAGAAGGGAATCAAAGAGTGTGTTTTTTTCACCGATAGCGAGATACTGGTACGAATTTGTTTAGAACTGGGACCGCCGGTCAATGTGGAATGGAGGGTGGCAAAAGAAGCATATCAGTTGTGGGAAATCATGAAGAGAAATGAAGGATTCAAATGCTTGAAGATTGACAGAAGCCTCAACGAAGAGGCTGATCATTTGGCGAAAACAGGCAGGGAATTGGCTCTGAATTATGAGGGATTTACTTATCCAATTTTTAGTAGATTCAGGGTAGTGTCTCTGTAATTCTGGGTGGTAAAATTCTAGGTACTGGTTCCAATTTTATTTTCCTATGAGATGTACCAGTTGACAGTTGGAATGAATACAAAATAGCCTACGGGCGTGTTTCAAGCAAAAAAAAAAAATGATTGTCAAAAAATTAAAATTAAATCTGTCTTATATGAATACACAGATACAAAACAAATAATTTAGAAATAAGAATTTGAATATAGATACAAAATGAATAATTATTAGATAATTAAGTTTTATTAACTAAGATACATATACTCCACACGTGATTTCATTGGATGATTTCAACGCCTCCAAATCGCGAGCACTTTAAATTCTCAAATGAATTCCCGAGCACTTTAAATTCTCAAACTTTTAAATCTCAGTTTACAACCTTTAAAACTTGACATGAAAACTATTTAAAAAATATTTGACACAACTACTTTAAACAGTAGTAGACAGAGGTTTAAACACATGATATTATATGATCAACATTAGAGTTTAAAACGCTTGAATGTAGTAGTTTAAATGATAGACATTAGAAGTTTAAATAGTTGTAGACTGATGTTTAAAAGTTTGAAAATTTAAATTACTTATGGGGCCATTTGGCAACAAAGGATTAAGACTCCTTAAGACTTAATTCGCTTCCTTTAACTTTCTTAGCCGCTTAATTCTACTGAACACCGGTTTCTTAGTGCGGATTAAGAACACCTCCTTTAGTTTCATTTTGCTCGGATCTTAATCCTTTGCCCTGACTTTAAGGCACCCATACCCCTTTCTTTAGCTTCCTTAGCTTTTATCCATGGATTAAGACAACCGAATATCGGTTCCTTAGCGCTCCTTAAGCTCTTAATTCTTCACTCTTAATCATTTGTTGCTGAACAATCCCTATGGGATTTACTTAAAATAAATAAACAACTTCAAAATAACTCAAAAATATTTCTTCATTGATCTCATTTGAAAGAGAAAATTGAGTAGAAAGTGTTCATATTTTTAGATTTAGAAAATTCATTACACATCATCGGAAAAATGAACGATAATGATCAGAGAAAAAAAATAGATGGAATTAATCTTTCATTTTTTGACTTGAAAATAAAAGTCGTTAGGAGTTAAAATTACACATATTTAGAATTTAAATTTTTACAGATAAATATTTAAATATTTACAAGTAGAAATAAAAATTATACAAAATTGAAATATTTTTTCTGTTTAACTAATTAGCTAATTAGAGAGCGTACTCAAGTATAATAATTACTTGGAGAGAAAGACCATTTTCGTTTAACTTATTTCATCTTATTTCTCCCTCCTCAATTATCTCACAATCATACACGTGCATAATACGTATTAGAAGTTGTTAATTAGCACTGAATTAAAAATTACAATATAGATCCACCAACTGCATGCCAAGTGTTCAATCCTATCCAATTAGTTATGGGTATGATTGTAGTACAATTGAGCTCTGGAAGAAAATCAAGATCTAGTAAAAATTTCCCCTTCACATGTCACTATTAATTATCTGTTCAAATCTCAACTTACTCTTATTTAATTATTTATTTACTTTTCTTTGCCAAACTTCCCATAGGCTTCAACTTCCTTTTATATATATATCCATCAAGACTATATACTACTTCCATCAAAACTTTATACAATGAAGTTTCAACTCTTTTCCATCTCTCTTCTTGTAACCTTACTATTTTTCTCTCTCACCTCCAATGCTCAAATAGTGTCCGACATCGACGGCGATCTTGTGATCTCAACAAACCGATATTACATTTTGCCGGTAATCCGTGGCCATAGTGGCGGCCTAACCATGACTCAACACAATGACCAATTGTGCCCTCTTTATGTAGCTCAAGAGGACATGGAAGTCGAAAAGGGATTGCCCTTGATATTCCATCCCAAAAATTCAAAAGAATTAGCTGTTCGTCTATCCACCGACATCAACATAGAGTTTGAGGCTATTACAACATGTATGATGTCATTGACATGGAAACTCGGAGTTGTTGAAGGAGATAAGCGATATGTAACTACCGGAGGAACAAATGGGAATCCAGGGAAGGAGACGTTGAGTAATTGGTTTAAGATAAAGAAATGGAAAAATGAAGACAACTACTTCTACAAGCTGGTATTCTGTCCGACTGTGTGTGACACTTGTAAGCCGGTGTGTGGGGATGTGGGTGTGTTTTATGAAGGTGAGAAGATGCTGTTAGGGTTGAATGGTGATCCTTTCCCAGTTATGTTCAAGAAAGCAGATTCATGATTGTAATAATTAGTAATTGTGTTTTATTAGAATCACAAGTTTTATGTGAAGGAAATAATATGTGGTAGCAAACTGTATTTTGCACAATGAATAAACTGGAATAAAATAAACAGATATTCATGTTCCTTGTTTCTCTTCTTAGAAAATGCTCTCTGGTTATTGAGTATAATATATATTGACAATAAATTAATTAATCAAATTCATGCTAACTTGTAAAGTTTAATACTTCAAACTAAAGCATGAATTGTGAAACTCACAATTGTCTTTGCTAATGCAATTTCTGTGTGGTTCACATGCTAAATAAATAGATTTTGATGACAAAAGAAATTGTCCATGTAGAAGTAAAACTAAAACATGCTCAATAAATTATCTTCCAAAAAATTGAAAATAGACCTTCAATTATATTACTCGTTCAATTTCATTTCCAGTTCCCTCTGAAATTAAAACTTAAACAATGAGTTAGATAATTATGTATGTATGTGGATCAGCTCATACCCATCGAGTCATGAGGCTATCAAGCAGCGTTCCCATTCTATTTGTACGTAACATGTGCTTCTTGCTTTTATTTTAGGTGCAGACGTACAGTCTTGATTAATTAAACTTAGTTTTTGCAGAATTGTGGGGGTAAAGTTAGTTACATATAATATTAATATGTCAAACGTTTAAATAAGTGGCACATATATTATTTTGTTATGTATATTCTGGTAAAGATTCCGGCTCCTCACAAACGCTTCGCTTTGAGTTTGCAAATGTGATTTTTTTTTTTTTAAATAATTTACACTTACTAAAAACGAAATTAACTCTATTGGTGACTCATAATGGTGAGTCATCCGCACACTGATGCTTAACTCTATGAAGTTTATTAAGCGTTGATGCTTTTAGTTCTAAAATATATTGGGCCGGATTTAAAGGATGAATTCAAATTATTAAAATTGATCTAATAATTAATGAGCAGTGACATGTTTATTTAGTATAAAATTAAATAGTAAAAAAATATTAAAAAAATTAATTCAGTAAAAGAAATAATCAATTTTATTGCTTTAACCATTTAACTCATGGATCTGGTAGGTACCGGAGCTGTCTGATGTACTTTAAGATACGTGCAACTCCGCTCTCAAATTTATACGCACAAATTTAAAATGCATTGGACAGCGCAAGTGTTATCGGACTCAAAAAGTAGATATAAAGCTCATGAGGCCCAGTCAAAATAGATTTATGGGCCAACATGAGGCCCAGTCAAAATAAAAAACAATCCGACTTGTCAAACATGTTAAACACATGGCATTCAAAGCTTTGACTTACGTACGCTAATTTTTTTTTTGTAATTTTCTTTTGTGAAGTGGTTGTGTGATTGTGTGAATAGTCACAATCTTCACAATCTTCACCTTCAAGTATGGCCCACTATCTTCAACTCTTTTTCAGCCTTTCTAAATTTTCATTTCTTCATCTATCTTCTTTGTCGTCTCCAGATGTATTTAAAAAATGACATCCATTGATACAGTAAGATAAGAGGCATATTCCCATTTATTATGGAGGCCAGGCGGGGCACTTAATTTCTTCGTACAATGTCATTGTCAAGCAGCCGGACTTGTAGGTTTTTCTTGACAGATGTCAAAATTACAGGAAGTCCATTGAATCGGCTCATTATCAACTCGTGCGTGAGTCATGATCCATCATCCATTAATTAAATATATTAATATTCGCAAGGGCCAAGGCCCAAGGGTCGCTCTCGCTCCACATGGAGCATGTTCATGTTGTTTCGTCTTCGACTTTGGTTTGGTTTGATTAATTTTCTCTTTTCCATATCCTTCTTTTTAGATAATATGAATTTTGTCTCCTTGGAACGATTATTATCTCCCCGTATTATCGTCAATTACCCAAAAGTCTGTGCAGAGGTTTTAAACCACTCAAATCTTGGACAACCAAATGCCCTCTAACAAGGCCAATTTGGCTTCTCCCGCGCGCTGTTAACCACAAAATCCTTTGACACCTCTAAATTAAAGAGCTCGAGGGACGTTAACAAAGCCAGCTCGGAGCGAATAATACTAAATATCAAAATTATTGTATTCGCATTTGATTGAGTAGATACGACTATGAATTCAGGTAGTTAATTAATGAATGTCAAAATTTAAAATCAAATCTGCTTTTAAACGGATACAGATACAGAGCGGATAATTTAGATATACGGATTTGAATATGGATATAAAATGAATAATTATCGGATAATTGAGTTATATGAACTTTAAGATACACATACTAATTAAAGAAAAATTCAAATATGAAAATGAATGAATAATTTAAGTTTATAATTTAAATCTATTGAAAAAACAAATCAAAATGAAAGACATGATCTTGGAATGGAAAGAATTATTAAGAGAAATTTGTAATAACAAAAATGTTGTCGGAATAATCCGGATGTGGTGTTAGTTCAAACCCTTTGAGCTTAATTTCAAGGATTCAAACGTTGGAGTGAGCGGAGAGAGGAAAGACAATGAGTTTGGGTTAGAAAACAGGTTCTGGATAAAATCAGATATCCGATCCGTTTATTAATTTGGTTTATATTTACAGAAAGATTAAATTACTTATTTCATTCTACGACAATTTTACATTTTGTTTACATATTAAGTATAGAGTAAATTAATTAATTCGTCTAAATAAGTAAAATATTAAAAAAAAATATATATGTTGAATACAATGAATTCTACGAAAGAATTAAATAAGTATGAAATAATTTTTTTTTTTGATGGTTATGAAATAATTAAATTAATAATCAACGTAAAACAATAATTTAACTTATTTCATCTCCCTCCTCTTTATCTCACTATCATACATGCACGTGCGTAATATGTAGTAGAAGTACTTATTAATTAACACTGAAGTACATATGACAAGATAGCTACATCCACCAACTGCATGCCATCTGTTCAATCCTATCCAATTAGTTACGAGTAGTACAATTGATCTCTGGAAAAATCAAGATATAGCCAAAATTTCCCCTTCACATGTCACTATTAATTATCTGTTCAAATTACAACTTACTCTTATTTAATTATTTGTTTACTTTCTTTGCCAAACTTCCCATAGGCTCCAACTTACTTTATATATACCAATCAAGGCTATATACTACTTTCATCAAAACTTGATACAATGAAGTTTCAACCCTTTTCCTTCTCTCTTCTTGTAACCTTATTATTTTTCTCTCTCACTTCCAATGCTGACGCAGCAGTGTACGATACCGACGGTGATGGTTTGATCGCAACAAACCGATATTACATTTTGCCAGTGTTCCGTGGCCGTGGCCGTGGCCTAACCATTACTCAACACAATGACCAACAATGCCCTTATTATGTTGCTCAAAGTAACAACGAGCTCGACAAAGGCTCATCCTTGATCTTCCATCCCTGGAATTCGAAACAATTACCTGTTGGCCTATCCACCGATATCAACATAGAGTTTGACATTGATATTACAACATGTATCATGTCATTGACATGGCAACTCGATGTCAAAGATGGTAAGGGATATGTTATTACCGGAGGGACAAACGGGAATCCGGGGAAAGAGACGCTGAGTAATTGGTTCAAGATAGAGAAATGGGAAAATGATGACAACTACTACAAGCTGGTATTCTGTCCGACTGTGTGTGACACTTGTAGGCCGCAGTGTGGAGATTTGGGTCTGTTTTATGAAGGTGAGAAGAGGCTGCTAGGCTTGAATGGTGATTCTTTTCCAGTTATGTTCCAGAAAGTAAAAGCAGATGCATCATTGTAATTATTAATTGTGTTTTATTAGAATCGTAAGTTTTATGTGAAGGATAAAATATGTGGTAGCAAACTGCATGTATTTTGTACAATTAATAAACTGGAATAAAATAAGCATATATAATATATATATTCCTCCTCTTTGTTTCTCTTCTTATAAAATGCTCTCTGGTTATTGATTATAATATATATATATATAGAGAGAATAAATTAATCAAATTCATGCTAACTTCTAAAGAATAGTACTACTATCCTGAGTTAGCAACTATTATGAACTATTAATTATGTGTTTAAGTTAGCAATTAGGGACAAACAAAGAATAGTCTAACGCAAAAATAACACTATTTTTTTCGATAGGTCTTTATTTGAATCAAGAGCTATTAACTATTAATTCCTTGTTTTTCTTTTGTATGTTAATTAATGTTAGCATTTATTCTAAATTTTGAGTTAGTTTTATTCTTTGGCTATTTTTTGTTTTATCCAAACATCCATAAATTATATAGCATACTATTCTACTAATTAATTCAATAAAGAACTAGCATTTGGTCAAAGACACATAGTATTTATGTGAGAAATTATGAGTTCGAAATCCGGATAAAAGAAATCTTTTATTATAATAACAAGAATATTAAATAATTCGGTGGTTTAACCTCCAACCTTTATTTAAAAAAAAAAAACTAATTAATTCAATAAAAATATCAACTCGTGATCAGTCATGATCCATTAAATATATTAATATTCCCAAGGCTCGCTCGCGCTCCACATGGTGTTGTTTCCTTTTCGACTTTGGTTTGATTTTCTCTTTTCCATATCCTTGTTTCTAGATAATATGACTTTTTTGTCTCATTGGAACGATTATTTTTTTTTTTTTTTGAGGTTTAGTGGAAATGTTCCACTAAAAGATATATTTATAAAAAGAGATATTTACATTGGTCGACCGCCAACGGCAGTCTCATAACCTATGTGTTGCTAAACCCTTTAAATATTAAAGAGGCCCGCTATCAAAAAGATAAAATAAAATAAAAAATAAAAAAGGGGGGGAACGATTATTATCTCTCCGTATTATCGTCAATACCCAAAAGTCTCTGCAGAGGTTTTAAACCACTCAAATCTTGCACAACCAAATGCCCTCTAACAAGGCCAATTTTGCTTCTCCCGCTGTCAACCACAAAATTAATTCTTTGACACCTCTAAATTAAAGAGCTCTAGGGATGTAAACAAAGCCAACTCGGAGCGAATAATATTAATATCAAAATTGTATTCGCATTTCAATGAGTAGATATGAATATGAATTCAGGTAGTTAATGAATGTCAAAATTTAAAATTAAATATGTCTTAAATGGATACAGATATAGAGCGCGGATAATTTAGATATACGAATTTGAATACGGTTATGAAACGAATAATTATTGAATAATTAAGTTATATGAACTTTAAGATACACATATTAATTAAAAGAAATTTCAAATACTCAATATTCTACGACAATTTTACATTTTGTTTACATATTAAGTATAGAGTAAATTAATTCGTCTAAATAAGTAAAATAATATTAAAAAATAAAACATGTCGAATACAATGAATTCTACGAAAGAAACAAGTATAAAATAAATTAATCAACATAAACAATAATTCAACTTATTTCATCTTATTTCTCCCTCCTCTTTATCTCACTACCATACACGTAATATGTAGTAGAAGTTATTAATTAACACTGAAGTACATATGACAAGATAGCTACATCCACCAACTGCATGCCATCTGTTCAATCCTATCCAATTAGTTATGAGTAGTACAATTAACCTCTGGAAAAATCAACATATAGTCAAAATTTCCCCTTCACACGTCACTAGCTATTAATTATCTGTTCAAATCTCAACTTACTCTTATTTAATTATTTAGCTACTTTTCTTTGTCAAACTTCCCATAGGCTCCAACTTCCTTTATATATATATACCCATCAGAACCGGCCATTTTTATTAATATCCCTAAAAAAAAAAGAAAATTTTACAAATGCCCCTGCTCCCAATTTTTTTCTAAACATGCCCTGACCGCCTGGGCCTGGGGCGGTCCAAATAACCTGTGAGGCGCCCCAACATGTTTTTTTTTTTTTTTTTTTTTTTAGTGAAATCTTAGTATTTGATTTGAATAATTTTGTGAACAAAAAAGTTTAGGGTTTATGTATATGTGTATGTCAAAAAAAAAAAATATTATGTGTACATAATATGTGTATGTCAAAAAATAAAATATTTGATATATTTACAGAGTGATGTCGTAAATTTTTATAACTTTGATTTTTTATATTTTTATTTTTTTGGTGAACTATATGTATAATATACACATACACATATACACATATAAACACATACACATACACATACATATATACACATACATATATAAACATACACATACACATACATGTATACACATACACATACACATAATATTAACTCACATGCACATGCACATACACATACACATACACATACACATACACATACACATATACCAAATAAATCAATTCGCATAAGCAAAATAACAAGTTTATCTACCACCATGTCTGAATAAACCTAACAAACGACTAGTCATCTCTACCACCTTTCTCGGTTTTTTCTTTCTGCAATTCCATCTAAATGTATCAGTAACCCACTTGTCGCCACCGGTTGCCTTGGAAAGGTTCTCCGCAACGTGTTGCATACACAACCTGTGCACACACTGGCCATTTTTGGTGACATCGGGTGACAATGTCTATTTTTGAAATTTCAAAATCCAAATAGTCGATCCAAACCGTTCAATATGATGGATATATTAAGAGTAACTTGGAAATCAAATTTTACATTTTTCTGAATTTTTTTACTATTTATTAAGTATTTAACAAAATCACTATAGTCAGACCGTTGAATTTTTGAACCCCTCTGAATAAACCCAAAAAAAATTCAGAAAAATGTAAAATTTGATCTGCAAGCACATTTTAACATATCCATCAAGTTGAACGGTTTGGATCGACTGTTTGGACTTTGAAAATGGACGGTGTCATCCGATATCACCAAAAAACAATGTCATTTGATCCCTCATCTTTTATAATATATGTATAATATACACATATACACATATACATACACACACACACATATACACATACACATATACATATATACATATACAAAGCTACATATATACATATACTATTTTAGTAGCTCTAAACTACTATTTTGAAGAAAGACCAAGTCCTTAATTAGTGTTATATTTAGACTTGTGATATCTAACTAACAAATAATATTAGTATACACATACACTTTTGCTTTGGTCCATAATGCAATTATAATTTAATATTAGTTAGTAACAAAAAAGGTAGAAGATTACAATTCATACAACATATATACATATTGTCTTTTGTACACATGCAATCCCATGTGATAAAACATAACATATATTCCTCTGGATCCAATACAATGTTTGTATAAAAGTTATATCCTTACCACTTAGTAACCATGTGATCAAGGTTTGGTCCAAAATTCAGTGCCAAAATGCTTGGTTATGATCTAGTTTGGACCGAAATTTCATACAAACTATGGCGTATTAGATCCAACATATCAAAAAAAGAGTATGCATGTGACATGATGTCTCTTGGTTAAAGATCTCCAACATATTGCATCTCCAAATGATATTCATCAACATATACATGCATACATAATAAAAAATAAAAATTTTTAGCTAAAATTTTCTGATGCAATATGGTCCTGCGCATGCTTCACAAAAAGGGGCGTAACTTTTGATCCGTCCGTCGGATAGGGCTGAAATTTTGACAGGAACTCCACAGCCCAAAACTAGATTTGAAACCAATCTATAGATTCGTTTCACCCATTTGCGGGCTCAGATTCGCGATCCGAGTCTTCCTTCATGGACTTTCGGACCTTTCTTTATAATTTTAGAGTTTTTTAGGGTCTTTTATGTATCTTTTATGTATTTTCTGTTTTGAGGTTTGTATTTAAACATGTCTTTTGGCACAAAGAATTAAGAATCTGTGTGATCTCATAACCAAATTTATCTTTCCATTACTTTTTTCAATTTCTTGAGTGTTCGTGCATCATTTTTGTTCAAAATTCTAAGAAAATATTTATACATAAAATTAATTGAATCTGTATAACTTTTATACGAACCACTGAAAATTAATTTCATAAAAAAAATTTATTACATATTATATGAATTTACGACATCACTTCATAAATATATCCAAATGTTTTATTTTTTGGCATACACTCTAAACACGAAAACCTTTTCTTCACAAAATTATTTAAATCAAAATACTAGTATATGTGTATGTGTGTATGTGTGCATGTGTGCATGTGCATGTGCACGTGTACGTGTATGTGTATGTAGATGTGTATGTCTATGTAGATGTGTATGTATATGTAGATGTATATGTAGATGTATATGTATATGTGTATATGTATATATTATGCATATATTATAAAAATCATAATAAAGCTCAAGTCCTTAATTAGTGTTATATTTAGACTTGTGATATCCAAATGACAAATAAAATCAAAATTCACCAAAAAAATAAAAATAAAAAAATTAAAGTTATAAAAATTTACGACATCACTTCGTAAATATATCAAATATTTTATTTTTTGGCATACACTCTAAATAAGAAAACTTTTTTGTTCACAAAATTATTCAAATCAAATACTAAGATTTCACTAGAAAAAAAAAAAACACTTGAGGCGTCCCAACTCACAGGGGATATGGGGTGCCCCAGCCTGGGGCGCCTCACAAGTTATTTGGGCCGCCCCAGGCCCAGGCGGTCAGGGCATATTTAAAAAAAAATTGGGAACAAGGGCATTTGTAAAATTTTCTTTTTTTTAGAGATATTAATAAAAATGACCGCATCAGAACTATATACTACATCAAATTCAAAACTTTAATACAATGAAGTTTGAACTCTTTTCCTTCTCTCTTCTTGTAACCTTACTATTTTTCTCTCTCACTTCCAATGCTCAACATATTTCTGACACCGACCGCAATTTTTTGACCTCAATAGACTGATATTACATTTTACCAGTGTTCCGTGGTCGTGGCGGTGGCCTAACCATGACTCAACACAATGACACACAATGCCCTCTTTATGTAGCTCAAGAGGACAATGACAAAGGCTATCCTTTGATCTTCCATCCCAAAAATTCGAAAGAATTAGCTATTCGCCTATCCACCGATGTCAACATAGAGTTTGTCGACGTTTTTACAACATGTATCATGTCATTGACATGGAAACTCGATAAGGGATATGTTATTACCGGAGGGACAAACGGGAATCCGGGAAAGGAGACGCTGAGTAATTGGTTTACGATACAGAAATGGAAAAATGAAGACAACTACTACAAGCTGGTATTCTGTCCGATTGTGTGTGACATTTGTAGGCCGCAGTGTGGAGATTTGGGTCTATTTTATGAAGGTGAGAAGAGGCTGCTAGGCTTGAATGGTGATCCTTTCCCAGTTATGTTCCAGAAAGTAAAAGCAGATGCATGATTGTAATTAGTAATATAATTGTGTTTTATTAGAATCGTAAGTTTTATGTGAAGGAAATAATATGTGCATGGTAGCAAACTGCATGTATTTTGCACAATAAATAAACTGGAATAAAATGAACATATATAATATATTCCTCTTCCTTGTTTCTCTTCTTATAAAATGCTCTCTGGTGATTGATTATAATATATATATAGACAATAAATTAATCAAATTCATGCTAACTTCTAAAGTTTAATACTTGGAACTAAAGCATGAATTGTGTGAAACTCACAATTGTCTTTGCTAATTAATTAATTAATGCAATTTTTGTGTGTTGTTCACATGCTAATTAAGAAATAGGTAGATGTTGCCACAAGAAATATTAATTCCCTGTAGAAGTAAAACTAAAACATGCACAATAATATTTTTTCCAAAAAGTGAAATGCACCTTCAATTATATTAATCGGTCAATTTCATGGCCAGTTCCTTCTCAATTTAAAACTCGAAAATTGAATTAAATAATTAAAAGCCTAATACCCATCCAGTGATCAGCGTTCACATTAATAAATTTGTAGCATGTGCTTCTTGCTTAGAGTCCATGGTATGGAAAATTGGACATCCAGAAGAATAATATATTATATGAATTGTGAATTCCCAACTCAGCATTATTTTTTATTAAATAAAAATTTAATAAACTACACATATCAATTTTTATTTTATCTTTAAGTCTGAAAAAATTACCGCTGAAATATTGTGCTCGATCGATTAATTATCCTTCAATTGTTTTTAACTATATTTTCCTCTACCTTAAATTAAGTTTAAATTGGGAAATTGAATATACTGAGGTTTAATATTAGTTGCACGTACAATTTTCATTTTTATTTTTTTTTCACTAGAGATTAAACTTAATTTTGCAGAATTGTGGGAGTAAAGTTAGTTGGAAGAAAAAAAAACTAGGCTGTATGAACGAGTGATTCGTAATGTTGGTGGTTTAATTGCACAACTGAAGATTTCAAATTGATTCTAATCTATTAGCAGAAGTCTGATACATTCTTACACCAGTCCGTTCCGGTACCAATGTACGGTACCAATGTGAACCTATAGGCACGTGGGTATATAAGCCCAAGGAAAGATTTTGGTAAAGTCACTGTAACATGCATATGTTGACTAACCTAAGGATAAGGCTTTTCTTTTATAAAATAAATGCTGCTTATTGATTTGAGTGGCCATGACCAGTTGGGCTTAAACAGGCCGTAAAGCCCAATTTATTGGCCCTTTCTCCATTTGTTTGATTGGAATCTCCACAGACCGGAGCTGCCAGCATGCTGACGCAGAGAAACCCTCAATCGAAACTAAACTTCACTTTAAGTTCAAATAAAAGAGCTTAATATACTTAAATTCAAATTTTGAATAACTTCATTACAAGAAGCAAATTACAACAGAAGTCCACCATCAAATGATTTGACAAACAAAGGCAAGCATTGTTGCTTAATTCATCCTAGAAGAACATCATCTATATATCCAATTCTTTATTTATTAAAACATGTACCTTCGTACTTCGCCAATCATACCCTAATGGTAGCAAAAGGGAAAAATCATGCACTTCGCCTCTTTTCCACTCGTTGATGGAAACGGCTTTTGACTTACGTTGCATATAGTTTGTAATACAATTATCACAGTTCCTAATACAATTATCACGAGTAATCACCTCGAGTTCATATGGGAAAACATTTTGGCCCTGATCAGGCAGATCAATGTAATACAAAAAGAGAGCATACCCAACACTCGAGGGTTCCTTCACAAGCAAAAACAGATCTTTACCGGGTCCAAGTAAGGTATAATAAAGAACCTCTTCATCAAATTGTAGTATATGGCAGGGTTGACCATAACTGTAAAAACTACCGACGTCACTGTAGTTAGGGCCAGGGTTCCAGTGGTCTTTCCGAAAATGTGCCCGCCATTCTCCTACAAAACAAATAAAGGAATCAAAATAAAGCTTGATATTTTGCAAGCAAACTTCTCGTCTTAAAATTTGAGAAATCAAGATTTGCCATAAGACATGATTATAGTAAGCTGTACAACATGCAGTACCAAGTATTATTGGTACCACAACCATTTCACAATGTTAAACAATGCATTGTTGTCTTAGTAGATTTCTTGTACTGATACCGGCCAGGAAAAAAAAAAGTATTCACAAGCAAAAATGTGCACCTGAAAAAGCCTTGTGAGCACATCCTGGTATTGGGCATAGAGACGGGCCAAACTCGCATGTTTTAGTGTGCATTTGCATCTGTGAGTACGAAAAACACTGGCGGCAACCTAAATTGGCGTAAATGCAAGGGAGATGTATTGATTCCAACACCTCGAGTGCTATGATGCGGGACCCTATAGGATTATTGCAGGTGGGACACTTGTTTTTTACTTTAGACCAGCAGGTGGTACACGCTACATGTCCCGATATGCACTGTCAAAAGTACATGAATTTGTTCAGTTTTTTGCATTTGCAATATAATATAAAAACAAAAAATGCTTCCAGTTTTTGCATTTGCATGAGAGATACAAATTTTCAAAGAATAAAATTGAAAAATAAACCTGATAAAGTGGAGGGCACAAGGGATTGATGCAAATGGAGCAGTTTAGTAAGTAGGGATCGGTTGTGACTCCAATCTCTTCCCGTCCTTCAGTTAGAGAATGATTTGAAGTCTCTTCTCCACCAATTTCGATTGAAGACGCAGAATTCAAAGCCTCTCCTCCCCCAATTTCTCTCTGATGAGACGAAGGATTCAAAGTCTCTCCTCCTCCAGTCTCTTTTTGAGGAGGAGGAAGATTTGAACTTTTTCCTCCTCCTTCTCCTTCGTTTTTAGTCTTTCTTTGCTTCATTTTCAGCTTCGGCTTCGCCATGGCAACCCCTGGCTGTCTCCTGTTCGAACAAAGAGAGACAGGCAAGTCTCGATCTCTTTGAAAAACCCTACTATCAACGAGGACTATGTCAAAATGGGATATGAAAGGAGTTCAATGCGGCTATTCGATCGTAGGACAAATTCAGTAAATGGACAACATCTCAATGCAAGAATATATATAATGGCTACTGGTCATGTTAGTTGTTCAGTAGGTTATTAAACCCTACACAAAGATTTTCACATCAACAAGAAAAGAAGATCAATGTCACGAGAGGATTGAACAAAACTAACCTATACCAATACTTTACGATCGACCACTAGAGAGAGAATTGTTGGCAGCAGAAGAGGGCTCCGATCGTCCTTGTTGCTTTCCCTGAGTTCTAGTTGGCGAGAGAGAAATGGATCAAGCTAGCAGTCCCTCTATTTTTGAGGATTTTGCTCAATTTGTCCTTCTATTTATGGATAGCTACTTGTACATTTTAAACTCCTATATATAACTTATATAAACATATTTATGAGAACATCAACAAACAAATTTCAAGAATAACACACTCATACCAATTTTCCAAATTTATAAGACACGAGACAACTAATTATAAATTAAACTCGTGTACAAAAAAAAAAAAAAAAAAATCTGGTTTTTACATAATCACTTTTGATTCATCTTGTACGTTCCATACAAGAAAACTGATGAGAACAACTTTTTATTTATTTTTTATTTTGTTGCAATTTCATAATAATAGAAATTGCGATGCTATATTTTATGGCTTTATCAACACCAAAATCAATTATATTATTTTGTAAAACCAAAAATGAAAATATGGAAATATTTTAATATAGATTATCCAAATTTTAAAAAGCATTGTAAACGCAGCATTTATTTTAAGAGGTAAGCAATATACTTTTCTCGTTAAGAATACAAAGAAAATAGCCTTAAACTACACATAAAATGAACCTCTTTTTTTTCTTTCCAAAAAGATATTAAACCAATATATCTACATTTATCTATAATTTCTTAAACACATAATGGATCGATAATTAGACACAAATGTAATCTTCTTTTATGAACTTTAGGAAAACTAGTAAAAAGGATTGCAGGTCTCGAAACTCGATCAGAAAATTCAAAATCTAAAGGAATTTGCATCAATGCATAAAGGAATTAATGTTTTATGATTGGATGTTATATGACTGATTTGGAGACTTCATTAATGCATAAAGAAACTGACAAAAAAGGAATTTCCTACGACTAAATTTTGGATATTTTATGACCAAATTTGTTAAAGAAATTGAAATTATTAATTCTTCCTAATTTTATGACAAAAAATTGTCATCTATCTTCCTTTCGACAAATATTTGTTATATTGAGTTGAGTTCAAAACTTCAAATGTTTTGTGCTTTTCATACCTCAATTGTGTCTCACATTTTTATCTCTATTTTCAAAGTTTAAACAATTGATCTAAACCGCTTAATATGCATGATCTCTATATTAAAATGTGTTTGGAAATTAAATTTTATATTTTTTTGTCATTTATTAGATAAGTACAAAATTATTATTTTAAAATAGTTACAGATCTAAAAATGGTTGATTTGTATCTATCTAAAAGAACAGTGAATTCGAGTAACTAGGTTTTTGACTATAACAATTAATATTCAACCGAATATTGCATGTATTATCTTCGCAAACTTTACAATATTGAAAATTTTGTAGTGTATAAAGGAATCTCTTTTATTTATCTTTCCCTCGTGGGACTCAAGTAATATCCGGTTCTGAAGCTATTTTTTTTCCCTTGTTATTCACTAAAAGCATTTTTGTTAACAGATGTATATTGCTATTTTGAATAGCTGTTTAGAATTGTCTCTATTCTTAACACATTCAAACATACTCTTATTGTTCACTATAAGCAACACTATATGAATAAACTATTTGAACAAATTAGTGGCTGCACACACTATTTTAATATTTACGTACCACCTAAGAACAAAGACATTTGATAATGTCAATGCATTTTGCTTGTAAATTACGATGCCAACATTATTTATCCAACCTACATTTTGATTTTCACAAAACAATTTAAATTACCATCATTGTTTTAAAATTTTCCGAATTATATTTGCATATGTATTTGAATCCATCTAACATTTGATCCGTATTCCTATTTGAAACTATTCGTATCCGAAAAATTATAACAAATAATAATACAATTTGATCACTGACCGTCCGAGTTCGATCCATTTACATGAGCCCCACATTTCTATTGAACAATCTCCTTAAAAATAAATTATCTGATTTTCGTGGAATGGGTAATAAATTGGGGGAACAGTGACCTGCTACACTGATTGCCAATAAAAACATTTGCCACCATTTTGTTTGTTCCTCTTTTTGAGTAAAGTTTTGTTTGTCCCTCTTGAGCAATTATTTTATTTTACTGTCTCTAAATCTGATTTGTATTCTCCAGTTACCTTAGGCATAATGTAGAGGCGAATAATCATTTCAAAAATTTAACTTTTTCTTTATAATGATGAAAATGAATTGTTATGTGTGTAAACAGATGAGACCAGAATTCAACATTTATAGCATGTGAAAGGCAAAAAATATGAAATGGATGTCTCCTTTGTAGAAGAAATGGAGAGGAGTCACTCAAAGGTCCAAGGAATAAAACTTGATAATAAATATATATCAAAGTATATTCAAAAAAATATATGATTGTCCTGCTCAAGATAGTATAGTAATACATCTCTGAAACAGTTAGATCTCTCTACATTACCTTGACGAAGAAATCCCATTTTTTGCTTGACTGGCAGCTGAACTGTTGTCAGAATGTTCATGCAATTGGCATAGCCGAAAACCTGGACATTCCATGTAGCAGTTTCAGTATCCAGTTATCCACTAGATCCTTTACCAGTAACACTAACGACCTGTGGTCAGCTGTGGACGGGATAGTAGACAGCGTGCCTTGAAACCAAGGTTCCCCAAATGCCCAGCATCAGTGTAGCAGGTCACTGTTCCCCATTTTCTGACCCATTCCATGAATACATACACAGAAGGGGCCACTGAAATCAATTCCTCCCCCTTTATTAATTGGATAAAATAAATGGATACACTTTATTTGATAAGCCAGAAAATTCAAGTTCTAAGGTAATAATCAGATTCAGACATGGACATGGTTAGGGATGGCAACGAACCGAACCGAACCGAATTTACCTTAGGTTTGAGTTTGGTTTGAATTAATTTCGAACTGAATCTGGTTTGATTTGCTTTGAACCAAACTCATTTCGAATCGAATTAATTGCGAACTACACATTTTTCGAATCGAACCCGAATCGAATCACGTACTAAATTATTTTTTAGTAGCCCTAGTTATACCGGTAGTTTATACATTAATTTTTTCTCACCGGACAAAATTCACATGACTTCCTTTTACCGGTATGAACTATGAAATTAGTGTTTTTAAGTTGAAAAATTGTTCATGAAAAAATACATCAGAGACAGTTTTCCTGGTATGAACTATGAGAGACGACCGAAGAGAGATGAGAGACAATCATCTAGGCTGCAGAGAGGAGTGACAGCCGAAGAGACAACTAGTAACTGAGAGCGTCGGCTAGATTTTAGAACTAAAAGGAGAGTGAGTTAGGGAGAGGTGGAGAGAAATTTAGGTTATTGAGATTTGAGAACGAGAGAGTGTTGATTAAGTTAAATTATGACTCTATATCTTGAATTTTAATTTCATAAGGTAAATAGATGGTCGGTGATTTTATGAGATTCGAACCACAAAAAAATCACGAACCTATTTCGATCAAACTAGGTTAGGTTTGAGTTTGGTTTGAATTAATTCCGAACCGAACTTGATTTGGTTCGTTTCAATTCGAACCCATTTCGAATCGAATTAAACTCGAATCAAACCCGAATCGAATCACGAACCTCAAATTTTTTTGCCAGCCCTAGACATGGTGATATTCACAAATGTAGTCCCATCTCAGCAACAGCAACAGCCACAACCACAGTGGCAACAGCTAGCCGAACAGACACAACGCCTCGTCATAGAAACTAAACTGAATCTTTGAAGTTTCAAATTAAAGACCTTAATATACTTATATTAAAATTTAGACAACTAAATTACCAGCAGCATATCACTTACCAGTTAAAAGGTTCATTTCAAAAAAATCACGATTAATCAGGTAACTAATAATATAGAATTCTAAAACAAGGAGATTAGTGACATGAATTACCAGCAGCATATCACTTACCAGTTAAAAGGTTCATTTCAAGAAAATCATGATTAATCACATAACTAATAATATAGAATTCTAAAACAAGGAGATTAGTGACATGAGTTACATAGAACCATCCGTAAAAGAAGGTCACTTTCTTCAGTCTGACAAACTTGTATCTGACTCTTCATCCAACTCATTATTTATTAAAACATGCATTTTCATATTTCCCTTTGTAAACCCTAATGGTACCAAAAGGAAACGATCACGCACTTTGGCTTTCTTCCACTCCTTGATGGAAATGGCTTGCGACTTCAATTGCACTGAGCTTTTAATACAATTCTCACGAGTAACCAGCTCAAGTTCATATGGAAAAACATTTTGGCCCCGATTGGGAACATCAATGTAATATAAAGAGAGAGCATTCCCAACATTGGGAATGGATTCCTTCACAAGCAGAAACAAATCTTTACCGGGTCCAAACAATGTATAATACGGATCCTCTTCATTAAACCTTATAGTGCGGGAGTGACCATAACCGTAGTGAACGCAGGGGTTCCGGTGGTATTTCAGAAAATGTCCTCGCCATTCTCCTATAACATTGTGCATAAACAAACTTCTCATCAGAAAATTTGAGAAATGAAGACTTGCCAATCAAGGCTCGCATAAGGCAAATGATTTTAGTAAGCTGTACTATATGCAGTTTAAGTTTCAATCGAGAACAGTAAACCAGTAAAACTGTCCCTGTATTTTTGTGCTTATGGTCAACGTTTTGCTTACATGTTAGTGGATTAGTTGTACTAATACCAGAACAAAAAAGTATCGACAAGCAAAAACATGCACCTATAGAGGCCTTGTGAGCACAGCCTGGAATTGGGCATAAAGACGGGGCAAATTCACACGTATCTGTGTGCACTTGCTTGTGTGAGTATGACACAGACTTCTGGCAACCTAAATTGGCATAAGTGCAAGGGACATGTGCAGCTTCCAAAACCTTCTCAAGTGCGATGTTGTGGGTCACTACAGGAATATTGCAGATGTGACACTTGTATTGTACTTTAGTCCAGCAGGAGGGACATGCCACGTGACCATTGATACACTGTCAAAAGTATGTGAATTTGTTCAGTATTTTCATTTGCAATATAAGATAAAAACAAAAAATGTTTTTAAGTTGTACCAAATTGAATTAAAAATTTCAACAACAATCATTTTACTGAATTTACAATCTCAACCACAAATATCTTATGTTTGTTTCTATCATCAAGTGTTGGAGAAAAATATCAATTCATCAAATAGAAAAACACTCATCATTCTTTTGACTTAATTTCAAATGAAATCGATGTTCTTGGCATAAAAATCAAGTCACCAAATTAAAAACGAAGAAATTAACAAAAACATTTGTCATAAATACCAACCTGATTTCCTTCTAAGTACAAACAATATCAGAATCCAGCACACAAATGCTAATTTCTGACATATAATAAAAAACGAGGCCTTGGGATGTATTAAATTCAATTTCTGAGAAATAATAGAACTGATTAAATTCAACAGAGTGTTTTCAAAAACAAAAATGAAAAATAGAACATTGTTGAAAGTAAAGTCAACAAGTCATGTAGTCTTTACCAGCATAAACTAACAACGACATGGCCGTTTAAACACAACCAACAGTAAAAGGCAAATTGGTTCAATTTTAGCTTTTGCAATTAACGTGAAAATTAACAAAAATGCTTCTATTGTACCAAAACTTGATTGTATTTTAACAGCAATTCTTATACCAAAGAAGTGAATGTTATTGAAAAACAAACCTGATAAAGTGGAGGATACAAGGGATTGATGCAAATGGAGCAGTCCAGTAAGTCGGTATCAATAGTGACTCTCTCTCTCGCATCTCCAGTCTCTTCTTGAGGAGGATAAGGATTAGAAGTCTCTTCTCCCTCTATTTTACTTGGAGACGGAGGATTAGAAGTCTCTCCTCGCCCAATTTCTCTTTGAATCTGATTCGGAGTTTCTCCTCCCTGGATTTCTCTCTGATTTGGAGGATTTGAAGTATCTCCTCCTTCGATTAGAGTCTTTCCTCGTCCAGTCTCCTTTTGAATAGGAAGAGGATTCGAAGTCTCTCCTCCTTTGTTTAGAGTCTTTCTCCGCTTCGTCTTCTCCTTCGCAATGGAGACGGAGGATTTTGAGCCTCTCGGAGATGGAGGATTTGGAGTCTCTCCGCCCACAATTTCTCTTTGAGACGGAGGATTCGGAGTCTCTCCTCCTCCGATTTCTCTTGGAGACGGAGGTTTTGTAGTCTCTTCTCCCTCAATTTCTCTTTGAGACGGAGGATTCAGAGTCTCTCCTCCCCCCATTTCTCTTTGAATCGGAGGATTCGAAGTCTCTCTTACTTTGTTTTGAGGATTTATCCGGTTCGCCATGGCAAGCCTAACAGACTCATTCCCCCTCACCCTCACCATGGAAGCTTATAGCCAACACCAGTGATGAAATTTGGGAAGGAAGAAATTGAGGCTCTGATCAGAACCTAATTTTACAAAACAAGAAATGATTTCAGTAGTGATTTGAAATTGAAATTTTTTATCCAAATACAAACAATATGCAAACCAAATTCAATTGATAAACCAAAAATAATTATTCCTGCTTTTTTTAATTTTTATTTCCATCACTTGCCATTAAACCCTAAAAATTGATATTGCGAATGTATGTGTTGCTATCAATAACAACTAGAAAAAGACTTACTTGGTTGGAACTATAGATCCATCTTCGCACTGCTTGAAAGCTACATTTGTTTGGTGACTGAAGGCTGAAGCAACGAAGACGAAGTCCATTTCCTTTTGTAGTTCTGTAAATTTTAAGGGTTTTCCGATCAAAGTGAATTCTGAGAAAAACCCCAGCCTAAGGGAATTCATATACGATGAAATCTGCATCGCCAGTTTTAATCTGACACGAATCTCAATTCAGATCTGGACCGTCCGTAAGCATCTTATTGATTTAATGCTTCTTAGACAGGCCGTAAGGCCCAAAACCACATGACTTGAGCCCCTCTTTCTCTTTCTCTCTCTTCAAGTCTTTGATTGGGAACTCCGCAGATCGAATGCGCATCGCCGCTGTATACCTGATCTCTGTCTAATTGGGAATCTCTGTGATATTTTATCTGTTTTCTTCAATCAATTTCTGCAAGTTGCTTTTGAATTTTCTATTTGATCTTCGGATGGTAAATATATTTTTTTTTCAGGTAAACATGTTATTTTCAATATTTGTATTTGTTTAAATATGCATTGCATCTATTGTGATGAAGACCTAATGATGCTTTGTTAATATAAGAATGAAAATGTTCTCTGTTGAAGCCGGATAAGAATGTACATGTATTTTGGCCTTTTGAAATTTTGGAGGCTTTAAATTTCTAAACCATGGTTAACAGTTATTTAGAAATTCATTTCAATTGTTGGGATGGAAATGCTCTTAAGGATTTTGAGTTTATGGCATATTTATTCTTCTTCTTGTGCTTCTCCTCCTCTGCCTGTGTGTGCATGTGATTCGTATCGAATTCACATCCTCTGAGATATCTCAAACTTTGAGTGTTTTTGTGGAAAATCTCAACTGTTTAAATCCTTTCTGCACGAATCTAAAAGCACAAATAATACTTCCCCTGTGCTATCCCCGAATAGGCACCGTACACGTCAGTCACACAAAAGTTGAGATATCTTAGAGGGTACACACTCATTCGTATCACCCTGAGGTATCTCAAATTTTGAGTTTAGATCCTGACTGTCGGATCTGCTTTGAGTTAGGGAATCTGGACTCTGTGTGTGTGTGTGTGTGTATGATTTTATATATCATTTAGAATAAAATGTCATGTGTGTGTATAGCATGAAACTTTTATATGATTGAAAGTCTAGCTCCGCCTCTGTGCTTCCATAAAAGGCTGTAGAAGCTTGTTGCCTGTAGTGTTATAAGACGGACATGGTACTGCCAGACGATTAATCAGGAATAATCTGCCGTAATTGGAAATAATCAGCTGATTAATCGGCCGATTAATCGGTCGAAATGGCCGTTTTTTACAACACTGGTTGCCTGTTGCATGTGAGACGTGTACATTTTATATAGGCCCAGAGAGCAGTGTGTTGAAAAACAAGTTATGCTACTCGCTGAGGGTCTTCACAATGCATTTTATACTTCACTTATTTTGTAGCTGCAAACTTTTCATTGTATTCATTGATTTTATTTATGGTTTGCTTGACTACGTTTCATTTCAATTTTCGTTAAATTTGAAACTTATAATGCCAATAATGCATTAAATTGTGTGATTATCAGATTGCACTGCATTTCTTTGATTTCAAATGCTGGTATTGATTGACTGCTATTTTCTAGCTTTTACTTTTGCATTGCTGTTTTTCTTAAAATGTTAGAGAGATATCTGAAAAATAATGAGAAACAAATAATTTTCCAACTACTGATTCTTTCTTTGTCAGTCCCTCTTTCTTGCCTTGCTAGCGGTTAGTTCTGTTTTCTTTTTGAAATAGATTGGACTTTTCTTTTTGAAAGACTTGAGGTTCTTTTCCTTCTGTTGTTTGTCTGATAATTTTATTATTTGCTTTTTAATTTAGGTTGGTGGATTTCAAAGACTCTTCTTTTTCACTGGATGCGAGTTAGCTCACGGGTTGGTTTTTCAGCTCGAACCTGAACTGTCAACTTGAGTTTACTCGACTCCTTATGTTCACGATTTGAGTTCAAGTTACCCTCAGCTCACTTGAACGGTCTCAGGTATTAAATCTCTTCTTTCGTATATTTCTCTTTCTTTCCTTGATAAAAATGAAATCTCCATCTCTTGTGCTCTTTTTTCTTGTACTTTTCACCATCGTCTAATAGTGCGCTGTTTGATCTATTGTTTATTCTCATTTTCTTGTAAAACTGAAGATTTTCTTTTGTGAACTCGTGAATTTACTAATTTACATCCACTAAATTCAAGTGATTTTGTTTGATAAGGTCATGCAAGTGATGACAAGATTGTAGACAGGGTATCTGTACTCCTTTTTGAATTTCCAAAAAGAGATGATGACTTGGTCTAATTGGGAATCTCTCTGATGGTTTATCTATTTTCTTCAATCAATTTCTGCAAGCTGCTTTTGAATTGCTATTTGATCTTCTTATGATTGATTTTTTTTTTTCTCTTGTTCATTATGCATCTACGACGTAGAGAAGTATTTAATATGTTGTTTATTGCATGCTCTTTTCAGTATTTGTTTTGGTTTAAAAATGGGTTGTATTTTGTGATGAAGACCTAATGATGTTTAATAAGTATAAGAATGAAAATCTGAAAATGATGTTCTCTGTGGAAGCCCGATAAGAATGTACATGAATTTTGGCTTTAGGTTTTTGGGTTAGAATTTACATCCAGTGCATTAGCTGCAAAGATAATCTTTTACAATTACTGTTCTTTTTAACTTGGCACGAATCTCAAAGCCCAATAATACTGTCCGTGCACTAGCTTGAATCTCAAAGCGGCTTAGAGTAAATCTGAAACCGTAAAGTGAGGGAAATCTTATACAGTACCTGTGTGCATGGAATTCATATCATCTAAAGTACCTCAAATTTTGAGTTACTTCAGGGGATTTGGACTGTGTGCAGAATTTTTTTTATAAACCATAATTAAGAAAATAAATAAATAAATAACAAAACGGGTTGATTGCTATTTAGGTGCTGAAAATATTTTTCAGCCCCTCTTTTGATATCAACTGAAAAGTTGAGATAAGTCGAGGATACGGATCTGCTGCTTGTTGCATGGGAGACATGTACATTTTTATATGGGCCCCAAAGAACAGTGTAAGAAATAAGTTATGATACTTACTGAGGATCTTCACAATGCATTTTATATTTCATGTTTTATTTCCCGCTGATTTTTGTAGCTGCAAATTTTAATTGAATTTCTTTGTGTTTTGGTTCACTACATTTTATTTCACTTTTCATGTGAATTATCAGATTGCACTACATTTCTTTGATTTTCAAATGCTGGTATTGATTGACTGTTTTTTTCTAGCCTTTACTTTGCATTGTTGTTACCGTGTTGGGTTGATGATTTGATATTGCTCTACAACTGTTACCTTTACTAAATGTTTTTTATTGTGTTATTCTAAATTACTGGCCTAATGATGAAAAGTTGCGGTAAAGGAAATCTCAAATTTCATGTCATTGTTGTAGCCCAATATATAATGTTGTTGGAATTCACATCCTCTCCATTACCTGAAAAGGGAATCTTTTACAATTAGTGGATCCGAACCGTTCTTTTTAACTTGGCACGAATCTCAAAGCCCAATAATACTGCCCCCCTATGCTAGCCCGAATCCCAAAGCGGCTAAGATTTAACCTCAAACTGTAAAGTGAGGGGAATCATTTACGATACCTAGGAGGATACGGGTCCGTTGGATGGATGGATGGATGGATAGAAGGAGAAGGAGAAGTGTAAGAGAGAGGGGTAGAAAATCAGGAGTGCGTATCCTCTGAGATATCTCAACTTTTGCGTGACCGACGTGTCCGCACTCGGGGGTGATGTAGGGGGTCAGTATTTGTGTGCTTTGAGATTTGTGCAGAACGTATTTAAACGGTTGGGATTTTCCATAAAGTCACGCAAAGTTTGAGATATCTCAGAGGATACGAATTCGAAAATCACTTGATCTAAAGATTCTAGACCATTCAAAAGTAGTGATTTTCTACCTATCTAAAAAATTTATTAAAAATGTAAATTTTAGTCTACAAGTAAATTATCATATGATCATGTTGAATGGTTTGGATTGATTATTCAGACTTTGAATAAGAATTGATCTGTAATAAAGAACAATCTATGCTATGCATAATACCATAGTCTCACTCATATATTTTTTTTGACATGGTTGATTTACACATTATATATATGGGCTCCAGTGACCTTGGCATGTTGAAACAATATTATTAACACATTAATGAACAGTCTGAAGGCTCATATTTTGTTTATTTTTTGGATTTTTCCCCTCAGTAACATACATTGCCTTAGATTTTTGATGTTTTGTGTGTGTGCACTTTATTGTTCACTGATATCTTCTCAACAGTTTTTTAAACTTGATGTAATTATAAGATTCATATCTATCGCTCTGAACACTATTATGAACAATTTTGATGTTTGTTTATTTGTGAAGAATTACAGTATAGCATTTGTCCATTTCTATTCTGAGTCTCCTTTATTACTGAAAATACTACCAAATTATAGTTATTGTTTGCATAGAGTAATTTTAAGAGGAAAATTTTTTGGTTTTTGCTAACAAACCATGAAAAAAATAGACACTTTTTTACCTTTTGGAATGTGTCTTTTTTTTGCCTTGCCTTGTAAAAGTTTAGCAAATTAATAGGTGATCTTAAAATTTAGCTAATCTCCTTGTACGACAATATTAGATCTTTTTTTAGTGAGATTCAAGTGAAGAGGAAAATGCGGATAAAATCTGCACTTCATTTTGAATTTTAAGAAAGGATGATGACTTGGTTTATATGGGATTCTCTCCGATGGCTTTTTCCTATTAAGACTTTTTATGAAGCTTTTTCATGAAATTTGACTTACATTTTACGTCTTGACCAAACTCGAATGAAGTTTCACTTTTTTATGTATCAAGATTTGTGAAGTTTGAATTTAGTTTTCTTATTAAAATGTGATGCAGGGTTTTCATTTCTGAAATTAGTTTTTAAAGATTGATTTTTAACTAATTTGAGTATTATTTAACACTATCCATTCAAAAAAATGTTGTTCAAGCCTAGTATAAATTATTTTTCTGGGTTTTCTTTTTGTTTCTTTGGCGAAAACACATTTTTACTTGTGGTTTTGAAGGCCCAATGATGCTGTAATTAGGATAAGAACGGAGATAAGAAAAAAAAAGGTTCTCTGTTGGAAAGGATATGAATTTCAGTGGTTTGCTGCATGAAGGCAAAACTGCTCTGTTAAAATCTTTAGTAAAAATTAAGTCAGCATAGAAAAAAGAATGACAGCCATGGAATTTGAACCCATGCCCTTTCGGACCAGGACCTGAATCTGGCACCTTAGACCACTCGGCCAACATAAATGTTAATGGCACCTTGATCCGATTCTCATCGGAAACAGCCCCCACCCCCCCAAAAGTTTCTGTATTTTCTCAGGTACTTGACTCAACACAATTGAATGGATGGCCCAGATTTAAACTCAGACGGTGCCTGCTCGGGATGGCGCAGGGGGGCAGTATTATTTGTGCTTTGAGATTCGTGCCAAGTTAAAAATTCTAATTTTAGGCTATCCGATTCAATTGTACTCAGTCAGGTAACCTGAGAGGATGTGAACTCCCCATCAAAAAGTAAGAAAAAAAGAGAGTAGGTGTTGACTTTGTTACAATATAAGCCATTGATATTTATATTTGTGTTGCAGAGACCTTGTGTTGAAAACTTGAAATACTATCAACTTTCTGAGGGCCTTCATAATATATGTTCTCTATTTATTATTTTTTTGTGATTCTTTCAATCATTATCTTTTGATTTCGTTTTGTTCTTTTCTGAGTAGAGATTTGTTTATTTTATTTTCATCAAGTGTATTGTTTCCCTTGAAAATTTAACCAAAGAGTGTAATATTTTTGTAAGCTGCTATGTTTGGGCTAAATATATACCGGTACCAGTGTGATTTTATGATGTGTTCGGCGAGTTCATATGCCATAGTTATTGCTGGAACAAGTCACATTGAATCGTGCACGCTCTTCTTAATGTAGACTGGACAATCATGTTCTGCTCTATGGACTCAAATATTAAGTTTGAAGTCTTAACAGTCGATCTGAGTTGCTTAATATGGCCTCCATATGAGTATATATGTACATGTAAACTAAATTTTACATTCTTTTTAGAATTCTTTTACTATTTTTTTAGTTGGGTGGGAAATCGCTTGATCTGAAAATTCTAAACCATCCAAAAATAGTGATTTTCTACTCATTTAAAAAATTAGTAAAAAAATTCTATAAATTGTAAAATTTAGTTTATATGTACATATTCATATTGAATAGTTTAGATCGACAATTAGAATTTTGAAAATAAAAATATTGATCTATAGTATAGAGTTACGGACCAATCCGCGCTATGCATACTACCATTGCCTCACTCATTTATTTTAATCCCATAGACGTAAATCATTGATCCGATTTTTTATATATCTCCATTCTTATATTATGCACGTAGTTGTCCTGATCTGCTAACGGCTGAGATTGAAAGATGAATTTTCAAATTGAATATCAACTCTCCAATCACTTAATCTGTCTTCTTTTGATTATATACATCTATTTTATGTGTAGAAGTTTACATTTAATTAAAAACATGCTTGCTACACAAACTGTTACATGGTTTATCACATTAAAATATAATAAATCCTGAGCAATTCGTTTCCTTATTTCTCCTTACAGCTATCTTATATTATTCCAATTAAATTATTTCCTTATTGAGGGTGCATACCCTCCTTGTTTTCTTAAATCCGCCATAAATTATATTATGTGAGAGAGATAACATGTTTAGAGAAATTAAGTATTCTTTGTTCAAATAATTTAGATAAAAATTGGAATCAAGTCTCTCAATTGAAGATATTTAATTTGATTCACTAATTGAGCTTCGAACATATAAACAAACTTTCACACGAAGCGCTATTATAAATGTAAATTATAAATTATGCATGAAGATGTGAATATGATAATAATGAGGAAGTTAATAATTGAAATTTTTCATAATTTATATCATATGAACTGAAAAATATGGAAAGTGTCAGGGGGTATTATGCAAAAATCTCAGTTAACAACTTCACATTCTCTTTATGTTGTATTAAATTGCAATGTATTATGTATATACAATATTTATCATCATGATCCTATTATTTAATGCAAAGTGAATACAGTTATGAAATTTAATCACCAAAAATATCATGCAGAGAATCCCAAAGATGTTTAAAGGAGAAAGAAAATAAATTATATATAAAATTTAAAAAAGGCTACTGAATTAGAATCGGGGGGAATGGTAGTGAATCTTTTATGGGTGGTTTGGTAGAGATTTTGTTTGACCTTTTTTCTTTCGAGGAAAAAAATGTCTAGAAATTAAGTGACTCATATGGTCATCACCAGAGAGATGCAGAAATAGCAAGTAATTATTTATTAATACATAAGAATCGTATAGTAATTAATTTAATTTTACTTATCTTCATTCTTATATTATGTATGTAGTTGTTCTGATCCGTCAATAGCTGAGATTGAATGATTAATTTTTGAATTGAAAATATTAGCCGTCTAATCACATAATCTACATTCTTTTGATTGAATACATCTATTTTATAGTTTTGATAATGAAAATTGAAACAATCATATATTTTTCAGACTTTGTTTAGGGCTACTATATCTTTGTGAATAGATGAATAACAGATCTTGTGCTGATATGAATAATTATATATTTTTAATCTGCAGACAAAATGAAAAATATCTAGAACTTTCGTTTAGAGAAATGATATGTAGAAAAATTTTCATTGTTAAAATAATTTCAATCGAGAATATATATGTAGAGAAAATTCTTATTTGAATTATTTAATCATATTTTTTTTCAATTTGTCCAGATCATTTCTCCTCTAAATCGTTTAATAACTTGTCTTGCTTGTGGAGAAAATTGCAATGATACTTCAAGATTTTTTTTTTATGTTATATTTGATCCTTTTTTTCATTTCTTGTTGTTTCTTTTATTGTTATTTATTATTTGTATTTTTTTTATTTGTCTTTTATTTTCATTTAAATTTTTAAATTTTTTTTAAAAAGGTCTCTTCATATTCTATTCAATTTTATAATATGTCCCGTTGCAACGCACGGGCACGATACTAGTATAATTTTAACGGATTGTAGGTCTCCAAACTTGATCACAAAATTCAAAATTTTAAGGAAATTGCATCAATGCATAAAGGAAAGTTGTATGACCAAAATTTGGATGTTCTATGACTAATTCGGAGGCTTTTACATTAATGCATAAAGAAACTGAAATAAGGGAATTTCCTATGACTAAATTTGGGATGCTCTATGACCAAATTTGAAGACTTGCATTAATGCATAAAGAAATTGAAATTATTGATTATTCCTTAGAAATGTTTTGTTCCTTTTATGACAAAGAAAATTATCATCTATCTTATTTTCCACAAAATATATATTATATTGAGTTGGATTCAAATGCCTCAATTATAGCTCACATCCTTATTTCTATTTCAAAGCTCAAATAATTAATATGAATTACTCAATATGATCTTGATATTAGAATGTAATTGGAGATCAAATTTTATATTTTTTGGAATTTATTTACTATTTTTTAGACAAGTGTAAAATCATTGTTTTTGGAAGTCCAAACTCTTCTAAAAAATAATAAATTTGTACCTATTTTTTCAAAATAGTAAACAAATTTCAAAAAAAAAAAATATAAACCTTGATGTGCAAAATTTTTTTAATATGAAGATCATATTGAGTTGTGCAGATTGATTGTTTATATTTTGAAAATAAAGATAATAATGTGAGGCACAATTGAGACATGAAAGACATGAAGCATTTGGATTTCTTTTTTTAAATACAACTAATTTTAATGATTTTAACCAAACAAGCACATAGAAGTTGGAATTTATAAAAAAAACAATTCCACCGATTCCTTACCTCAGATCGGTGGAGCAAACACATTTCTCCCCACTGATCTTTTGCATTCATAGTCTGAAGCTCAATCTTCACCTTTGCCTGTCAGAGACAGAAGCTCCTGTCAAACTCATTGGACAGCGTTTTATGTCACATGAATCATCATCTTGGAAAAGCTTAACCTTGCTGGTTATGAGTCTTACCAGTCCTTCAAAATCGGCATACCAGTGCAAAATATCTTAACCTCTGTTCCTGTAAGCATGAAAAGTTTCTCAAAAAAGCTATACGCATAACGCATTTAATTCATTCTGGTCGAAACCAAACTCAGCCAAAATCAAACTCAGTCTGAATTGTACTGCTAAGTAGATGTACTAATTGTACGAAATATATGTTGATTGCTATAACTTCATTAGTATGTCTTATAAAAGGAGGGGATTTTGCTTATATTCTTTGCAGATGGGTGGAGCAAATACGTTTTTCTTTTTACCAACTTTTTATTTCGGTGAAGTTGTTTTTTATAATATCCAACTCCTATATACTGATAAAATTATTAAAATTAGTTTTATTTTAATAAAAAAAAAAGTCCAAGCATTTGAATCATCTCATTCTAAAAATAATAAATTCTGAAAAAAAAGGACTACATAAAAAAAATTTAAATAAAATATAAAGTGGGGCAGCTTTTAATTTAAAGAAGCAAAGGAAATCTGAGAATTACTGCATGGGGAAGCTCATCATGTGGGTTTTGTACCTCACATGAGCCCCACATTTCTATTCAACAATTTCCATTAAAATAAATTATCTCATTTTCTCAGTGGCCCCTTCTGTGTATTCATTCATGGAATGGGTCAGGAATTGTGGGAACAGTGATCTGCTACATAGATTGTCACATTTTACTTGCACCGGGATATTGCATTCTAATTAGAACAGTAGAGCATTTAAAAACCCAATAAAAATATTTACCACCATCTGTTTGCCGTGATTTTTATTTTTACCCAAAAATAATATTATTTTAATTAAAATATCCAGCGAATCGGTGGAATTTTAAAAATACCCAGCCCGTGGATAAATTCCACGGGCCGAATTCCCCCCTCTCCTCGTGGATAAATTCCACGGGCCGACTGCCCCCTCCCCCCGTGGATAAATTTCACGGGCCGACTGCCCCCTCCCCCCCGTGGATAAATTCCACGGGCGGAACCTTTTAATTCCCCCAGACGAACCCCGAAGTGATGAAGGAGTGGTTCTGAGTCCAACTTTGCACCTTTGATAAACATATCAAAACATCTTCAAAAATCATGAAAATTTACCTACATGCACTCTTGACTTCATATAACAAGACTGTGAAGTTTCATACAAAATCTCAAAACAGATCGTGAGATATCGACTCTCAAAAATTGCCCGAACTGATGAAGGAGTGGTTCTGAGCCCAACTTTGCACCTCTGATAAACATACCAAAACACCTTCAAAAATCGTGAAAACTTACCGACATGCACTCTTAACTTCATAGAACAAGACTGTGAAGTTTCATACAAAATATCAAAACAGATCGTGAGATATCGGTTCTCAAAAATAACCCGAACTTATGAAAGAGTTGGAAGAGAGTGGAAGCACTCTTTCAGCAGTTCGGGTTATTTTTGAGAGCTGATATCTCACGATCTATTTTGATATTTTTTATAAAACTTCACAGTCTTGTTCTATGAAGTCAAGAGTGCATGTCGGTAAATTTTCATGATTTTTGAAGGTGTTTTGGTATGTTTATCAGAGGTGCAAAGTTGGGCTCAGAACCACTCCTTCATCAGTTCGGGCAATTTTTGAGAGCCGATATCTCACGATCTGTTTTGAGATTTTGTATGAAACTTCACAGTCTTGTTATATGAAGTCAAGAGTGCATGTAGGTAAATTTTCATGATTTTTGAAGATGTTTTGATATGTTTATCAGAGGTGCAAAGTTGGGCTCAGAACCACTCCTTCATTAGTTCGGGATTCGTCTGGGGGAATTAAAAGGTTCCGCCCGTGGAATTTATCCACGGGGGGGAGGGGGCAGTCGGCCCGTGAAATTTATCCACGGGGGGAGGGGGCAGTCGGCCCGTGGAATTTATCCACGGGCTGGGTATTTTTAAAATTCCACCGATTCGCTGGGTATTTTAATTAACATAATATTATTTTTGGGTAAAAATAAAAATCACGGATCTGTTTGTCCCTCTTGAGTAATTATTTTAGTGCACTGTCTCTAAATCAGATTTGTATTGTCTCCAGTAGAGGGGAATAATCATTTCAATTATTTTATTTTTTCTCTTTATAATAATGAAATTTAATTGGTTATTGTGTAAACAGTTGAAACAAGAATTCAACATTTATAACATGTAAAAGGAAACAAATATGAAACAAATATGAAATGGACGTCTCCATTTTCAAGAAATGGAAAGGAGCCACTCCGAAGTCCAAGGAATGAGCAAATAAACCTGCTGTTATTCCAATAGAATAATCCTGCTGTCATTCTAATAGAATAATAGGTATATGTTATTCCGATTCTACACATTCAGGGTGTGTTCGCTCATGTTACTATTCTCATGAGAAGAAAAAAATTCAACTGAATTTTTTTTTTCCACATAAAGAGCAGTTCAAAATTTCGCCAATCCTATACTTAAACCCATTTCCATCAGTGGACCGAACATGACCTCAATGTTTATTATATTCAAAGTAATAATATTATGTACGAATCTCAAGGAAGTTAAATAGTTGGAATCAGAATAACATAAACTTGTTATTACATTGGAATAACGGCAGATTTATTTTCCAAGGAATGAAATTTGAGAATAAATATATGAAAGCATTCTTCTTCTTCTTCGAAGTCCTTATTCCCAAACAAGTTGGAGTAAACTAGAAATGAAATCCAACCGGAATCAATAACACAAGAACTTCCCAGGAGGTCACCCATCCTAGTACTACTCCTGCCTAATTTGTGAGGGTTTCATTTCTCTAAAGAGGCTATTTTTTTACCGCTGGCTGGTCAAGCCTATCATGAACCCTCCTTTTTCAGGCTTGGGACAAGTTATGTAGAAACTACATAGGTGGAGTTAATAAATATATGAAAGCATACTATAATATATATATATATATATATATATATATATGGGCTATGGTGTATTGCAATGCATGGAGGGGTTTGTGCATTGGACCATAAATCTAAAATTCAAAATCAAAATGACTGATCCAAACCGTTCATCTTGTTCTCCATATTAATATGTGCTTGGAGACCAAATTTTACATTTTTATGAATTTTTTATTATTTATTAAGTATTTTACAAAATTGTTGATCCAACGGTGGCTTAACAAAATAGTAAAATCAGCAGCCACCGTTGGATCAACAATTTTGTAAAATACTTAATAAATAATAAAAAAATTCAGAAAAATGTAAAATTTGGCCTCCAAGCACATATTAATATGGAGAACAAGATGAACGGTTTGGATCGGTCATTTGGATTTTGAATTTTAGATTTATGGTTCAATGCACAAACCCCTCCATGCATTGCAATGCACCATAGCCAATCTCTCTCTCTCTCTATATATATATAGAGTAAGGCTACGCTACTTCGCGAATTATTAAGATATTTTGAAATTTTACATTTTTTGAAATTTTTTTACTATTTATTAAGATAGTTTGAAAATCGTTGTTTTTATTAAAATCTTGCATCATTAAAAAATAGCGATTTTCAAACCATCTTAATAAATAGTAAAATAATTCAAAAAAATGTAAAATTTGGTCTCCAAGCACATTTTAATATATATTAAACATCTAACGATTTGAATCGGCTATTTAGACTTCGAAATTAGAGATATGAGCGTGAATTAAAACAACCCATTTAATTCGCGAAGTAGCGTAGCCTTACTCTCTCTCTCTTTATATATATATATATATATATATATATATATATATATATGAGTGGGGTTAAAATGCACCCTTCTTTTTGTGCTCCAAACGTGCACCCTTCCCTCGTTTCTTCATTTTTAAAGTTCAAATAGTTGATTTGAATCTATCAACGTGTTCTACATATTAAAATGTGCTTGGAGACCAAATTTTACATTTTTTGGAAATTTTTTACTATTTTTTCAGAATTTTTGAAAATCATCACTGTGCTGAATTTTTTATTATTGTTTAGTTTAATAAAAAATTCTGAAAAAATAGTAAAAAATTTCCAAAAAATGTAAAATTTGGTCTCCAAGCACATTTTAATATGTAGAACACGTTGGTAGATTCAAATCAACTATTTGAACTTTAAAAATGAAGAAACGAGAGGAGGGTGCACGTTTGGAGCACAAAAAGAAGGGTGCATTTTAACCCCACTCATATATATATATATATATATATATATATATATATATATATATATAGATTGAGTAATATGCTTTCGGTAGCACTTCGACCGAAGTGCTGCCACCCCATTTTCGATTTTTCAAAATCCAAACAGTCGATCCGAACTGTTCATCTTGTTCTCCATATTAATATCTGCTTGGAGACCAAATTTTATATTTTTTTGAATTTTTTTGCTATTTATTAAGCCATTTTGAAAATCGCTGATCCAACGGTGAACCCCTGATTTTACTGTTTGGCAAGCCACCGTTAGATCAGCAATTTTCAAAGTGGCTTAATAAATAGAAAAAAAAGTTCCAAAAAATGTAAAATTTGGTCTCCAAGCAGATATTAATATGGAGAACAAGAGGAACGGTTCGGATCAACTGTTTGGATTTTGAAAAATCGAAAATGGGGTGGCAGCACTTTGGCCGAAGTGCTACCGAAAGCATATTAGTCAATCTATATATATATATATATATATATATATATATATAGATAGAGAGAGAGAGAGAGAGAGAGAGAGACATGCTAATATGCTTTTGGCAGCACTTCGGCCGAAGTGCTGCCACCCCATTTTTGATTTTTCAAAATTCAAATGGTCGATCCGAACCGTTCATCTTGTTCTCCATATTAATATCTGCTTAGAGACCAAATTTTACAATTTTTGGAATTTTTTTGCTATTTATTAAACCACTTTGAAAATCGTTGATCCTACGGTGAACCCCTAATTTTACTGTTTGGCAGTTCACCGTTGGATCAACGATTTTCAAAGTGGCTTAATAAATAGCAAAAAAATTTCAAAAAATGTAAAATTTGGTCTCCAAGCAAATATTAATATGGAGAACAAGATGAACGGTTTGGATCGACCATTTGGATTTTGAAAAATAAAAAATGGAGTGGCAGCACTTCGGCCGAAGTGCTGCCGAAAGCATATTAGCCTGTCTCTATATATATATATATATATGAGTAAGGCTATGCTACTTCGTGAATTAAACAGGTTGTTTTAATTCGCGCTTATATCTTTAGTTTCGAAGTCCAAATAGTCGATCCAAACCGTTAGATGTTTAATCTATATTAAAATGTGCTTGAACACCAAATTTTACATTTTTGAGAATTCTTTTACTATTTATTAAGATGGTTTGAAAATCACTGTATTTTAATGGTGCAAAATTTTAATAATAACAACGATTTTCAAACCATCTTAATAAATAGTAAAAAAATTCCAAAAAATATAAAATATGGCCTCCAAGCACATTTTAATATAGATTAAACATCTAACGGTTTGGATAGGCTATTTGAACTTCGAAACTAGAGATATGAGAGCGAATTAAAATAACCTGTTTAATTCGCGAAGTAGCGTAGGCTTACTTTGCAATGAATATGCATATTTATACATTGCACTATAAATTACCAAATTCAAAGTCCAAATGATCAATCCAAACCGTTCATCTTGTTCTCCATATTAATATGTACTTGGAGACCAAATTTTACATTTTTTGGAATTTTTTAACTATTTATTAAGTCACTTTGAAAATCACTGATCCAACGATAACAGTAAAATCAAAAGGCACCATTGGATCAGCAATAGTATATTACTATATAGAGTAGAACTAGGGTGCTCTTAAGCTCACCAAAGTTTTGGTGAGCTTAACTCTAAAACTTATCAAATCGATTTCAAATGACGAATCTGAACCGTTGAAACCCACCTACCTTACGTGTGAATTGTGATGCATCTACATGTGAAATTTTTAAACATTCGAATCAATTTAGTATAAAGTCAAGCGGTCAAAAAACGTTAAAAAATGAATCCACTAAAATTAATTTATTAACCTTCTAATTTTGACCACTTGACTTTATACTAAATTAATTCGAATATTTAAAAATTTCATATGTAAATGCATTACACTAAGGTAGACAAATTTTAACAGTTCAGATTTGTCATTTGAAATTGATTTTATGAGTTTTAGAGTTAAGCTCACCAAAACTTTGGTGAGCTTAAGAGCACCCTAGTTCTACTCTACTATATATATATGATTGCTCTGCCCAAGATAGTATATTACTACATTTTGTTCCTAGTTAGTTAACTACATATCTCTATAACAGTGCCACTAACACTAATTTGAAGAAATAAATTTTTGTAAACTTCAAAGCTAAAGTGAAAAATTAAATTTTAGTGGGCTAAACAACAATGAAAAAAAAAAAATACATTTCTTTAATCATATATTCAGAAGTTCATTTATTTATGGAGCAACTTTGTAGATGATCCCAAGCATATAAGACCAAGTGCTAGCATTAAATGCTAATTGGACAAGTTCTGGTAAAACTGCAGCTGGTATCTGAAATTATGTGCGTCAAAACTGGGCACAAAATAAATGTTATTCAAAATTTCAGTGAGTACAACTAATAATTATATGAATTTATGAACCATATCTGACCATTTGTATCTTTATTTCATGTTTGTTTAAGTTAGTGTTGTTCTAAATTTTTTGCATCTGTAAATGATTGTATAAATTATGTTTATAAATACTGGTAAAAACCAACACTAGCGTTCTTAGTTCACCATGGAAAATAACAGGTAGGGTATTAATTACATAATACTTCAAGGGTCACCCGAAAATATGCTAACTGGTATCAGAAATTACAAATGTTGCTACTGGTACACATTGTAATTGGAAATTATAGTCATTTTTTTTTCATCGTAGCACTTCATGAGTCGTGAAGTCTCGAACTTATACTGGTAATATGGGATTCAACCAACTAGTGTACACTTGACCCAGCAGATATTTTTTGTGGTACAAACCTGAAATTTTTGTGCAATTTTTGCAGATTTCACTTATACGGTACAGTACAGGTCTAAATTGATCCTCAATTGCAGAATCATTTGACTAAATCCAGCTTTTATTTCTCACTGACACATTCAATGAAACCATTAATAAATGAAAAGCTGAACCTTGATTCATTTTTATGCAAGCAAATCTCTAATCTAAGGAACTTAAGAAATTTAAAATATCCCATGAAAGGAATCACTTGAACCTAATTATTGTTTACATGTTGCTAGAGACAACACTGTACATTCTAATATTTGAGGCTGGTACCATGCCTGTACCAACCAGGTACAATAAAAATTCTGAGCGAATTATAAACCATTTTGATTGCATCATGATTCGTGCTATTCAAAATTAATGTGACTATTCTTTTGATCTTGCCAAAAAAAGGTGGTACAGTTACATCAAATTGAAGAACTCCACCAACATTTTTTTTTTCCTTCTTCTTCCCAACAAATAAACAAATAACTCCCTCTAGTTCTGAAAAATACCAAAAACTTGACAAAAGGAAAAAAAAATGAAAAAAGAATCAAATACCACCATCCAAGATTTGGTTCATGACTACGAATTCGTCCCCGGTTGTTGCCCTGGTAATTCTTTCTCCACCACAGGAGGAGCTCCGTTCGTAGTCTCCACCTCGACAGGTGGTGGCGGTTCTACCGTTGCGGGAGGAGGAGGAGGAGGTGGTGCCACGTGGCGAGGTCTGGGAATAGCCACATCCATTCTCCCATCAACACAAGACGCGCACTTGGTTTCAACCCAAGCTTCCAAATCATAGCGCCCGTACCCGAAAACAGTTCTTCGCCCGAAACAAATCCGACCCATGAACACCGCCAAGGCACCCAGCACAGTGATCACGGCCAGAGCTACAATCAACGGCCCGAATGAGTTCCCGCCGTACGATCGATGGATCACTGCCGTTGGCAAAGGTGGCGGAGGTGGAGGAAATGCTGCGTCCATTCCAGTGCAGAAAGAGAGAGAGAGCTCTCAGTTCTCAGAGAAGAGGAGAAAAGATTTGGGGCTTTTTTGAGAGAGAGGATCAGAGGTAAAAATGTTACTTAGAAGAAGTACGGTTTCGTTTTGAGCAGAGTTTAGCTTCGTTTTGAACAACCCAGGTCATGAGCGAATTCATATATCTAAGGTACCTTAAATTTTGAGTTTGGATCCCGAACGTCCGATCTGCATCAGCATGAATATTAAAGCCAAGAATTGGCCCAGATTCTGATTGAACGGTCTGGATCGAAAATCAAACTTTGGGTCACTTCAGTGTATCGACTCGGACATGAGCAGATGTGCTTCCCAGGTATTTCTCATTAATCAAAGGTACCTCAAATTTAGAGTTTGGATCCGAAACGTTCGATCTAGTTTAGCACGAATTTTGAAGCAAGCCTTGTCTCGGGTCCGATGGATCGAAACTCAAACTTTGAGTTACTACAGTGGATCGGACTCGGACATGTGCAAATGAGCTTCGCAGGTGTTTCTCATACTTCACATCAAAAAAAAAAAAAAAAGGTGGTGTTTCTCATATACCTAAGGTACCTCAAATTTAGAGTTTGGATCCACGCCGTCCGATCTTCATTAGCACGCATTTTAAAGCAAACCATACATTTCACCTCGGTTTTTATTGGATCGGACGGTCCGGATCAAAACTCAAACTTTGAGTTACTTTGGTGTACGGACTCATCCACTAGCAGATGAGCTTCCCAGATATTTCTCTAATGACTAATTTACCCCTGGTTCTAATTTGTCAAAATAGAGAAAAAGCTTTCCAGTTTTCACTGTGCCACTGCCACACTAACAGACTACACGTGCATTTTTCTCAAGTGCTGTAAATTTTTTTTTTACTTATTTATGGTTAAAATTTTGAATTCCATGGTATATATCTATATACCATATTCAATATAGAGTCGTATTTTATACAGCGCTGTTTAAAGTAAAAGTGATGCTGTTCAAAGCGGCGCATGGAAAGATAAATGAGAAAGGAGCAATTTATTTCGGTCACCAAGTGAGAATGGTGTGTTCTTCTTTTGTTTGTTTGTTTGTTAGAGAGAGAAAGGGAGGTTTAAATTGTATTTAAAGGTTGGAGGTTAGGGTTTAAGAAAAGTGTGACTGCGCATGAGAGAGAAAGAATTTGGTATTTTTAGGATTTTTGTTTATTTAATTGCTAGTAGTTTAAATTTGTCTGGAAATGGATTCGGAAGGGAGTGAGAGAGAAGAAAGATAAAGAGGAGCTGATACAACTCCCCAATTTGTTCCTCTTATTGGGCTATTGCCACGTCTCTAAAACTCTATATGAGAAATTGTATCCGGAATTTTTATTTTTACCATTTAAAAAAAAGACAAACCAAATAACCACAAATTTGTAATTACTTCATTTTTAATACAACAACAATTATAAACTACATACGGAAAAGTTGCATATAAATAACTACAAATTTGGAAAAAAAATTTCCTGATCAAAGCCATTGTAGTAAAGTTTGTGGGCCCTCAAAATTTGTTGGTCAATCAAAAAACATTGAAAACAAAATTTTGATCAAAACCACTGGAAAAAAAAAGTTGTGGACACCCCATTTTTGTCCGCAGTTTGAAACTACGGCCGTATCAAAAAGAAATTTCTTTGATTTTGCCATTATTTGTTTTTTTTTAATGCTAAAAATAAAAATTTTGGTTTTAACACATCTTTGTTAATGCTAAAAGTTGCATATATCACAACTGCTTTTTTTTTTTTTTAAATTCTACATATCATGAATGTCATTAAATATTGCACGTGAAATAATTTAAATGGATAAATATACATGTCATAACTAATAGAGTATTTTTTTATTATTAAGTTTCGGATATCACATTACTAATTGTGATAATTACAACATTTTTTATTCAAATGATTGTATAGAACCTAAAAGGTGATGGTACGATAAGAATTAATTCTTTTTAACTAGGTCTGGATCAAATGACTATTTTTTTTGTAATTTATTATAATTTGTGTATATGCAATCAATTTGTATTTAAAATGAATTAATATATTTTAAGATATATCAAATGATCTCACAAATATATTTGTTTATTAATTTGTATTAGTATGAGTAACCTCTGTAGACACTTAGTAGCCTCTTTATTAAACAACTATAGAGAAGTTTACTAGTATAGTCATCTGTTTGAAAAAGGTTTGGAAGAATGAGCACATATAGATTCTATGAAACTATTTCATCTATAGTATTTCCTGTGCATGTCTGTCATATCCTTGACTAAGTTTCAAACAAGTCCTTTCTTTACTGTATAACTATATATTGTTCTTTTGGTTAATAGGTATAATACTATTATAATTTATTGCTACTTGCATTTATAGGTGAGGGAAATAAATCTGATGTTATTCAAATTTCAATTATTGATCTATGTTGAGATTCGCACATAAAAATTTATACGTTCATTGAAAAATTTGAAAGGTTAGAATCGGAATAGCAGGTTATTGTTATTCCCTTGAAATAACAGCTGATTTATTTCCAGCCTATTGTGCATGCAACATAATAAATGGCACAGGAGATCAAGAAAAGGAATAAAGTTGGTTGGTGGTTTTTAAAAGTTTATACTGGAGATTGTACCAAAAGGATGTCCAAATCTTTGCATTTTTATAATTATAAGATATTTCCCGGGATATGTGCAAAATTTGAATAGTATTAAAGCATGTTGCCATAATGACATTAGTACATAATCAATTAATCATGAAGAGATTGCTACGGAACGGAAACATGAATTTATGCAAGAAGGCCCAATTTTAGGCTGTATTATCGTAAACATTTAATATTTTTTGTTTGAAATTTATAAAATTAAAATAATTCTCAAAATTTGTCTTACAATATATAGAAAAATAAAATAAAGGAGTATATCGGATTGAATAAATTTAGTAAATATTTAATAATTATTTCGTTTATGAAATTAGAAGGACAGCCAAAATTTAGCTTACAATTTAAGAAACCTATAAAATATTATATCAGATGTGAGATATGCTGAGTAAATATTCAACATTTAATTTATTCAGAATTTATTAAATTAAAATAACAGTCAAAACTTAACTTATTATGTAACCAAACAGTAAAAAAAAATATCAGAGAGAGATATTTTGCAAACATTTAATAGTTTTTTCGTTTAAAATTAATGAAATTGGAACGATATTTGAAACTAATTTTACAATATAGCAAACCATAAAAAACCATACGAGATAAACGTTTAGTAAACATTCAATATTTTGTCGTTCACATTTTGTGAAATCAAAAAGATAGTCATAACTTTAACTTATAATGTAACAAAACAATAAAATAGTATACCCAATTGAGTCGGGTGTTTTTGGGATCCTCTAGGAGAGCGTAACTTAGACAATTGAAAAAAGAGTAAGGCTTGGGTGCTATGGATAGCATAAGGACATCGGTGCTATGGCCTTAAAAACATATTGTATAAATTTCAAACTTTGATTTAAGTAGCTCAATAAATTGGTTATATAATAAACTTGTACAATGCTAATTTTTATTATTTTTGGAAAATTTTTTTACTAAATTTTTATAAATTATGAAAGATGTCAAAAAATAGACTAAAATATTATATAACCAATTTATTGAACTACATAAATCAAAGTTTGAAGTTTATACAATATATTTACGAGGCCGTAACACGGATGTCCTTATTCTATCTATAGCACCCAAACCTTACTCTTGACAAAATATAGGAGTTTGGTTATGCTAGTATGCACAGTAGATATTGATATGTACTATGATTAATATTTTTATTTTCAAAATCCTGACAATTGATTTAAACTATTTAGAAATGTACGCGTAGATTAAACTCTACTAAAGTTTTTATATTAATAGTATAAATAAAGGGAAATAATAAAAGAAGAGATCAAACTTGTTTGTTCCATGAATTGAAACTTGCTCCCGAAGCAGATCGTCCTCCTATATTGAATTTCAAGAAATCATGAAATCGTCCAAATTTCAACCATAATATGTTGTTTAACCATAATCAAATATGTTGTTCAACCAAAATCATGAAATTCAAATAATTAAAGAATCAAACCCGATGAGTCCAAGTGATGACATGGCAGTTAGTATCCATTGTCGATCAACAGCGAGAAGCTAGCGTAATGCCACGTCATCTAGTATCCATTGTCAATCAACAGCTAGCTGGAAGCGTAACGCTTGTACAAACAGCTGCACAAAGGGTGAATGCAGGCCTTGCTAGAAAAAATATATTCCTGAGATCAATATTAAATGTAACTTATGTCAATAATGTAATAGTTAAAGAGAAAAAGTAGTACTTATTTTCAGTTGCTAAGAAATATACTTATTTGTTAGATATATAATGTTTTTGTATAGTATATAAAAGTAATGATGTCGCTTAGATAAACTGTAAATAATGCATGATTTTGGAAACATCAAAATATAATTTACTTGGAATAAATCAAAGTAGTGAAAACAAATAAAAGAAATGAAAATAACTAATTACTTTGTACTACTTGAAAATATTCAAACTAAATTGTATGCATCTTGGTTAGTGAAAAATCAATCTGAAGCTGTATTTTGATAAAATGGGAAAATTTAGGCAGGCTGTACGGATGAATCATGTACTAATTAATTAAATGAAAATTTGAACATCTATTTAGATGTAACAATGCGACATATAACTGGCTGAAAAATGGGCGAGGTAAATAAATGCCTATTTTGTTGAGAGATACTAATGAACCAACCTATTTTACATATGGAATAAAAAATGATTTGTCAAGCATGTCGAATTTAGGTTTGCTACTTGAGAATATGAAAAACTCAGATCTTTGGTTCAAGTCCTATTCCTATCTTTCAATTAGACTTGATCTGAAACCTTACATCTTCTAAATAGAGCTTTGTCTCATTTGTAACTGCCCAAAACCAGTCCTTTTACCAGAAAATTCAGATTAGTCCCAGTTCAAAAAAATTCAAATCAGTCACTGCCCAAAACCAGTCCTTTTACCAGAAAAATCACGCCCAAACCAGCAGCAAGACGATAAACCCTATGGGGCTGTTCGGCAACAAGGGATTAAGAGTGAAGGATTAAGAGCTTAAGGAGCGCTAAGGAACCAATGTTCGGTTGTTTTAATTCGTGAATGAAAGGTAAGAAAGCTAAAGGGGTAGAGGTGCCTTAAGGTTCAGGCTGACAGAGGAGTATCATCCGGGCAAAAAGAGTACCAAAATCATCTGTTTTAATCCCTTATTGCTGAACAGCCCCATAGCACCAAAACCAGTATGAAACCCTCACTGGTTCCCATTATTTTAATTTACCATGCAGGAAAATCATCTGAAGTACGATCAGTTCTTATCAGCTTAACCTAGAAAATGCACTCCAACCATAATCAGTAACAATCAGATTTTTACCAACTAAAAAAAAAAAGTTAAAAGTAAAACCCCAAACCAGGAGTCTCGGTTCTTAGTAGTTCATATCAGAAAATCAGTATTTTTCTATCAACTAAAAAAAAAATTCACTAATTAACCACTCAAATATCACATCAAGACTTGTCTTTTTCGTTTAGTTAATGAACTTGTCTCTGTTTTTTTTTTCATTAAGTGGCATGAAGATATTTACTATTTTTTATGTGTTGACTTCTCATTTGATGAAATAAAATTGAATAGAGAATTCCAACGAAGTCTCACATTTTTCTGTTGGGTTTTCATTTTAAAAAAAGAACAATTAGTCCAATTTCATTGAGTTAACTTTTGCTTTCAATGATTACGCGGTATTTGATTTGTTTTTTTATTTAAAGAATTCAATTGTGTTATTAATTTGCAAAACTTTTTAAAATGTTCAAATCCACTTAAATGTCGGCAAATTTAGTGTATACAAGAGGGAAAAAAAAAAAAGTGTCTTGGGTCATGAATGGTGGGTTTGCGAAAATTTATTAAAAAAATTTCTTCATATATCTCTGAATTTTTTTTTTTTTTTGACACTCAAGCATATACATGTGATTATTAACAATAAATAAAGGTTGTAAAACATAAAAAAAAAACAACAAATACACAATTGCAAATCACCGTGTAATTCTCTACAAATTAAATGAAACTGACTTGTCTATACATCATTCTTCGAACATTATAGTTCTTCTCTTCAAACATATATGGACCTAAAAAATTATATATACACACTTAATAAAAAATTCAATCCTAGATGTTGAAATTAGTTCTAAATATATATCTTCAAAAATAACCCTTGATGAAAGAATATATAGATCATGAGATTATGACCGTGATATCTGTACTTTGAACTTGGCAATAAATTAATATTGGTAATTACTACATTAAGAGTGTCAAACCTGCATTTATTTTTGCATTGAATTGATCATAAAAGTGATATTTGTACTTAAAATTTGCAATATTTGGAGCTAATTACCTGACACTTTCATTTCATTTGTGTAGTAATATATATTTTTTTTGAAACTCTGATAGTGGCTATCAGATTGTACAAGCCAACATAACTTAAAAAGTGTAGTAAATTTGTTGATGGCCATTAATTAGCTGGATTCGTATCAAGTGCAATTACCAGATTGAGTACAATTAGATATTAATCATCTGTTTTAATTGACTTGATACAAATCTCAAAACGGATCCTGTATGTTTAAATAGACACTGAATTACAATCACTCGGCTGAGATTTTATTGAGAGCAAATTTGACTCATCCTTCTACCTCAGAAGATACGGGTCCCATTTTGTTAGCATTTACATGTAGGTAACATATATGATTCTTTCAGGTTAGCTTCAAACAGTTCAATATTAGTTTGCACGAATGTTAAAGTGGAGAAGCGTCTAATTGTCCATAGTCTTTTGTCTACCATTTTTCCACAGCTTTAACTTGCGCGAATACTGTAAAATTACTTCTACATGCTGTATAATTATATAATATATCACATAAAATATGTCAGTTAATCACAAAACATCCAGCAACTATTGAAGTAGTCTCATGATAGTTAGAAAAAGATTGCAGCGACAAAAGAAATTTACTTTCAAACTGTACTTTCAAAAATTACAGTTATAGGAAGTTATTGGCAGTTAGAGTTAGTTATTAACGTATGCACTGGGTTAAATCTTGTATACTGTAAATTTGAATCTTGTATACAGTAAAATTGAATCTTGTATACTGTAAAATTGAATCTTGTATACTGTAAAATTGAATCTTGTATACAGTAAAATTTTCAATTGAATCTTGTATACTGTAAAATTTCTAAATTTAAACCATAAAATAATATCATGTATACTGTAAGATAAAATGTAAAAAAATGCTACATTTCAGCTTAAATTACAACCTACAAAGAATCATGTATACTGTAAAATTTCAAAATATAAACCATAAAATAATACCATGTACACTGTAAAATTTCTAAATCTATACATACATCCATCACCTGTTCAAATAAAAATCTGTTCACCACAAATAAAATATGTTCACTGGGTTGAATCTTGTATACAGTAAAATTGAATCTTATATACTGTAAAACTACAAAGTGAATACTGTAAAATATCCCGATTATGGTCCAGACCATTCTTCTCTGAGTAAGTTAATGTCGTTGTCAAGGGCCCCTTCGTGCTTCTCTTCCTCTTGCTCCATTGTCGACCAAGTTAGTATCGATTCTTCATTGATTCTTCAGATTTGATCTTGCAATGGTGTTTTAGAGGCAGAAGTAAAGGTCGATGTGATGATTTGATGATTGGAAGAGAGATTTCGAAAAGAGCATAAAGTATGTTTCTGTCGAGATCAGATCTGGATGCAAAAGAAACAGGGCAAAAGCTAGTGTGTAAATGAGGCGAGATCAGATCTGAATCCATAAGAATGGTAAGAGAAGAGAATGGGGAGAGAGATTAGAAGAGAAAAGAGTCAGCGGAGAGATCGAAAATTTGTACAAAGGAATTGCTGGTGAAGAAGGAAGGTTTGTTTAAGGAAATCGTTAGAAGAAGGTGGGGACCGACAGTTAGAATGAGAGTTGGATAAGGTTGTAGACAAAATCTAGTGGACAGAAACATTTTCTCATATTTTAATAAGACTGATTTTTTTTTTTTGACTTGGCTTTAATTAAATTCATGCGATCATGTACCTATTGCATGAACAGACCAAAATTTTATGCTCATAACAACTCCTAAATAATTTTAATGAAATTTATAGAGGAGATATGTTGGAGTATACAATGTATTTTTAGTCAATAGTGTATTTGTTTTCTATTTAAAGAAATTCACATGTGTTATTAATTTGTGAAACTATTTTAAAATGTGGTCATGAGGGCTGGCTTGATACATTTTTTTCTTATTTATAGAAGTTTACAGTTTAATGGAAATTTATCCTTTCTAGTCCTTTTTAAACTTGAAAATAATATAAAAGATTTGCCTCCCAACTCTCTAAATTTTGGTTTTTTTGACACTTAAGCTGTAAACACTAAATAAAGATGTAAACACATAAAAAGAAAACAAATACACAAAATTACAAATCACAGTCCAATTCTACACAAATTAAATAGAATAGGCTTGTCTATACATTATTTGGGACCATCATAGTCCTTTTTTCTTCAAACGAGGGACAATGTCATTTACAATTAATGCGATTAAGTTCCTCCCTCACACACTTTATATTTTTTTATATCATGTTTTCCGTTGCCTTGCGAGTAAATAGCTTAACTACTATAAATATTAAGTGAGACAAATAAAATGGTTGTGGGTGTCGTAAAAGAGAACATTTATTCAATATTAATTTAAAAATAATAGTATATATGTTATTTATATTATACATTAGATGAAATCAATTATCTAAGTTGTTTCTTGCTAAAATGATGCATATTATTGAATAACAGTTGGTCTAAATTGAAATATAAAAAAACTTGCATTTTTTGCTAAACGGTGATTACAATGTTATAAACAAAAATGAAATTCAAATATTCTGACACAAATCACTCTAATTCTTATTAAGATTTGAATATGGTGGAGTAGGATTGAGATTATTGTAATATATTGAAGTTTGATGCACAAGCTAGAGAATCTAGATATGTTGTAAATTCAGATTTTTGAATTTTGAGATAGCCAACAATTAGATTGAAATCTAAATTTTGTTCCTATTTGTAAAGAAAGAAACAAATTTAGATAGCTAGAATCAACCATTGTAACGGTTGGTCTTAATTAGCTTGTCTATCAATAATCTTATTAATGTTGCGGTATCAAATCTTCAATAATGCCAAAATACAAAACACAATTTTATTTCATTCAACACAAATGTATTACATTCAACATCAAGAAGCACATCAACAATCAAGAACACTTCAAATCCAATCCATATAACGATAATGATAAACGGCCCTTATTTGTTATATAATATCAATCATACAATAAGCCACGTACTATGGATTGTAATTAATTGGGCATATGATGAGTACTTAAAAATACCAACCCTTTTAGTAAGGCTTCTGGCCTTCATAGTTGCCTGGAGGATAATAATTACATATGATGAATATACCAGCGTCGTAATCACACTTCACCCTAGCGCATCCTATTTTAGTGGAACTACGCCAAACAACTTGGGTATAATGACCGCACTCTTTGCCCCAGTCACATTTATTGGTGCTATAGGTATAGTATTGTTTCTCTGCAACCCAAGCCTCAACAGCATCTTCACCAGAATAATCCTTACCTTTGCCCCAGAAAAGATTTTCACCATATTTTCCATTAGAATTGGAATGAATAAGTTTACAATCGCCTATCCTTTTCTTGGCATACTTTTCCGCATAATCTTGCACTGTCTTGTCCCACATAACCTTGTCAACGCCAACAGCCGAGCGTGCCTTGTTGTGAGCAGTAACATAGTCTTGAGGATCGTTTTGTGCTAAGCATGTGTTTGTTATGGCAAGAGCCATCACAAATGCAAAAGCTAACGCTACCACTTTGTCCCCTAACATAGTGTTGTATTGCAAAATATAGTTTGTTTGTGTGTATGTTGTAAGGTCCAAGGAGTTTAGATCATTTATAGAGAAATATGAGCATAAAAGATAATCGAAGATAATGTACGTTGAACAAGTCTTTCATGGATATTCTTGGAAGGATCAAGGATATATAGGAGTTCAAATCTCTTGAGCAAGACCAAGTAAGTTTAAGCTAACGCAATCAAAATTAAAGCCTATTTGCCACAGTCTTGTGAATATCTCCTAGTTATCACCATCAACTTGTAAATAATTTTCTTATTTAATGAGATCTGTTGGTAGACTATTGGCCTGCCGACCCATTAGAAATTCAAATAGTAACCAAAGTCTCGTCTTGTTGTCAGTCTATAAGCATATCCATGTCTTGTTGTCTGGGTCTCCAAGCTTATCCATGTCTAATTGTAAAGAATCATTTACATAGTGGACTTTGACCGTGATCAGTTAATTTATATAGTTTTACTTTCAACAGTTAATTATCAACGACTGACTTCTTTTACTTGGCAATTGCCTATGTGGGAAACCAGCCACCTGTTCAACTTGATGAAATCATTCAGAAAAATGAACCAATCAATGTTAATTTCCAACTGTCAAGAAGTAGTTAGTTCGAGTACGTGATGACCAGACGTGTCAGTGCCCCTGTTTTTCTAATGTGTCCGTCACGGTCCAGCGTAGGTTAGCTCGATTTCTAACTAGTCCGTGATGAGAGAGAAACTTAAGCTCGAGTAAGGCTCAGATAGTCTCGGTTTGTTATATCTCGAGTCTGGCATGGTTGGGCTCAGTCTATGACATTGTTATTCTTACAAGTTACTGATAAGAACTTCTACAGAAGCCCAACTGAAATGGTGCAAATGAACATGCTCAACTGAACTGGTGTATATATGTTGTTTATAAATATACATCAGCAGTTCATTTTTCATGTTAATCTCATTAATCAGAATTTGTATCTATTCAGAAACTGTGAGAGAGAAATAAAGAGAAACAAAAGGGGTTGTCCATTTGGTACTAGCATACTGATTGATAATTGTTTGTCATCTTGTTCGTGTAGATACTGATAGGAACACAACTATTGTCGCTAGTGCGTATATTTGACACGAAGAATGAAGAGAAGAGGGTGACTGCTCTTATGACTAGATGAACCCATTGCGCATCAAGTGGTAAACTCGAATAATCTTGGAATTAATTTTATATATAGATTCTAGTTCGGATAGTAAACAAATTATAAACTAAATCGAATTCTTGCACATATAACCTATCCAACTTCCCAATAAAAATGAAAAAAAATTAGAAGCACCACATATTTCACTTTTTTTTTTCCGTCATTTAAACGGTTTCTATCTCTTGAGTTGATGAGATTATATTATCACATAATTTATCTGATACAAAAAATCACTAGACCTGATCGAAAGAAAATCGTGGTCCGTACATTATCCTAATTAGATATCTATAATTTATATCATCTAGTAATTAAGTCTTTGGTATTCACTGTAGTTTTATAAGTATTGGCTTTTTTTTTTTCTTAATAATTTCCTTGTGCACAGCTTTAGTTGGTTGACGACTTCAATTTGATTTGTTCATACGAAGTAATGTCTTACATCACCATCACAACGTACTCGTGTCATTGCTTATTTGCAAGACATGAAAACCGATGAACTATTAAGAAAAATATATCAAAATTTCGGCCTTGATAATAATGACACAGATTGGACGAATAGCATCCTTCTCTTTTAAAAGATTAACATCCAAAAAAAATTATCTTGTTGCCATCATTTGTAGCAACTAGCTAGCAAGGAACTGAATTTTAGCAATATCTTTATGATTTCTAGAGTTATAATATGCAGCTATAATCACCGCCTTCTAATTAATTATCTGCACCCCAATTAAAGCTTACGTTGGATTTGCGTTTGATATTCTATCAGCTGATAAAGTTCGGTTGAATAAATAATTGGAATATCATGTTTTAGAGGCACATATATCACCTTTTATGGAATATCATGTTTTAGAGGCACATATATCACCTTTTATTGAATATCATGTTTAACTTAGAGGCACAAATGATAAATTTTAGATCCAATTACTCAATGTATCTGCTCATATTTCACCTTTTATTAAGATTTATAATATTTGAACACTTGGATATATAACTAGTATCGAAAATATAATTTGTCACTTCGAATAGAAGATTTTTAAATTATAATTTTTATGTACAAAATGTAATAGAAAGACATTGTTAAGAGAATTTTGAAAGCCTACTTTAGTGAAGAGATATTATTTAATGGATGGTTGGAGAAAAAAAAAAAAAGCCAAGAGTAGAGAAGTGTTGGAGGAGAGAGAAAAAAAGAGGAAGAGGGCTAGTGGATAAGAAATACTTAATATCTCCAAAATAAATTACATAATCTTTCAAATATAATTAATGAGTAGGCCGCCACGCCATATTCTATTTATACAAAAATAATGGTGAATGACTTGATCCAAACAAATTCAAAATTCAATGGTTACCAAAATACAAAAAAGCTTCCATTGTGGAGGATTCAAGAAAATAAAAAAAAAGGACAAAAAGATGAGCATATAAATGAAAATTTTATCTTAATTACCAATTATGTTTTGTACATAATTTGTATTTATTTTTATTCAACTTTAGTGTTTTCCTCTTTTGATTTGTACCAATACGCAAACACCTTAAATGTTTTTCTCTCTTTTGTTTTAATTAATTATACCTCGAATATTTATTAGTAAAATGAAAAGTTCATTATCTCAACGACTGAATAAGATACGCCGATTAATTATTTCTAGAATTTAAGAAAAACATATATGAAAAGTTACACGGTTATATTGAATTTTAATTCCAACTAACGGTGCCAACGGGTACAAAATAGGTCGGGTAAAAATATTTTCATACCTTTATCTATTATGTTAATGGAAAAAAAAAATCATCTGATGAGCTAAATAAAATAAAATTCTAATTCTATCCTTCTTATCGAATACGGTATGACGATTTATTATGTATTATGATAAAAGACTTGTTCACAAAATGCCTTCATCCGAAAATTTATAATTTATTTGACATTAATATTTGAGAAAAACACTTCTTCAAAAAACAATTGTTCACAAAAAAAAATAATGTTTTATTTTCTTGACATTGAGTTTTACTTTTTTTTTTTTATTGAGGCACAATATTTATTTGCAGAAAATTGATATTTATATCAAAATTAAATAAAATGTTACTAATTATCACTGATAAAATAAAATGGTATCAATTATATTATTTTTAACAGATAATATTTAATATAAGTGCGTTCCATCGTATATCAAGAATTAAAATTGGAAACATCATTTTCTCCAGTTTCATCACCTTGACAATTTGGCACTTGCCTTTGGAAGTCAAAGAAAGAAATGGAGGGTTCCCTTTTAAGATGAAGTGGAGAGTCAAGGAAATGAATTTGATATATGGAACCATCAGAAATCAAGAATTAAAAATGAAACTATCATTTTCTCCATATGCATCACCTTGACAATTTGACACCTGCCTTGAAGTCAAAGAAATGAAATGGAGGACTCCGTTTAAAGAAGAAGTGGAGAGAGTCAAGGAAATGAATTTGATGGAATAGTCTCGAATTTAATTATTCAAGATATTTATTTTTATTTTTTTGGCGTTTAAGACAAAACTGGCTAATTGGTAATTAGTACATTTTTCTCCATGACTGACAAATTACACCTCTTATTTGAATCCCGATATATTGATATTTTCAAAAGAAATATATGAAATATAAAATATTTTTGCTATAGAAAATCGAAATTGTGTAAATTATAATTTTACTAATTTAAAAGAATTTAACTTTAATTTTTTTTATTCTTCTTATGCATATCTTACATGATTTTATCACAAATGATGTATTCTTTTGAAATTTGCTAGAATTAATTAAAATAGCCTGCTGATAACAAGAACGAGACACCTTTCGCGAAGATAAAAAAATGATTTTTTGCGACGGACTACTCTCATTCTTCAGCTTTTTCTTTTTGCGACGGTACTTTTCGCGAGGGAGTACCGTCGTAAATTTGTTTTTTCTCTCGCAAAAAGTATCTACATTGTTGTAGTATAATTTGATATGTTGTATTAAAAATGTGTTCTCTGTAATTAGTATGAAGGATAGTTTTAAAATTTTGTTTCTTATAGTTTATGTTTTTAGAGAAACTATTTGTTATAAATAAGTCACCGTAGTCTATATAATTTAAGTCAAGTAATTGTAATATTATGTATAGTGTCGATTGGTACATACTATATATATAGATTAATTTAATATTTCTAATATTCCATCTTCATACATTGTGATCTAAGTTTTGGCTGTTGGTTTTAATAATATAAAAAACATTAAAAAATAATATTGAATGTTTATTATGTATTTCGATATGGAATGCTCTTTTATTATTCTGTTACCTTGTAAGCAAGTTTTAACTATTGTTCTAATTTTTAAAGAAAAAATATTAAATTTTTATTTAATAAATTGCAATCCAATATATATATATATATATATATATATATATTTTAAAAAAGTTTAAGTTAATTTTGAATTGTAATTGTAATTGTAAGTTTATAAATATAAATAAAACAAATTTCAACTATTCTTCAAAATTATTTTTAATACACAAATTTATCTACATAATGCCAAACTTATTACATTATTTTACAATTTACAAAAACAATCTATTTGATTAAAATTCATCTACTAAAGAAAACTCTTCGAATAATACATATTTCGATAAATAACAAATATACTGTTAAGAAAGATACAAGAAACTGCGCCTCGAGTAATTGATTTTCTCCCTCAGTCTCTGTATATATCTAGAGGTAGCAAATGAGCAGGTCTGGTCAGGTTCAGGTTGGTTTTGGGCTGCTTTTCTTTTGGTGGTTGATTCTTTTAGTTGACAAGTTGGGTCAAGGATCAGTGGACTTTTTGGTTCAGCCAATGTCTAAGTTTCAGTTTTTGGCACAGATGTACCTTCCCTCCTTGTCCAGAAATGTGAACGCACACACACACACACACACACACACACACACACACACACACACACACATATATAAATAAATATATTTGTTGCTACTGAGCCAACTTCTGATTATATATAGGGGGATTACTTCAATTGCTTATAATTTGCCTAAATGTGGTGCACTAAGGTATTTAATTTCTTTTGTCAATAATCTGTGCTATTTTTCTATCCACATTCTTTGGATTTGTGCTTATGCAGCCTCTAATTTTTTAAATCTGTGTGATGTTGTGTTGAGTTTGGACTGGTTATTAAGTATTTTGGGTTGGACCATATGTTCATAGCTTTTATTTTTTCTGAAGCATTTTTATCTTATTTATAAGCAAATATGGTGGCGCTCTACCAAGACAAACTTGTGACTTGCTATTTCCCAAAAATGAAAAGTCGCATGAAGTTGGGAAGTAAAAAAAAGGTTCAAAGGGACCTCCTTTTTTATATTAGGATCCAATGGAACTAATGATTATTTGACTCTATGAATCCATACTTGTCAGTTTTGTTATGTTTACTGTATCAAATAATGTTTGGACATTGGAGCAGCTCAGCTCAGTTTTGTTAGGGTTTAGGGATTAGGGTTTTAGGGTTTAGGGTTTAGGGTTTTAGGGTTTAGGGTTTTAGGTTTTAGGGTTTTAGGTTTAGGGTTTAGGTTTTAGGGTTTAGGTTTTAGGTTTTAGGTTTTAGGTTTTAGGTTTAGGTTTTAGGGTTTAGGTTTTAGGTTTTAGGTTTTAGGTTTTAGGTTTTAGGGTTTAGGTTTTAGGGTTTAGGTTTTAGGTTTTAGGTTTTAGGTTTTAGGGTTTAGGTTTTAGGTTTTAGGTTTTAGGGTTTTAGGGTTTAGGGTTTAGGGTTTAGGGTTTAGGGTTTAGGGTTTAGGGTTTAGGGTTTAGGGTTTAGGGTTTAGGGTTTAGGGTTTAGGGTTTAGGGTTTAGGGTTTAGGGTTTAGGGTTTAGGGTTTAGGGTTTAGGGTTTAGGGTTTAGGGTTTAGGGTTTAGGGTTTAGGGTTTAGGGTTTAGGGTTTAGGGTTTA